>CAJHZI010000827.1:385000-585000 GCA_905160935.1 Enchytraeus crypticus | reverse complement strand
TTTAGACCTGGGGGCCCCGAAGTACTTGTGCAAGGCGGGTCCCCAATTTTTTTGACCTAACCCTTACCTCAAACTTTTAATTCAAGCTCATTGTGTCAGGGTAGTGGCAGCCCTTTGAAGCTTTAAGAAATTTTTAGAATACATCTCGGGGGGCCCCCAGCATGTGGTGCATGTGCCTCCTGGTAAATCCGGCCCTGAAGTCGAAAGATTTCTCGTCCAAGGGAGCGGGGGTGGGTGGGTCGGCCACTCGACGGGGTGCCCTACTCTTCTAGACCGCCCGAGGGTCTGTTATTGCTTAGTTATATGTCAGTGTTGAGTTTTCCTACAACAACTGAGCTGGGATGTTAACGATTTATATTCTCACCGACATAACAGTGGAACGAGACGTGCTGCCAATGAGAGGAGGCTTGGCCTTTTGGTTTAGCAAATGTTCAACTCCATCCACTTCATTCTTTTTATTTGACTTCAATGTTATAATCAGATTAAAGCTGGTAAAGATAATGTTAACGTCAGTTTCCTCACTCGAAAGCGATGTCAGTAGCGGTCGAGCCCAGGATTTGAACCCCGCACATACTGATCCGCGGTCGAGTATCAAGATTAATCGGAATAGAAAAGAATAAATCGTTTTTTAACTCTTTTTAGAAACTTCCTCAAATTATCTATTTCAGTTAGAAGGAAGGCATCACCCGTGTTGTGTCCGACTTGTTGAAGAATAGACCACCCGTAGACTGCGCGTGTCGTAAAAAGTTTAAGCACTTGAGTAAAAAGCGAAAAATGACTAAGATCTAAACCAACGTCAAAAAGGGCATTCGGTTGGTTGGCGTCTAGGCTCAATAAATTGCTACAGAATTTTCTAAAACCAATTAAAAACTTACTCTATTCTTATCTATTCGTAGCCCGACCATAGCTAAGAGGGTATTCAAAGGAGAAGAAGAAGGAGGAGGAGAAGATGAAGCTGATAATGATGTTAGAAGGAAGACACAATTTCAAAAAAGTAAGATATAATTACAAGTTAAGCTACTCAACGTAGACCTACATGTATAAAAACCCATGAGAACTCGGCTAATCTGTCTGTTTAGGTTTCTATCAATAAGAAATCGCTAACATATCAAAATATATTACGGCACCGAGTTGATTGAAGGCAGATTTAGTAATAAAGCAGCCACATACGCATGAGGCCACGAGTACGAAACTCCGTCGAACCGCCTCAGTCATTAGACCTATATAAGCTAGGAAACGTTCGCTTAACTCACTAAACTTCTACCTGCATTTATTGTAAAATTTAGCCAGAGAGAGGGAGAGAGAGAGAGAGAGAGGGGGAGAGAGGGAGGGAGAGAGAGACGAACTACTAAAGGAGCAAGGCAATTTTTCAATACTACAACATATTGCATCTAATATATTACAACATATAATATGTTAGAACATATAATATACTACAGCGTATAATAGATTACAGCCTATTATACTTTGTAGTTTCTTACAAGGAAGAAAATAATGCAAGAAAAGCAAGAGTTAAGCTTATAATTTAGCCGATTTAACACTGGACCTGCATTGCAATGGAGAGTTCGGATACTTAATGAATGTGTACATGCATACATGACTAAGTAGTTAAAGCCTTCAGTTCACACTGTATTGATAGTTTTTGTATAATGTATATAGTGTAGTGTATATAATAACATTTAGGATAATTTTTGATATTGTGGTGCATGTTAATAAGCGCATTTTATTGTATATTGCTTGTTTCATTGTAATTGTTGTAAAAGTGTAGACGTGCTTTTGTATGACATACTCTATTATCTATTACTCAAGACAAGATTGTTTTCTCGGGGAATGACGCCCCTGCTCAGTAAATGTTAATTGAAGCTGAGGAAGGCATAGGGGGCCCACCTCGTCATAAGCAGAATCCCCCAAGAATAATGGTATCATTTTAGATTATTTGGGGGTCCGCTTGTGTGTGGACATGAAGGGAAAAACAGAGACTTGTGGAAGCGTTATACACCATGGACCTGCTTGCGGGCAGTGTACTAAGAGAGAGACAGTATTAAACATTAAACACCTAATCATTTAGTTGGCTGCACGCACCACAGTGCATTCTATAGTATTCTATTAAATATCCGTTACCAGAATCAACCATCAGTTAGCACACAGAGAGCTTCATTTCCAATAAACAATCAATTAATCAATCAATCAATTATTTAATCAGTTTAACTCCAAGTAATCCATCGAAGAAACTCATGAAGCGATAAATAAATCAGCTAATGAGGATGTACATGTAGAATCTAGTTCATCATTGGAAACACTATAATCAAACAATGCATACTGTCAAATAATGGAAATGAAGAAAGCATTAGGCCTGTCTATAAGCCCAATTCAATAAGTCATTGACATAGAAGTGAAGTTTTAAACTATATCTAGCACCTTTTTGCGGAAAAACAATAACTTGGCAGGTAAACAAGTTAAAAAACATAAAGCCGCTGTTAACGTCAGTTTCATCTCTCGAAAGCGATATCAATGCGATATCAGTGCCAGGATTTGAACCCCGCACATACAGCTTACTGATCCGCAGTCGTATCTCTTACCGACATCGCCATTGGCTCCAGCCGGTTAGAACTTCAATAATTAATACTTCCTTATAATGAAATGTGCAAAACTCTTCAATCTGTTACACTCTAATGAAATAGCTACTAAATAAAAACTTCCACGTAATAAAATTTAATGTTTTTTATTTTAATGTATTAAACTTTACTGTATTGAATTTTAATGTATTAAGCAGTTTCCAATTAAAACAGCATTTGAATAGGTTTATTTGAATATTTGAATATTAGAAAAATTCTATTGTGGTAACAGCAAGGCCACGGAAATGTTGAAGTTTGGAAATACCTGCATGCCATGAATGCAAAATAAAAACGAAATTGCTAAGGAGTACGCCTCTAAAGTTTAACTGAATAAGCCAAGCTATATTACATTGTTTTCATTATATAACATCAAAAGTTATTTCAGAAAACTTAGATGCAGTTAAATACTGCATTTCTCTTTAGTCAATTTTATCATATCATCCCTAAAACTACATGTACTCGTAGGCCTATACGTATTTGTTATAGCAAATAGAAGAGTTAAAAATCCACCAAGGCTTAGTATCTGAACTTAAAATGCAACAGATCAATAATTAAGGCACCATCCAATTTTTCATTATTTTCAATACTATTTGGTCTATTTTGTTAAGACTTAAACTTTTGCTTTAGAAAGCACTTTCAATTCATTTGTGACAAGTTTTTTTCCAAATTCTCAAGGAGATTACCGCTATAAGCATTTCATTGTAACTTCTTAATTTACAGTTAAATTCAATTGCGTAAAACGTAATCAAAGAAGATAGCATTGCAGTTCTTCAATCTACAACTGTAGCGAAGTAAACGCTGATAAATCTAAGGTTAACGTCATTTTCCTCACTCGAAAGTGACGTCAGTGACGAGCGAGCCCAGGATTTGCACCCCGCACCTACTGATCCGCGGTCGAGTACATTACCGACTTCGCCACTGGCTCCAGCCAGTTAAAAGTAAAGTACATTGCTACACCTCTAACATAGATAGACATATAACTGTTTTTACTAAGAATCTAATAGCGATGAGGTTCTCTGACATTTATTGATCTGAATTAGTACACGTGATCATACGATAAAGTCTCTAATAATAATAATAATAACACACATTATAGTGAAATGATCAACTGTGTTGATATCTAACACTTTTAATACCACATGTTTAAGCCGTTAGGCAATTTAGACCCTTTTCCGTACAGCCAGTCCAATGAGTATCCGAGATTTTACTCTCAGCTCAGCGCGGCTGGGATTCGAACCCACGAGGGTTCAATTCACTTCAGAGTCTGTCATTTAAAACACTATAATATAAATCACTGAGCAGATATTCTCCGCTATTTTACACACATAAACAGATTAGAAGGTCTTACAGTTCGCTTTTAAATTAGACGCTTTTCTTTTTATAATTTCGCCATATTGTGTCCGGGATACTGAAGAACAAATCAAAAAGTAAACTGCACGTGTTGTAAGAGGCGACTGAGCAAGAACTGAGGTACAGTTCGCAACGAGAAACTACCTCAGACGGGATTACCAAGCTAGAGGCTACATTAAGGTGCGGATAATACATAATCTTTTGTGAAGGGATTAGCTCGCTAGTCAATGGAGTGCTCTATATGGAGCATGAAAGCAGCTTGTAAAAATATGTGCCTCTGACTTGCTACGTAACAGAACACTCAGACAGAGCTTTATTTCGCGCTCGTTCGTCAATTAATTAGCAATGGTATTTGAGACTATTTAAGCAAGAAAAGTACGTTAACATATTATAACAGTAAGTACCAATACAAACTGCATTAGCTTAACAGTACAATACAATACATTACGCTGCAATACAATACATTACAGTTGAGTCTACTGGTTGCTTTAGAGTGTGCTGAGTTATACTATACTCATTAGTTTCTAGTTTTATACCTATATATTTCAATCAATCAATCAATAAAAATTTAACGTCCGTTTCCTCGCCATAAGGCAATGTCAGGAACGTCAAATTTCCCATGAAAGGTCTGATAATATTTAAGGTAAAAGTTGCACAAATACAAGTGTTGTTTATTAATATGTCAACACAAAATCATTGTGTATCTTCTAATGAACAAATTTGTTAAATTTTCCAATTCGCTCTTCAGATGTACATAACCTAAACATCTAATCTGTTCACAAACTACCAAAGTTCTAAACAGTAATACACGTATTGCAATATAAAAATAAATACAGATGAAATTAACATAGAGAAAATATAATAGCAAGATAGCCATGCGCAGTTAAGTTAGCTTTCTTTAGGCGTTAAAATTTATATTAGAAGCCTTTAGCACTGAAATATGCCAAAATATACAGTCCTCTTTTTAATTCAGTTTCTTAACACACTCTCCGCTTAATTGATTGATTTGTACATACATCAAAGTCAACGGTACTATTGACTGGTACTTCAAATGCTTGCTGGCTGTAATGGAGCTTACATAGGGATGCATTAGAACCGGTTATCTGGAAGAACACCGGAAAGGTGCATGTACCGGATGATGGCCGTGAGGATAAATCTGGTAAAGCTAACATTAACGTCAGTATCCTCACTCGAAAACGATGTCAGTGACGGGCGAGCCCAGGATTAGAACCCCGCACATAATAATACGCGGTCGAGTATTTTATCGACTTCGAGGTCGGTGACACTTGATCATGCTTAATTACGGGCATTTAGTAGCATGTACTTTTAAGTTACATATACCGGATTATGGTCGAGAGGATAGCAGGCTTGCCAGATATGCAGGAGTCCTTCGTTCAAATTCATGCTAGACCGTCTCTGGTAGTATAACTTATGGCACTAAGCGGATGTCAAACCAAGCTTTTGAACTTTTTAAAATGAATCTATAAATCTCAATAGTGCAACAAATATAAACTTTAATATACAATTACATCTCAATAGACGAATCAGTTAAGAAGAGGAAATTAGATAAGTATCAAATGCTTCTAGAAGATCCCTATTATCTCAGTCAACTCTACGATCATGTAAGAAACTCGCTAAACTTCAACACAGAAATAACACATACAGTCACTGGTAGTAAGTAAAGCAAAATAATTTCATCGATTCAATAAGACGATAACGGTAGGGCTTCACATTCATCATACCAGTCCAGAGATAACTCAGAGAGCTACACTCATCTGCTCATATTGAAGTTGAAATTCTGTCCGTTTAACTACGGTTTCATCAGAGTAGACAGCAAATACTTTTCATATTAAACCAGTGTCATTTAGAAGGAGTCGCTATATTTCCATTCAGATTGACGTTTTGCAAGTATGTAATAGGATACTGACTGATGATATAGTGTAGGACAGAGAGGATTGTAGAAGGTCTATATGAATCCAACCCTAGTTAAACTGGGATTCATGGGAAGATGATGATATGATTGAGTTATTGCAATTCGGGAAAGAGACGAAAACAGACTTTATGTTATAGACTACTATACATTTTCTCTCTCTCTCTCTCTCCCTCTTTCTCTTAGTGCACTGCCTACTGGCAGGTCCATAGAACATGACTACATCTTATCGATGTAGTTAACATCGATGAGATGTAGTCTGTAGTCTGATGTTGTCGTAGATGTTATCTTAGATGTTGTCTCATCATAACTGCTTGGATAGGCAAACTAGGAGATTGGTAGCATGTATGCGAACACCCAAGAGTCAATAGGTTCGAATCTCAGCCGAAACACCAGTGTCCCTTTTAAAACAGAACAGGAAGTTAAACTTAGCCATTTAGCATAGTTTAGCCATTATTACTACTAAATATTAACACGCTAAACGACTAACAGAATAACGATAGAGTTGGTAGAGTGCTATACATTCAATAGTAGTCACAGTGAACAGGGATCCATTACGCCTCGATACTTTGTATAAATTATTAAACCCAAGTAACAAGAACCCATTCTGCCTGGGTGCTTAACATTCATTATTAAACCCGAGTAACTGTGACCCATTCATTAGTAGACCCAAGTAACTGTGACCCATTCATTAGTAAACCCAAGTAACTGGGACCCATTGTGCCTGAGTGCTCAAAGCCTCGATAGCGTGTCTCAGTTTGTTATACGTCTCATCAACGTTGTCATTGACGATGATCAGATCAAAGTAATGCTTGTACTGGCGCTCTATGCGCTTACTCTCGTCCAGCGTTGAGCGGAAATCTTGCTCCTGAAATTAATCAATCCGTCAATCAATCAATCAATCGATCCGTCAATCAGTCAATCTATCGATCAATTAATCAATCAATATGAATCGATCAATCAATCAGATAGATAATCAATCAACAAATCAATCAGTTAGTCACGCAATCAGTAAGTCGGTGTGTCTACCAATCAATTCAGATATCAATAGATTTAGTAACTAAGTTATTAACACATTCAGAGAGCTTTCCAGCTTTTTTTCGGGCTGCAAAAATAGACCAACCGTAGATTGCACGTGTTGCTTGAGTCGAATGAGCCAGAACTGCGAACGGAAAATTCAAACACCTCTGAAGCTATTTATCCTGGATAAATTATACCTTATAGCTTTGTCCAAGCGATACGGTACATTAAGTCATGGATATTACTCCTAACTTTGTGAAGGAATTAACTTATTTGCAGAATAATGGAGTGCTAAATAAGGGGCTTGAAAGCAGAAAGTAAGAATACGCACCTTGGATCTGCCACTTGGCAGAATATTAAACAGAGAACGAGAGAGACAGAGAGAAAGACAGAAAGAGAAAGACAGAAAGAGAGAGAGACAGAGAGAGAGAGAGAGAGAGAGAGAACACTTGAAATATGGGGATTAAAACACTGGCGAATGAAATCAGAAGGTTAAAAATAGTAGACATACTAAAACCTCTAGAAGACATTTGTGAAGTCAAATGTCATTAAGGTCTTCTTGAAAATCAGAAAGATTGAACCATTTAATAATAAGATTTAACAATTAATAATAAGATTTAACAATTAATAATAAGATTTAACAATTAATAATAAGATTTAAAAATTAATAATAAGATTTAACAATTAATAATAAGATTTAACAATTAATAATAAGATTTAACAATTAATAATAAGATTTAACAATTAATAATAAGATTTAACAATTAATAATAAGATTTAACAATTAATAATAAGATTTAACAATTAATAATAAGATTTAACAATTAATAATAAGATTTAACAATTAATAATAAGATTTAACAATTAATAATAAGATTTAACAATTAATAATAAGATTTAACAATTAATAATAAGATTTAAAAATTAATAATAAGATTTAACAATTAATAATAAGATTTAACAATTAATAATAAGATTTAACAATTAATAATAAGATTTAACAATTAATAATAAGATTTAACAATTAATAATAAGATTTAACAATTAATAATAAGATTTAACAATTAATAATAAGATTTAACAATTAATAATAAGATTTAACAATTAATAATAAGATTTAACAATTAATAATAAACATTACATTTACAAAACGTTACAAAATTGTCTATTATCTAAATTGAATTGTTAATATAACCAGATTGAATGTAAAAAAGCTGGTAAAGCTAAGGTTAACGTCAGTTCCCTCACTCAAAAGCGATGTCAGTGACGGGAGAGCCCAGGATATGAACCCCGCGCATACTGATCCGCGGTCGAGCTTCTTACCGACATCGCCACTGACTCCAGCCAATGGCGACGTTTTAGTTTTTGTAGAAACAAGTGTGCTATTTCAAAAATACAAAACACGAGTAGGAAACCAGACCGTTTTTATTTTGTCTGATCTTCCCTGTTGCCTGGCGTACTCGTGCATATTCCTCATGATCTCCACAGGTGGGGCCCCGATGAATACAATGTAGGGCATGAACTCTGGCGTCTTTATTGCCTTGGCTGCCTGAAAACAAGGAAAACATATCTCAGTGTAAGTATCATACAATATAGAGCATTAATTCCGGCGTCTTTATTGCCTTGGCGGCCTGAAAACAAGGAAAATATATCTCAGTGTAAGTTATCTAGTAAGTTAAGGTGAGGCATGAACAGTGATATTCATAATATTGCCTACAAACAAATAAGGCATTATTTAATGTAAATCTCATAGCAAGTTCAATGAAGAACTTTAAGCAGTAAAGTAAAACAGTAAACATGCATTATAATGAAATGATCAACTATGTTGATATCTATCACTTTTTAAAACCACATGTTTAATCCGTTAGGTAATTTAGTTCATTTTCCGTATAACCAGTCCAGTGAATGTCCGAGATTTTACTCTCAGATTAGCGCGGCTGGGATTCTAACCTACGAGGATTCAAATCACCTCAAGATTTGTCATTTAAAACTTCATGACGTTACCCCTACGCTATTTAGACATTCTAAATTCAGGTTAACAAACTGCCACGTAAAACCCACTGAAAGGGTTTTCTACTGAAAGGTATTTCCTTTAAAGGGTTTCTTATCAATAACTAAGCTCTCACGAATGTTTTTTTGCATTGAATTTAGTATCAAACACAACAGAATTATCGTAACTTTTAAACAACTAGCAGATGCTAAGAACAATTAACCAACAGGCTTGTATAGAGTATTACCATTCTTTCAAAACCAATGCAATAACATATCGCATCGTACTTCTAAAACAAACGAATCTGATTCATAATGGCTTTATGTAATAACAATAATCTATTCCTTTATTTATCAACCTGACAAAACCTTAGATTGTAACAATTCAGTACAGCTTATAACATAAACAAACGATTCAGAATGTAACAGAAAGGGGAAAGAATCTAACAGATAAAACTGAAAGAATGAAATGGAAAGCCTCAATATATAATAGTTTGACATAGGCAGTAATAATCTATTTTAAGATCTATAATGACATATAGCTAAACGTTATCGAACTGAAGCAAATAATTAAAACAACTTAAACTCTTAGAGCAATTGAAATGTCTAGAAATAATTTAAAACTCTCTTAGTGCACTGCCTACTGGCAGGTCCAAGGTCTATAACTACTCCAATCCTCTCTGTCTTCCGCTTTCCTCTTCATGTCCACATATGAGTGGGTCTTTAAATCATCTAACATACCTAATCTCGGCCTGCCTCTGTATCTTTTCCCTTCCATTCAGCCTTTATGACCTCTTTTTTAAATAATTGCAATCATCATCATCATCATCATCCTCTCTTGACTCCTAGTTTAACCAGGGTCGGGATACAAATAGACTGTCTCAAATCCTCTCTTTGTAATAATTTAAATATAAACAAATAATTAAAAATCTGAATCCCCTGAACTGCGACGTCAACACCAGATGTCTACGGTGCACTTTTATACAGAGAAGCCTCAAGCACGTAATAAATAGTACCAAGAACAACAACATACTGATTACGATAACTTTCGAATAAGCAGAAACGCTGCGAGTTGTACAACATGTGGCCTGACATCCAAAGTTGCGACCAGCTCCTAAACCCCCTTTTCTTTAATTCCCTTTACTTTGGACTGATTTTCTGGATTTTATAATTTGCACCGTTTTTGGACCTTCTTTTTGCTCGCCAGCTTTAGCCCCAATAGTGCTCGATGTTGTCAATTGATGATCGTAGCACTCTAATTGTTGTTATGTTATGTTGGCAAGAACAACAATAAACTGATTGACGATATCTTTTCAATAAACAGAAAAGCTGTGAGCAGTACTAATTTCAAATTTAAAACGATTAACAACAGAAGTGCAATCAGCTACAAGTAAATACAAAATGAATATAACCATTGAAAGTAAATCATACAATAGGTGCATAAAATTCAAACAAACATAATGAATGATGCAGTTAACTAAAACAAGCCCAACACTATTCAATGGGTCCCTAGTGAGAGCATTGCTCTATCTAGCTAGTCGCCGAGATGACGATAACTTTCCAATCAACAGAAAAAAATATAAGAAATTTAATTGCTCTATGTGAGCAGTACAACCTGCGGACTGACGTCCAGTACACACATTCTTCCGGATCGAATGCACTGACGTATTGTGTCGTATTTCGTTCCGTAGAAAAATCCGTCGAAATCTCCGAACTCTACAAACTTGTTCTCGGCCACATCTCTGATCATCTCGTCATTGGTGACGAACCAGTACTCCGCTCCGTTCTGCTCCCCGGGGCGCATCGGCCGTGACGTGTCTGAAACATAGTAATAATTATAACAATAATAATAATAATAATAGTAATAATAATAAAGGTTTAGTAGCTATATATATTTATAGTAATTTTTAAATATAAAACTAAACATTAAACTAAAAAAATATTTATATAAACGATTATATAAACGACTATATAAACCATTACATTAACGATTATAGCAACGCTTACATAAACGATTATATAAACGATTATATAAACGATTATATAAACGATTATATAAATGATTATATAAACGATTATATAAACGATTATATAAACGATTATATAAACGATTATATAAATGATTATATAAACGATTATATAAACGATTAAATAAACGAATACATTACTGAGCATTTAAAAGATTCCATAAACAATTACATAAAGCTGTATAAACGATTATATAAACGACTCTTACGTACGCGGCAGAACGGCGCCGAATCTCGTTGGATCGGCCCTGATGAGCCTGTTCTTGAGAGTCCTCCTCCCCACGCCCTGGGCCCCCACCAGCACCAGGGTCTTCCTCTGGAAGGGTGGCATACGAGTCACCTCCTCGTAGATCAACAGATCAGTCTTGTCAAAATCTGAGAAATTCAGTAAAATTCAATTAGAATTTCTATGTTTACAGCTGGTACTTTAAAGTCCTCCTCCTATTATAAGTTATATCTGTGACTTGTAATAACACCCCCTTACTTTACCAGCGGTACTTGAGAGTCCACGTACGCAACTAAGACGTTCTTGCAGTCTGGATGCGACAGAGACCAGTTACCCGGAATGCTTAGCATCCAAACTGGCCAATAGCGTCGTTTTTTCTAGTTTCAAAATAATAATCCTGGTAAAGAAAGGGTTAATGAAAATTTGTCAATCAATCAATACGTCAATCAATCAGTAAGAATTTAACGTCCCGTTCCTCGCCACAAGACAATAGCAGGGACGTCTCAGGCAGACTCTGTATCAACAGATGCAAATATAAATATTTTAAATTAGTAAATTCTGATAAATTCTGTGTTCAAGTAAGAGTATATTTAATTCTGGATATAATACTTGAAAGGAAAACGGACGTTAATCCTCTATTATTATTTATTTTTAATCTAATGGATTTATGTTCTAAGACTATAGCTTATGCTATTTTAATAAACTTATAATATCAAATAAAATTCTTCAGGCAATTACCTGTATTGACTCTTGATTGATAGATTGTCTTCTTCTTCTTCTTCGTCATGATCCCGCAGAGTACTGAAACATATTAGTTCAAGATGATATCAAGCACTCTCAGTGTCAATCCTGGATACTGAGCTGTTACATATCAGATCCAAGGCTTACATTTTACTAAAGTCTACCTGACAGTTAATTAAAGAGCAAAGTAGCAACAGGCATAATAGCAATGTCATTTTATTTTCTCTGATAGTTGGCTATTTATTAAAAACATTCCGTTACACCGTTCATTTATTTATGTAATGTGAATAATATTAGTTCAGATATTTCAATAAAAGAACTCGAAAGTATTGACAATATTCACCTGAGTAGCCAAAAATATTAGAAGTGAAAAATAAAATATGTGACAAAAGAAATTGTTACTAGGTCAATATGTTGCCTGTAAAACATAAACAGAGAAAATAGAGAGGCAATAGGAGTAATGGGAGTTATATATGAATGTAGCTTAGAACGAGGAAATATATGTTTTATACATGTGTTTAGAAGATTTTGGAAAAGCTTTTGATAGAGCAGGCTGAATAATGATGTTACAGGTCTCCGAAAAGATTGAAATTGACTAGAGAGATAGAAGGTTAATTGAAATATTTGACAATTTCAGTAGTATCAATATTAGATTAATCAAAAAATATGCGCTAAATAGTTGGATTTATTTATAATTCATTTTGTAAATAATAATAAAATATAATTAATTATAAAATAATAACTAACAATAATGAAATAAAATAAAACTAATAAAAAATTAAATAGTACAAATAAAGTATAATAATAAAATAAAATAATACATCGAAATAATAAAAATAATTATTTTAGTGCATTAAAGACACAAAGACACATACATACATGTACAGTGTTACAGTGAATTATATGAGAATAAGTTAAACTAGAATACAGGGCAACAACATTTCTTCGGGTAATTTCTTTACTAAGGCTAAAAGCGCACAAAGATTTGCATGAACATGGCCCGGCTGACATATAAAGTTTTGATCAAAGACAAAAAGTAAAAATTTAATACAATCATCTCCATTGATAAATTATGAACTAAATGTGTAATTTGGACTAGCTATTAAGTTGTGCAAAAGATTGAGAGAAAAGATGAGAAGAGAGATATATGCCTACATTATAAAATTCAGCTAGTTATATTTTTAGTTATATTAAAGTTAAATCATAATACTTAGAAAACATTATGCAATATATGAACCTTTATTACACCATCATAACGTGGTAGCAAGCTACATACAATAAACAAACAAAAAATACCAACAGTGTAATAAAACAAATACACCTGCATTGAAAATAAATAAAATTAAAATTAAAATTTATAGTATAGATGTTCTAATTATCTACTAATGCATGGCTAATTAGACTTTTCGCAATATTCATACATACATGTATATTTCTTACAATTAAGTTTTGTAATTAAATTAAAAACGTGCCATGCCACACTTACAAGATTTGTGGGTGTAGTCAAACTCGGGTCTGACGAAAGCTTTTCTCTTCTCTTCCAACTGTTGAGAGGGTATCAGACCAGAGAGACCTGGACTATCAACTTTACATGCCTATAATCAATCAATCAATTTATAATCAATTAATCAATTCATAATCAATTAATAAATTAAAAATCAAACAAGCAATCGATCAATCTATAACAGTCAATCATTCAATCAATCAATTCATAATCAAATAATAAGTGAAAAATTAAACAAGCTATCGATCAATTCATAACAGTCAATCATTCAATCAATCAATTCATAATCAAATAATAAGTGAAAAATTAAACAAGCAATCGATCAATTTATAATAAACAATCAATCATTTGATCATAAAATGACCAAATTAATCGATATATATCAATCTGTCGATCAAACAAGCAATGAAATTATTAATAATTATTAATTTATTTACGATTGATTAATAGTTAATAAATGAATCATTAAATGAATAAATACGTAAATATTTAATTAGATTAATCAAACTGGCTGTCAGCCAATTAATTTCCTTTGGTATTTTCTTTCAGATATGGAGAACTGAAGTCTGTGTAATTAGAGGAATGCTAATCTTATAACAAAAAATCTTATTCTGAAATAATTATTCAATTAATTAATGATGCACAGTCTGTGAATGAGATATCTGGGCTACTTAGCATTAATTGAACAAACAAATATAATAGTATAATAAGGAAACACACTTACACACTCTTAGACATACATGCAGAAACAAATAATAAAATGACACGAAGGACACGCACACACACACATATACACACATAGACATACATGAAGACTACCAGCTTTAATTTTAAAAAATAAAATAAAATCATAACACTAAGGACACACACACACAGACATACAGTAGACTGCCGTCTGTCGAACTCTCGTGGGTTCGATTCCCAGCCGCGCTGATCTGAGAGTAAAATCTCGGACATTCACTGGACTGGCTGCACGGAAAATGGACTAAATAGCCTAACGGATTTAACATGTGGTATTAAAAGTGATAGATATCAACATAGTTGATCACTTCATTATAATGTGTGTTATTATTATTATTATTACTGCCTACCTGCCACCAGAAAGCATCGTCCTGATTAACGACCTGTAGGATGTCTCCCTGTTTGAACTCAAGCCCCGCCTCCCTGCACGGGATCAGATTGTCTCGCTTAGGATCAAACGTGAAGTGAGCCTTGAGATAAACCTGTTGTATCACACACAGCAAACAATTACACATGTTAAATACTGGGATCAATCAATTACACATGTTAAGTACTGGAATCAATCAATTACACATGTTAAGTACTGGGATCAAACGAGAAGTGAGCCTTGAGGTAAAGCTGTTGTATCACACACAGCAAACAATTTTACCTCTATCTCTCTCTCTTAGTGCATTGCCTACTGGCAGGTCCATGGTATACATAACGCTTCTACACTCCAAACAATTTACAGTCTTCTTCTTATGATATCTATGCCTGTCACTATTACTGAACGTCAGAACAACTACATCAAACGTTTCTCACTGAACTCTTCTTCAGTATCCCACAGTGAAAATGAGTGGTGGTTTTAATCTCTAAATAACAGCAACAACAACTTAAATAATTTGAATGTTGATAACATCGATGATGCCAACTACCAAAGTATAATAGTGCTCGATGTTGACATGGACGATAGTTGCATGATAAATGTGGCTTTTATTGTGGCTATGTTATAAATATGACTAAGATGAAGACGGACAAATTAAATGGTCCAGAACGATGAAAAATACTCAACCTCATTACTACGTATCAGTGCATAGTAAGGCTGATACAAATGTGGTGTTGAAGATTAGCTTTAGAATGTATTACATAGTGTTGTTTTGGTGACTAAAATTGCACAATGATGCATGCAATGAGGAAGACGGGCATTTCTGACAATCCATGACACCTATGACAAACCTGTGACAGTATATTCTATGACACGAATGACTAATCCATGACACCTATGACAGAACTGTGACAGTATATTCTATGACACATATGACACACTCATGACACTATGACAAACCTGTGACAGTATAGTCAATGAAACACATGACAAATACATGACACCTATGACAAACATGACAAATACATGACACTTACGACAGACCCGTGACAGTATTTTTTATGACACACATGACACCTATGACAGAGCTGTGACAGTATAGTCTATGGCACACATGACACACATGACACTAATGACACACATGACACACTCATGACAGACCTGTGACAGTATATTCTATGACACACACATAGCACCTATGACACACCTGTGACAGTATATTCTGGTCTCTCATTGTTGGCAGGATCTTGAGAGTGACGTTACCATTAGATTTCTTCATAATCTCCTGTAACTGATCAGGAGTCATAACCTCTTGACCATTGATCTCCTTAATTACATCCCCTTCATGTAGCAAACCTACGACATTTTAAATACAATTCATAAATATTTAACAATCATCAACATAATCTACCTTTGAATCTCAGTTTTGCGAGGGTCAGGATACGAATAGACCATAAACTTTTCCATTCGTTCTAGAAAATTTTGTCACAAAATCTGGAGCCAAGGCGCTCATCAACCGAATGCTTTCCCTGACGATTTTAAAAATTCTTTTCTGGCCGGAGTTTAATTAAAAAATAAACAAAGACTAAATAGTAAAAATTAGTATTAAATGGCAAAAATTTAAAGATTAACAAATCTTATGATGTTAGGATGAAAAATAAATTTCCAGTTTTATACAGTATACTGAACTGAGGCATATGCAAGAGACTGCTGCTGCTGCCTTAATATAGAACAACTAGATTCCTGACTGTCTGACAGAACTGCCCAACATTTCGTCTAAAAATCAAGACTGTACAGTGGCCTCACAGAGCCAGTATCTAATTCACTTGTTTTCAAGTCTAATGTTTAATTAGTGTAGATTGGCATCATTGATATTAAATGCTTTGCTGTTTAATTGTGCATTATTGATATTAATTGCTTTTTCATTTTAATTGCTTGCTTCTTATATTATATAGTGTAGTACATTGGCATCAACTCAGCTTGAGACGTCCCTGACATTGTAATTATGGTGAGGAACCGGAAAATAAATTCTTAGCGATTAATTGATATCATTTAACTTTAAAATTATTCAAGATTATCAACTAAAGTAGACTTAAAGCCACGACACTGTTTGTAAATTTTCGTTGTTAATCGATAGTAAATAGCAGTATTAGTAAACGACCTTGTCTGTCGATCATGCTGCCGGCAAGAATCCTAGCGATAACCAGTCCTGCATCCTCACTTCTTACTGTGATACCCTGATGTTAATCAATGAAATAAAATAATCATCATCATCATCTTCCACTGAATCTCAATTTATCTAGGGCAGGGATTAGAAAATGTTGTAGTAATTTCTGGAGCCTAGGCGCTCACCAACCAAATGCCCTTTCTAACGTTGGTTTGGATCTTAGTGCTTTTTCATGAAACGTGCAGTTCAAGGTTGATTTATTTTTCAGCAACCGGGACACAACATGAATAAATAAACAACATAATAAAAAGTATGCAATAGGTAGTAAAAAGTAGCAAACAAAAGTAGCAGTAATATCATGGTTAATTTTTGCAGAGTACGTTAAGGGTCAATTTATGAACAACGCCAAACAAAAAGGAAAAAAGAAAACATGTAAACTATAATTTTAGAGCCTGTGAAATGTTATTGCTGCCACGGCATATCTTTAAGTGATAAAATATAAAGACGACAAAGGCGGAGGTAAGTAAACAGGATTGTTTTCACAGGGAATGCCGCCCCTATCCAGTAAAAGTATATTACTCTTATATCTTACCAGTGACTCATCTGGGTTTTTATCCTATTACTCTTATATCTTACCAGTGACTCATCTGGGTTTTTATCCTATTACTCTTATATCTTACCAGTGACTCATCTGGGTTTTTTATCCTATTACTCTTATATCTTACCAGTGACTCATCTGGGTTTTTTATCATATTAATCTTACCAGTGACTCATCTGGGTTTTTTATCATATTAATCTTACCAGTGACTCATCTGGGTTTTTCCTGATTCCCACCATCCTGATGGCGTCAGTGGAGGAGGGCATGGAGAAGATTTGGGAGGGGGCGACGTCTATGACAGAGGGGAACGCTTCAGGAGGCACAACCTCATAGTTCTTAGCTGCCACATCATCATGGGACTCTACCAGAGCCTAATGTATAAATACAATACAAAATATCTAACTACAACAACAACAACAACAGTCATCATGGGACTCTATCAGAGCCTAACGTATAAATACAATACAAAATAGCCAACAACACCAACAACAACAACAACAGTCATCATGAGACTCTATCAGAGCCCAACGTATAAATACAATACAAAATAGCCAACAACAACAACAACAACAACAACAGTCATCATGAGACACTATTAGCGCCTAATGTATAAATTCTATATTCAGTACAAAATAGCCAACAATAACCACAACAAGAACAACAACAACAACAACAGTCATCATGGGACTCTATCAGAGCCTAATGTATGCAATACAATACAAAATAGCCAACAACAACAACAACAACAGCAACAACAGTCATCATGGGACTCTATCAGAGCCTAACGTATAAATACAATACAAAATAGCCAACAACAACAACAACAACAGTCATCATGAGACACTATTAGCGCCTAATGTATAAATTCTATATTCAGTACAAAATAGCCAACAATAACCACAACAACAACAACAACAACAACTAGAGTGCTACTGCAGTCAATGACAACATCAAGCACTATGAAATTAGTTCTTGGCTGCCACCTCATCATGAGACTCTATCAGAGCCTAGTAAAAATACGCATTATAGTGAAACGATCAACTATATTGATATCTATCACTTTTATTATCACATGTTTAAACCGTTAGGCAATTTAGTACATTTTCCGTGTAACCAGTCCAGTGAATGTTGGAGATTTAACTCTCAGTTAAGCGCGGCTGGGATTCGAACCCACGAGAAGTTCAATTCACCACAGGGTCTGTCTTTCATAACTACATGACGTTACCACTACGCTATTAAGACATTTTAATGTATAACGTATAATTAATGTAAAAATGCCACAAAAAATAGCCAACTATAAAAACAACAACAACTAGAGTGCTAATGCAGTCAATGACAACATCGAGCACTATGAAATCAAAACTTAGCCGCCAAACAAACAATGAAAGCCCTGGTCGAACATGCTGCCAATCTCATACAATAGAATTCAATGCAATATGTGTCAGCAGCTTCGAAACATTTAGGGAAGCCTTGAGGTTATAAATCATATCAAAATTCTCTTTCTAATATTAATAATCTAATTTAAATCTATTAAATATTCTAGCCTGTAAGTGTGGATTATTACTAATCTTATTTAAATCTATTAAATAATCTGACCTGTAAGTGTGGATTATCAATAATCTCATTTAAATCTATAAAATAATCTAACGTGTAAGTGTGGATTATTAATAATCTCATTTAAATCTATTCAGTAATCTACCTGAAAGTGAGGATTATCAATAATCTCATTTAAATCTATTCAATAATCTACCTGAAGTGTGGATTATTAATAATCACATTTAAATCTGCTAAACAATCTACCTGAAAGTGTGGATTATTAATAATCACATTTAAATCTATTAAATAATCTGACCTGAAAGTGTGGATTATCAATAATCTCATTTAAATCTATTAAATAATCTGACCTGAAAGTGTGGATTATCAATAATCTCATTTAAATCTATTAAATAATCTGACCTGAAAGTGTGGATTATTAATAATCTCATTTAAATCTATTCAATAATCTGACCTGAAAGTGTGGATTATTGATGATCTCGTTCAAGTCTCGGGCATGGTTGTTCTTCAGAGCGAGCACAGACAAATGCTCTCTCAGTTCTTTCAGTATGGCAATGTTGTCACAACTCACGGGTTCAGAGGCAGGCGTCTCCAGGGCATCACAAGCCTGTCCACAAGTTACATCATATGAAGATCAAAACCCTCTCTCTCTTAGTTCTATTTATTATTCTATTTAATTTAAAGCCTCTTTCCCTGTCTGTAGATACCAGTGAGAGATTGCTACAATAAAGGCTAAAAATCGTGTTAAAAATTAGTTTCCTGTCTTAGAAGCATGTCAGTGCCAGTGTGAGTATTATATTTGAACCCAGCATCCATTGATCTCAGCAGAAAATTCAACCAGTCTCGGTACTACCTCAGCCCACTTCATATAAAAATGTACCATATTACTCGTTAAACAAATACAAATAAATAGTACATGAGTCGTCGTCTTCATCTTCCTCTCTTGAATCTCAGTTTAACCAGGGTCGGGATACAAATAGAATGTCTCAAGTCCTCTCTGTCCTACACCACACCATCAGTCAATCTCTTATTTGAGTTTTTTCTATTCGTTTAAATTTTTGTAGCAATTCCTGGAGCCTAGACGTTCACCAACCGAATGCCCTTTCTGATGATAGTATGGATCTCAGTGCTTTAGTCACCTTCTATGACATGTGCAGTCATAGGTTGGTCAATTCTTCAAGCAGCCCGGATACAGCATGGAGAATAAATAGTACATGAGTAAATACTCATAGACGAATGAAGCAAGTCCTTACTCCAAACACTCCATGCAGTATGGGATTGTTCATAAGCTCTGACAGGAAGTCAATATCATCGCTGTTTGCATCCACAGCTCTTTCAAAGTTTGGTGAACTCAGCTTCTCACATACTCTCTCAAAAGCCTCTGCTCAATAAATCAATCAATCAATAAATCAAACATTTAACTGCAGATTTTATAAGTGAATCAATCAAACTTTCTTTTATTGCTGGGATATTTTTATGGAATTGCTACTACATTCAGTATTTATATTTTCTGTTTTATTGGCAATGCTTTGACTTTCAATATTCATGATACTGACATGTATTCTGTATATATGTGTATATATACATGTAGACATATGTATACTGTGTATGTGCGTGTGTGTGCGTATATATATGCACATATATGTATATATTATATGTATAAGTATGTATGCGTATTAAGATTAATATATATGTAAGTATATGTATGCATATATATGTGACTTTATATGGGACCCTATTAGTGCCCAGTGTCTCTTGGTTTAAACCTGATTTTGCAATTATGTGCTATTCAATAATTTACATTACATTGTGTATTCGCTATGTAAAGTTGAAATTTTAAATAAATAAAATACATAAAACGATAAAAAAAATGTCAAAATACATTAAATGTTCATTTAATTTGCTGCTGACAGCGCTTGTAGCACACTAGCCAGTAAAGAGAGAGATCACGGGTTCAATACTTCACTGGGCTGTTTCTGACAGTCTTATAATTAATTATCAGGATACTGAATCTGCTCAATTTAATGGATTTCTCAAATTTTGGTTTCCCTTTGGTCTCAGTTTGGTTCTATAATTTTCAATGTTGTTATGAATGGCAGTGCACCATAATATTCTGTGGAATATATTTTTGGGCTTTCCACAATGGCTTTTCATGTTTACACAATAGTGCAATACACCTTGGAATCTAGTTTACTTTTTCTTGAGTTACATAACTTATAAGGCAGTTTTGGCCACTAATTAAAATGACATTGTCAAAGTCACTCTAATTTATAGGATTTTTAACTAATCAATCAACCAATCATTCTACATAAAGGTGTAATTAAATGTGCATAAACTCGTGCTTTTTCAGCAATTAGATTTAAAATCAAATAATAAAACACTTTTAAGATCACATAAATATTTCATTACCAGACTAATATTAATATAGATGGCATAAAAACACAGTAAACATGCATTATAGTGAAATGATCAACTATGTTGATATCTATCACTTTTAATATACAAAAACCAATTACATGCTATTTGGGTATAAATACAAATATAACAATAATTCTGAAAATTTATATATATTTACATAGATGATATCAACATTTCTAGAATAGATAAGACTAAATTTTTGGGAGTGATTCTTGATGAAAAATTACCATGGCAATATCACATTTCTTATACTGCACAAAAATTAGCCAAATCCATTGGATTACTCCATCGGGTTAAAACTAAGTTACCTAAACATTGTATGTTAAATTTATACTACAGTCTAATATATCCGCATCTAATTTATTGTAATATTATTTGGGGGAACGCTTCTAAACCCTTGCTCAACGAATTGATAGTACTCCAAAAAATAGCAATTAGAATAATTCAACATGCAGAGTTTCATAGTCATACGAAAAATATATTTTAAGAACTTAAAATTTTAAAGTTGAGAGATATTCATAAACATTGCTGTTGCGCATTTCTGTATAAACTTATTTATAATGATATGCCTTCATGTTACAACTATTCGCTGCTATTAAATAATGTTGTAAATTCTGTTTATAAATTTCGACAAGTTTTGGAATTTACTATACCATCGTTCAGAACCCTCTGTCGCGAAAAGTATATCGCTGTACAAGGCCCTAGATACTGGCTATCCCTTCCATCTAATTTACGATCATCTCGTTCCGTTAACTGTTTCAATATTAATCTTCGTCAGTACTTATTAAATAGTTATTAATGATACTGATCTTAAATGTATAATTATGCCTACCTATTATCATTAATTTTCTTTATTTTGAATTTCTTTATTTAAATTTTTTAATTTCTACTTTATATTTTCGTTTGAAGTTCACCATGGTTCACATTTAAATTGTGCTCACTTATTGCATTTACTTGTTTGTTTGCATTGCTTGTGAACTGTACAGGGTTGAATGACCCTTTTTGGTGATCTAAATAAATATATAAATAAATAAATAAATATCACATGTTTAAACCGTTCCGCAATTTATTCCACTTGCTGTGTAACCAGTCCAGTGAATGTCCGAGATTTTACTCTCAGATCAGCGAGGCTGGATTCGAACCCATGAGAGTTAAGTTCACCTCAGGATCTGTCATTTAAAATTTTATGACGTTACCCCTACGCTATTAAGTCAAATAAGCTTAAATAAAGGCAAAACGATATCAGATTTATAATATATACAATATATATCATTTATATATAGCCTTAATTTTGTATGATTTTATCAATAACACTGATTTTAGCTATGATCTAATTAAGGTTTATTTAATTTATTGATATATTATAAATTTTTATATTATCATACTAACTATTTTGTTATTATAAATTATAAATTCATTTAAACAGAACGTAACTATTCTTCACACTTGCATATATCCTTAAATTATAATTTTAAAATATATCATACCTGCACCTGTTTCATCCCTGGCTGTAGGCATTGTTTCTAATGTCCTAGCAATTCAGCCTACGTAATTGTGAACAGTTCCAATAGAATTCTAGAATATTAATGTCCAGAAGAAAGGAGTATTGTTCAAAAGTATAATATCCAATAGTTTTAGAAAGTCATTGCGATGTCTAATTTTCATTTACTTCAATAAAATTGTGAATAATATATCGTTTAAGAAATATTTATAGAAATCAAACTACAATAAATAAAATCATATAGGCCTATAAATAACAAACTGTAGATATAAAATTTAGTGACCTATTGAAAATGCAAAGAAAAAAGGTTCCCTTTTCTTAAAGAAACTCTAGAACAGGTTACGCTTTGTTTCCTAATACCTTCATACCTTCTATATAATTACCTTAATAAACCATCTGTGATAAACAACGTAAAAAGTCATGAAAAATTCTCATAAATTCAGTTAAATTCCAATATCAACTATAACGACCTTTCAGTTAGAGTTCTATTGGGATCTTTACTGCATCTAGTGAGCATCGATTAATTTACCAGAATTTACCAGAACTGCTACCATCTTTCGTTATTCCAATCCTTCTACAAACTTAGGTAGCAGGAACAAGAGAATAAAGCCAATGACTTATTGCATTCCCCAATCATACATGATTACAACGTGAAACATTATTGGAGAATTTTAAAAACTCTGTTGCACTTAATTCGGTAAGCACATGCATTCTTTTATAAGCCTCTGTAAGATCACATCTAATAGTCCAAAGAGCTGAAAATCAATATCAAATATCTTATTTAGGCACAACTAGCAAATATCTAAAGTTGGTAAACATACGTGTATAACTATAATTCTGATTGCATACAATGTCAAAATAACAAAACATTGTTAACTTAAATCATCTTTATTCAACTTAAATAGAATTATTTGCTTGCCATTATCCTCAGGATCCTTTAATATACTGCCTTTTGGCGATAAACGATCATTTTTATATGAATATATATTTTATTTATTTTTGTAATTAAATAAATTAAGAACTTGTTTTCTTGACGCTCAGGTGTTTTGATTGGCTGACACACCTGGTTAAGCAGGTACTAGTATTCGCAGAGTTGCCATTTTCACCAGAATTGACCAAAACTGCTACCATCTTTCGTTATTCAATCCTTAGTCAAACTTAGTCAAACAAGGGAAGAGGTCAAGTATAGGAGATGTCAAAGAGAAAAGCCTTCAACCGTCTATGAAACTTCTGATGCAGAAGGAGAGGATTATCAGAAGAAGATGAGGGGCTACTCAAAGTGGAAGGAATGGAATATCTCGAACATCGCGAATGCGCTTTACATCCACTATTGATGGAAATCTGACTGGACTTTTCAAAAATTATATTTGGGCGCCCCAGAAAATTATTTTTATTAATTCCAAGCCGATAGCAGAATACATAGACGGTTTAAATGCGAAATTTCAGTTAATTTGTAATTCTTTGAGAAACTATGACGTTCAAAGGTTATCATATAGTACCCCTTTTAAAATTTGATTCTCGGTCTTTGTTTCGCTTCGTTTAGTATGTTGAGTTCTCCAATATCCATTGTAGGAGTTCGAAAATGGAGTCGTAGGTTCGATTTTAGTAACTCTTCATGCTTCGGCGGTATTAATCTGGAGGACGCAAGGATCTCTTGCTCATATAGCCAGTTAGAGGCTATCAATAAATAAATTATAATTTAAATAACACAAATTAATTAGACCGGAGCTGTTACAAATAGAACTCATGTTTATACGTTCAATATGTAGTAATTTATATCGTGCGTGTTATTTGTGTTTAACTTACATTAATTCTTGCTAAATTAATATATTAACAAAAAAGGTAAATAGCTTATGCTTTTAACGATTTATTATGAACTAAGAAACACGATGTGATCTAAAGAATAAAACTACAACATTAAATAGAACAGAACGTAAACGATAACTACGCAAAATTAAATATCCTAATTTTCAGTCAGTTAAATGTATACTTGTAAAGTTCAAATTAAGATAGAAACAGGAGAACGAATTATGGCTTCACGGCAATTCTCCTTTATATATTTGATACTTCCCTTGCTTTCACCTATCTTCGAATTTCTGTCTTCTTTTTTTCTATCTTCTGCGAAGTATTTGAATGCAGCAGTTTTTACACCTGCATTGACGAGAAAACGCCTTGACTAGATTTAATTCTAGCAATTTGCGTTTCTGGTACAATTCAGGATTTATATCGGATATGAGATATGATGTGTTGTCTAGTCTAACCGACCTTTAGAGGGTTTAGAAGACTAATACACATAGATCTGCAAATCCCGGGGGGCACACTTGCTTGCTCTGATATATTATTCGTATTTCTATCATTCAAACTAACACCGACCTATAGAGGGTGTAGTAGGACAGCTTTTTAAAGAATTCAATCAGAAATTCAGACGCTTGTAGGAAATCTATTAGTTTATGGTTTTGCTGCAATATTTTTTTAACAATTATATTTAGGCAAGTTCAGCTAGTAATTTCGTAGAAGCCAGAGTTCAAAATAGAACTAAAATTTCATAGCCTGTCGCCTGGTAATATAGCATTGATCTTAGAGTAAGAATAAAACAAGAGTAAGTATTGCGCAATAATTTCGAAGTAGCACTGTCATTAAGCTAGACCACCCGAACCATAGCAGCCAATATTATTGGTAGTTTTCAGTTCGGTTTACATTACCAACTTTTTTAGATATTACTACATTTTTTGGCTAAAATTTATACTTTCGCAGACATATACAGTCATGAGTTAATTATTTGAATAGTTATGCTCTTTTTCTCACTGCGGTCATGGAAATCAACACTCTAATTCTGATATTGAGAAATTTTTATAAGTACCATTTTCCGGTAAAGTAGGAGTCTAATTGTTATTTTAGATTTCCCAGAGTTACTATAAATAAACTAGTAGGTTTTGCCCAGATATTACCACGTTTAACCGTTATATGCGCTCAAGTATTAAATGACGAACTAACTTGATACCGTCATTAGCCTTAAATATCTACTAGCTCTACTCAAAATTCATGTCATTTTTAAAACAATAATCAGCCTAGTTCAACCTTTGCAAATATCTAAATATGACAATTTGTAAGGAAAAGAACAACTGCAGTATTGAAAATGTCGCGATTGGATACCGTCGACAATTAATTGCATCATGACTGGCAATTTGCATAATAAAGTAAACTGTGACAGTCACAATAGATCAGTTCGGTAATTGAAGACATATTTTGTTGTATGGTAACACTGGTTTGTTTATGTTGACATCTGATACATAAATTTACATGTAAATGTAATGGGTCTATATTATAACTTCGTTATAATGCATGCATACCGTTATAGTGGGTGAAAGAGTTAAACTATAAGTGTTAAGCTATTCTTTAATTAATATACGTATAGTAGGTTGTAAAGTAAATAACATTTCTAAAGAAAACTTGTATTAGAAATTTTATGAGGAACTAGTACATTTCAATAGTATTCTATGCAGTGTTTACGTTTTCTAGTCCACTGTTTATATTTGGTGTCCACGATGTTCTATTTATAGCTATTACCGAAAAGATCTATTGTTGGAAGCTCTTGTATCATGATTTAAAATATATTTTTTTAAAATTTACACTCTAATTAAATTCAAACCATAATATAGCGAAAAATATATTTAGCAAATAAAATAGTAATGTATAATATTTTCTTAATTAAATCGAATATAGTTTATTGCAACTGAAATACAAATTCACATTTTTCGAAAATGTAGGGGATAGATTCAAATAGTAGGCTGAACGGCTTCGCATCCAATAAGGCGTTTAGTATAGGACCTTGTCTCTAGCGTATATTTACTCTAAGATTGATCAAGGCCATGCTCAAGAGCCAATCAGAATCGTTGGTTCACATAGTCGTCAACCAATCAGAATTCAATCCTCTTCATAATCATTTATCCGCCCAAATTTCATGGTCGGTAGAATTGTATACGTTATTCAATGCAATTTTTATTTGTAACCTATTATTTCTGTACTAATTTAATAAAATACAGTGTTGTCAAACCCGAAATTCTTATAAGTACACCACACTCTGTCCATCAGTTGGATTTGGTTCATATTGCTCAATGTAGTCTGTTGGTGTTACACTAATTCTGTTGTTGTTGTCGTTGTAGTTGTTGTTGCTGCTGTTGTTGTTGATATCCGTTTTTGCTGGTATTTGACTTGGTCTAAGTATGTTAATGGGTATTTCCAGACCGACCTGGTTTCTTGAACTTTATCAGCCAATCAATCAAGTCCAAGATCCAAGGCAACGGGTAAACTAAGGCGGAAAGAGATGGGTTTCATAGAAAAAAGAATTATCGAAAAAATTGTCGAAAATTAACAATTAATTAATAGTTTATTAATCGAAAATTAACTATGAATAATCGCTCTTTAGCTTGCCACGGAGAGTACAATAAAATTACAAGATTAAAGATCCTATTTATTTATATATTTATCCTAAAAATTAAAAGGTGTGTACTTTTCTCAATCGCTCTATCCTTTCTCTTCTCTCTCTCTCTCTCTCTTTTTACAGAATCATGCTGAATTAGTTTCTATTTAGCGTTTTTCATTTTACTGTATAACTTTAGGGGACCTTTGAAGTGTTAATGACAGATGGTGGGTGTTCTGGTCGACCTTCTTCAAATATTCTTGAAACCCTGATAATCAACTTTCATCGGACTGATAAATGTGTTGCTTGGCACAGCTGACTAGTTGCTTGGTCGTGGCTACAATATCTCATGTAGGCCTATAGATTTTATGTATTAGTTATTGTTTACCCATTCCGGGTTCCCGACCCTATCTAAACTGAGATTCAAGGGAGTATAATGATGATGAATTATGTTTTGCCCTGTAAAATATTCTGTGCAGTGCAGCAGTGGTATGGTTTGTTGTGCAGTCACGTGTGCTTGCATGGGTGATATTTTTGTTGCAGTAAATCAAGATCACAATGGCGTCAGCTGCGAGTGATAGTGATGTCAAATCTCTGATAGAATGTCCATTGTGTCTGTCGACATTCCAGCAGCCCAAGTGTCTTCCGTGTGTCCACACCTTCTGTCAGGACTGTCTGCAGAGATATGTGGATGAGGATTACATTGGTGATGATCTTCCATGTCCCGTCTGTCGCCAAAAGTTCCGCATTCCACCTCAAGGCTTGAGCGGTCTACCGAACGACTTCTTCATGCAGAACATGATAGAGCTAGAGAGAAAGTCGGGCTCTGAGCCGGAGGAAAAGCCAGTGGAAGTGAAATGTGATTTGTGTGTAGATGAAGGCAATGCTGAAGGCCCTGCAGCTTTAAAGTTTTGCTTAGACTGCAACAAGAACATGTGCCCGACCTGTATGAAATATCACGATAAGTTTAGCGCACACAAATCTCACACCTTGATTTGTCCTAATGATGAAATGGAAGATCGTGTGAAAGTTTTAAAGAATTCTCTCATCAGAATGTGTGAACTACACAAGAGTGAGCCGCTAAGAGCGTATTGCCTGAATTGTGAGGAGTGCGTCTGTACTTCCTGTATGCTGGCCAGTCACAATGGACACACATTTCAGGAGATGAAAGATGCTGCCAACAAAATTAGTGAAAATATTAAATCAAATTTGACCAATTTAACTGATTCAGTGTCACGTGTTGACTGTGCTATAAAGGAACTGCAGGCTGCAGAAAAACAAGCGGTGGACGAGGCTTCAGTGGCTGAACAAAAGATTAGAGAAAGATGTGACAAGCTGAGAAAGATTTTGAATGATTTAGAAGAAGAACTTATGGGTAAAATTAATATGTTTAGAGAGGAGAGACTAAAAGAGCTCAGAACTAGAATAGATGAAAAAGAATTAGAGAACTTGAAATTAGAAAGTTTCATAAGATATTTAAGGGAGTTGAACGACAAAGGCTCTAGCTGCGACATTGCTTGTAGTGGGAAGGAGTTATCATTGAGAGCTGAACGGCTGCTGACGCCAAATCGTGACTGCCTCACTGAACAACTCAAGATGACTCATGTTGAGGCTCTTATTTCTAGTGAAGAAAACTTCAGAGACATTGCAGGAAGACTGCTTGGAAAAGTTGTGTTTGGAGAGAAGACTAACGGTAATTTAATATCTTTACTTGTTATGTTA
Source organism: Enchytraeus crypticus (assembly GCA_905160935.1). Lineage (NCBI taxonomy): Eukaryota > Metazoa > Annelida > Clitellata > Enchytraeida > Enchytraeidae > Enchytraeus > Enchytraeus crypticus. The sequence goes on along the minus strand of CAJHZI010000827.1, from coordinate 556,113 downwards.
GTAGATTGCAATGAACGTTCACTTTCTCTCGTGTAACTGAGATTCATACAAATTGAGAATATTTATTAGAAATGAGTTAATAAATGGATCTTGTTTTTAATGGCCGAGTAATGCAAAGAATAGGCTTGTTTATAATTGAATGATTAAGTGTTTAATTTGCTTTTTGCTAAAGTTTAGGTTGATTTGTAGAACTAACATTAAGCTGTGATAACTTAATTAATAATAATTATAATGGTAATAATGATAACAAAAATAATAATTTAAAAAATAAATGAATCTCTCTTAGTGCACTGCCTACTGGCAGGTCCATGGTACATAGCGCCTCCACTCTTCTCTGTCTTCTGCCGTCCTCTTCATTTCCATATGAGTGGGTCTTTAAATCATCTAACATACCTAATCTCGGCCTGCCCCTGCCTCTTTTTCCTTCCATTCTACCTTCTATGACCTCGTTTAATAGACCTTCCCTCCTTAGAATGTGCTCTATCCATCTCTTCTTCCTATTTCTTAATACATTTATCAACTGTGTATCTGTGCCAACACTCACCAGGACTTCCTCATTTGTAACCTTTTGAGTCCAGCTAATCCTCTCCATTCTTCTCCAATGCCTCCAGTTTCCTAATATCTTCCTTCCTTAAGGTCCATGTTTCACATCCATACAATAGCGTGGCCCAAACCAAAGTTTTCACTATCCCTATCTTTGTGTCTTTCTTTATTCGACTTTTTGTTCATAGTTCTTTTCTACTTCCAAACGCCGCTTTTGCTTGTGCAATCTTAAAGAAAAAGATTGCACAAGCAAATAAATGAATAACAATAATTATAATTGCATCATCATCGTCATCTTCTCAAATCTAGAATCCCTATTTATCCAGAGTTGGGTATAATAATTATAATGGTAATATAAATATAATAATACTACATGTATATTAATTTCTTTATTCGTCAAAAAGAGACAGGATCAAGATGCATCACATATAAATATATACACACTCATACACACATAAACATAGGATCATAAAACAATCAAAATGAAATATAAGAAACTTAACTAGAATTTCTAATTCCAGCACTAGCATTAAACGCTTCGTAAATTAAATACCCGCTTCTACCATAAGACACCCTATTGTCTAGAACCATCGAACAATTTATAGGCAATCTAAAACAATCACACATTTTATCTAGATCCCTCAGCACACATCTAGTTACAAATAATAATCCTAACCATAATAGTAATACTAGTAATAATAATATTGATAATAATAATAATAATAATAACAGCACAGTGGCCCCGAAAGTACAGGACATCTATTTAAGACTCATTTGCCAAATAACAAATTATCTAGTTTAATACAAATTCAACAAGTGCTTAACAAGTAGAATCCAGTCAGTAAACTTATTTGTAATTCATAAGTCTTGTTTAATACATTTATAGCAAACTTATGTGTTAATATAGGCCTACACGTACCTGTGGATAAAATGCTTTTGAGCACATTTAAAACATCCTATGCTTTTATAGCACTGACCAATTAGCATCAACATAGAGAGGTTCTTATATTTATCTTGTCTGTGCTTGAACGCATTCACCGACTCTGCTTTTGTAACTTCACTTGACGGACAATTGCGGTCATTTATTAATTTCTGACTAAAGAAATATATCTGTACATCTAGTCTACTTTTAGATTTACTATGTTGACAAATACGCTCCCACTGTTTCTGTTATTAGATAAATTAGTACTATAACATCTAATAAGTCTATAATGTCAGGTTATTTTAAGTTATTTATTATTTTATCAATTATTATAATCTGTAATTTGTTCTCAATCTGCAGAGAGGACTCTTGTACTGATTGGTTTGGATACGGGACCGTCATGTGACTCAATTGAGCAGAAAATCTGTCACATCAGTCCTGAGAAACCAGACGATGTTGATGTCATCAACTCTACACCAGCCTATGTAAATCAGTTTTCAGCAGCCTGTGTGGTCAGTAACGACCTGTATGCTGTGGGTAATGGAAGAGCTTATAACAAGCTGTGGAAGTGGTCAGCTAGTAGAGACGAGTGGACGAGATGTGCGGACCTGCCGTCAGGTAGACGTGGTCTCTGCGTCACTGCTGTAGAGAACAAGATCTACGTGCTCGGAGGCATGGATGCTGATAATAGACCACTTGATAGTATTCTCTCTTATGATATCAACTCTAACACGTGGACTGAAGCTGGTAAACTTCCTCACGCTGTATTTTTACCTGCCTGTGTGACCTACAAGCACTGTGTGTATGTGTTTGGTGGAGGTGATAAAGATGATAAGCCTGTCAGTCACGTTCAGATCTATGACACGTCGACAGGTGGAGTCTCACTCGTTTCTAGTCCAATGCCTGCAGAAGATTGTATAATGCGAGCTGTGCTGTGGAGGTCCAAGGCTTTATTTGTGGGATATGATACTTGCTACGTGTATGACCTCGAGTTAAACATATGGCAGGAGAGAGAGAGATTTAAGACAAATGTTGATTACTTTGGTTTAACTTTGGATGACAACACACTCTACATCTCAGGAGGTGGTACACTGAGTGATGAAGAGTGGACAATGAGAGATGATGTGATGAGTTTATCAGTGGAAGATTTTATATCAGATAACAATGAAGCTGAGTGGAGACATCACGCCACTCTACCCATACCTGCCTGTATATCTGCATACAGTGACAAGCCACTCATAAAAACTAAATGGGAATCAAGGCTCCTCGACTAAATGCTAAATATATGCCGTAATTTACTTAATAAAAGTACTTAGAAAATATGGTTTCAAAATAGAAATTAAAATACTTTTTTCAACTCTGCTAAATATACAATTTTCAACTTATTATAGAACTCCTATTTTGAACGCGAGGTATAACGAGTGAAACGTTGTCAAGTTGTTCGACAGCGGATCAGTAGGTGCAGGGTTCAGATCCACTGCTCTCTCTTTAACAGACATGCTATCGATCATGAAACCGACGTTAAACTTGGCTTTGGTTTTTGCATGAGCCATTACCATTGATATTATTGGATCTTTGTTTTGTTTCTTGGCCTATGCTCAATAATTGAATGTATGAAGTGAGCATTTCGATCCAATGAGGCTAACTGTAACTCTAACTGTGAAATTGGTGGTGGTTTACTTTTGATGCTACTTTTATATGTGTGCTGTTTGATATGTTTACTGTTGCTTTTGTTCCTGTCAAATGTTGACGAATAAAGAGTGGATATATTATGTGATAGATATCATTATGGATAGCCATTTCACTTGACGCTGTCTGCTCGTAAATTACGTTGACCTTTGTTTAAACTTAAGATTGTTGTCAAAGAATTGATACAAGATAACGCTACATTGCTGTTTGAATTTGTGAACCACGGAAGTTTTTATCTGATGATGTTATTTTATTCAAGATACAGAAGCTTTTATGCGGAAATTTTGTAATGTGAATTTCACTATATTTTGTGTTTTTAAATCAGCGGATTAGTAACTCTGATTTTGAAATGCAAAATAATACTGGAAATATGGCATTGATTCAATTTTGTATATACTTGCATGTGCCGTTTACTGCCATATCTTTTAATTTCATATTTATCTTCATTTTGCTTGTGAATTTTTGTAATTACATAGCGTGAACTGATTTTAATTTAGTTATATCATAGTGTGGGCATGCGTCAGAGTCTTTGGGTCTGTTTGTCCATTTGTAACGTCGTTCTTTGCACAATGTACATTGTCACTATGATTTTCATGGAAATACATTATATATATATATATATATATATATATATATATATATATATATATATATATATATATATATACAGACTGGGGCAAAAAAAAATCCTCTAGCGAGATCTCAATAACTTTAAGAAAACTCAAAATTTCTATACGAAATTTACGGAGCTTCTAGGAGAGGAATTTCTGCGTATATCCTGCAAATTTGATGAAAATATTTTCATTAGTTTCGAAATGACAGCATTTCTAAAAGAAAAGTCCTAAAATCACTTTTAACAAGGCTTTTCGAAATGTCAGTCGTTCCTTTTAAAGAAAATATCGACCCTGAAAAGGGCCGTTTACTTAAGTGGTGGAGTTTAAGCCTGCACTACCTTGTTAGCTACTCCAATAAAAGATGCTTAAATTTCATTCTTCCGTTAAAATTATTCCTAAAGTTTGAAGAAAATGTCCGGTACTTTTGTTTAAAAAAAGCCTTGTAAAAATTGATTTTAACATTTTTTCGCAGTAACGCTGTATTTTTGTTACTTCTGAATATATTTTCACCAAATTTTCAGGATATGTGTAGAAATTCCTCCTCTGGAAGCTACGAAAATTTTGTAAGACTATTTTGAGTTTTGTCCAAGTTATTAAGACTTTTGGCAAAAAAAAACTTTAACTGATTTTGCACTTTTTTCGTAGAAACGCTGTAATATATTTCCTGCTCAATAGATTTTCATTACATTTGCAGGATATACGCAGAAATTCCTCCCGTAGAAGTTCCGTAAATTTCGTAGAGATATTTTGAGTTTTCTTAAAGTTATTGAGATTTCGCTAGGGGATTTTTTTTGTTGCCCCAGTCTGTATAAAAGCTAAAAAGCTAAGGTTAACGTCAGTTTCCTCATTCGAAAGCGATGTCAGTGACGGGCGAGCCCAGGATTTGAACCCGCACCTACTGATCCGCGGTCGAGTATCTTACCGACTTCGCTACTGGCTCCAGCAATATATATATATATATATATATATATATATATATATATATATATATATATCACACGATGTGTGTGATGTTTTTTTAAATTGTAGAGTTCATATTATAGTATTTTTATGTAATTGTTATAGTTAGGCTAATTCAGGAAAATTCCGATACATTTTTTATAAGCCTCTTATAGATCGTGCCTTAATGCTTCGAATTCTTTTTTGTTTTATAAAGTTTTATAGCTTTTTGTTTTAGAAAGTCTGTTATTACTAGTTATCACATCAATGATTTAGAGTATGTATCAGCTATACACTAAAACTTGGAAATAACGTTTTAACCGTTCAGCTAAGTTATGAAATGTTTTGTCTACCACTGACAACTGCCTTAAGTGTTTTATTACACAATTTAGTTTACTGTCTATTTAAAACTCTAGTATAGTCCCTATATATGCGCATATATAAGCAATATTTATGCTGAATTGTGGGCAAGCCTATTGTTTCAAATGAATCTGAAAATAGATTTCTAGCAGATTTTCTCATTTTATTGCACTGACAACTTTAGGCAGTAGGTCAAGTAAACACACATTATAGTGAAACGATCAACTATGTTGATATCTATTGCTTTTAATACAACATGTTTAACCCACATGTTTTAACCGTTAGGCAATTTAGACTCTCTACGTCTAGCTAGTATATTTATAGTAACTGTACTAGTATACTTATAGTTACTGTACTAGTGTACTTATAGTAAATGTATTAGTGTACTTATAGTAACTGTACTAGTGTACTTATAGTAACTGTACTAGTGTACTTATAGTTACTGTACTAGTGTACTTATAGTAAATGTACTAGTGTACCTATAGTAACTGCACTAGTGTACTTATAGTAACTGTACTAGTGTACTTATAGTAACTGTACTAGTGTACGTATAGTTACTGTACTAGTGTACTTATAGTAAATGTACTCGTGTACTTATAGTAACTGTACTAGTGTACTTATAGTTACTGCACTAGTGTACTTATAGTAAATGTACTAGTGTACTTATAGTAACTGCACTAGTGTACTTCCAGTAACTGTACTAGTGTACCTATAGTAACTGTACTAGTGTACTTATAGTAACTGTACTAGTGTACTTATAGTAACTGTACTAGTGTACTTATAGTAACTGTACCAGTGTACTTATAGTAACTGTACTTGTGTACTTATAGTAAGTGTACTTTCAGTAACTGTACTAGTGTACTTCCAGTAACTGTACTATTGTACTTATAGTAACTGTACTAGTGTACTTATAATAACTGTACTAGTGTACTTACAGTAACTGTACTAGTGTACTTATAATAACTGTAATAGTGTACTTACAGTAACTGTACTAGTGTACTTATAGTAACTGTACTAGTGTACTCATAGTAACTGTACTAGTGTACTTATAGAAACTGTACTAGTGTACTTCCAGTAACTGTACTAGTGTACTTATAGTAACGTATAGTAACTGTACTAGTGTACTCATAGTAACTGTACTAGTGTACATACAGTAACTGTACTAGTGTACTTATAGTAACTGTACTAGTGTACTTATAGTAACTGTACTAGTGTACTTATAGTAACGTATAGTAACTGTACTAGTGTACTTATATTAACTGTACTAGGGTACATATAGTAACTGTACTAGTGTACTTATAGTAGCTGTACTAGTGTACTTATAGTAGCAGTTAAAGCACCAGGTCATTTAACCTCTAGACGAGATGGTCTAGAGTGTAGCTCGCCTTGTTGATAATCAAAAGGTCACAGCAGGTTCAAACTGATCTTTTGCGCACGAAACAGGCGTTGCACTTTAACTAACAGCTTATATTAAAGCCGGGTTTCATGAAGGACGATGATTTAATTTAAGTAAACACACAACAGCAGTGTCTACATCCTTGCCTCTAGATTGACGAACTCACTTTAGGAAGAAAAACCACTTTACTCTTGTGGTAGCCTCTTTACTCTTGTGGTAGCCTCTTTACTCTTGTGGTAGCCTCTTTACTCTTGTGGTAGCCTCTTTACTCTTGTGGTAGCCTCTTTACTCTTGTGGTAGCCTCTTTACTCTTGTGGTAGCCTCTTTACTCTTGTGATAGCCTCTTCTTCATAGTATATAAAATATCATTAAAGGTTTAGTCTTCAATGTAATCAACATTCTTAATTTGCGGATTCAAAGGAATGGAATCCGTCTTTCAATGTACTCCGGTCAAAAGAAATAAAACAAAAATCTACTACTATAAAAGACTGCTAACAAAAGCATATTTTATTATCAGATTTGACTTCTGTTCAGATCAATACACAGTCTTCACATTCAGTAGTAAAGATTTATCGTCAGTTTTAACATTCACAGATGATGTCAAAGAAGTGTATCAGCAGCAACAGGTGACATTATACATTTGATTAATAAACAAAATGAGACGTAATAAATCTTATAAAGTCGTTATTTAATGACGTAATAAAGGGTTTTAAACAATTAGGTTCAGTAGATCTAATAGCTAAAACTACATGTATAATGTATCAGGTAGAATGTTGCAAGAACAAATAACAAACGTTAAACTTGGAGTTAATCTTGACTCTTAGAACGACCAACAATAAATCTAGTTCATACAGCGATCAGTCAATGTATAAACAACTAACATTTTCTTGTTAGCAATTCCGTTGACTTACATTAAAATTTTTCCCCGTGTTGTGTCCGGGTTGTTTGAAGAATAGACCAACCGGTGACTGCACGTGTCGTAGAAGGCGACTAAAGCACTAAGATCCATACCAACGTCAGGGAGGGCATTCGGTTGGTGAGCACCTAGGCTCATTAGACTATATACTTGTAAAACGCAGACACCAGCAGACGTGAAGAAGTGATTATATTCTTACAAACTATATCAAGTACATTTACTATAAAGCACGAACATAATTATACATAAATATAATACATATTATACACTGGCTGGAGCCAGTAGCGATGTCATTAAGATATACAACAGCGGATCAGTGCGTGCAGGGTTCAAATCCTGGTCTCGCCCGTCACTGGCATTAAATTCTTATTCCGACACGGACGTTAAATTCTTATTGATTGATTGGCATCGCTTTCGAGTGAGGAGACTGACGTTAATATTAGCTTTACCAGCTTTTTAAACATAATTATATATCAAATACACTCAATTCACTTTTTACTTTCAAGGCATGTTTTACATCTCAATTTAATCACTTTCTAAAACAACGCTATTCACTGAAAATACAGAATTGTTCAGATAATGATATAACAAAGTAAAGTTACTACACTACACGATCTATATGCAGATACGTACTGTTGATATAACACAATTATCAGAGCTTTATACGATGCAGCAAATACACAGTAGTTAATATATGATCGACAGCATAGAATGCTTAATATAATCTAATTAGATCATGCCTTAAATAGATTACACACTTCTAATAACAAATAAAAAAATTACACACAGTAGAGCAAATAATGACGTAGACCATGCATACATGCAGGTATTTAAGAAGTCTGACAATGTAACCATGCAGACTTGATAGATCTTCATTTAGAGTATAATATCACGCAAGTAACTGTAGAGTTGAAATACAATGTTTATCAAAAAGCCATTAAACAACATCACTTCTAAACGTTAAATCTCTATTCTTTGACAAATTTCGCTTAAAAATAAGAATATGTATATAAAACCTTTTGTTAGGTGCAGTTAGGATATGATAAGGGCCAGGAGACGTTAATTTAAGTTTTAAAAAGGTTTTACAGCAACGTCAGTGTTTATAGACTAGTAAAAACAAATACAGTAGGCTCTAAGTGTTATATAAATGACTAAGCTGATCCAGACGCTGTCAATTCTAAAATTTCACCATCAATTTTTAATTATTTGACTCATTATAATACTGATAATGAGGTATAGCATATCTCACATTTACAATATCACGTGGCACTTTATGGAATACTGTACAAAACACCACAATCTCTATTCAGAAAATCCCATATACCAATGAACCAAAAACTGCAACCACTCTAAACTTGGTGGAATATAGATTAGTCTACAAAATTTTATAAGCTCTCAATCTATTCCTGCAGGATGTCAATGATGCCGCTTTATGGTAACGAAAAGGGCACTAAATCTTCATAAGACAGTGTTATACTAGTGTTTACTAGTAGTTATACCAGTTACGAAAAGGTAACAAAATAGATCAAGATCATTGACATTAAACTGAGCTCTACTACTACTAGTAAGACTACAAATATACAGGGATTATATATCACAACGTGCAATACATTACATGCAATAATTATCATAAACAAAATAGCGTATCAGAGGTAATAATTCAGTTATACAGCTCAGCAAGTAAAATATGTGGAAAATGCCACCAATATGATATAACATCTGCAGAAGCTTACACTTAAACGTTTAAATCCTTCTTACAGCTTTACACTTATTCATTACTTAACTAAACAGACACCAAACTGGCTCAGTGATCGTTGAATTATAATATCATCTTTTCTCGTGTACTGCCTAACGGCAGGTCCATGGCATATAACTCCTTCGACCAATTCTATCCTCAGCCTTCCTTTTAATCTCTGTATATGAATTGATTATTAGATCATCCAACATCCCATGTCTTGGTTTTCGTCTAACTCTTTTCCCTTACATTCTTAAATATAAATCATACAGAGATCCAGTTTGAACCTAATGGTGGTTCAAACCTGCCGTGTTAAAACATTCAAGGTAACATTTAATACAATATTCTCTTGCTCACAGCCGCTGAATATCCACCTTTTATAGTCAAAGCTGGTTAACGTCAGTTTCCTCACTCGAAAGCGATGACAGTGACGGGCAAGCTAAGGATTTTAACCCCGTATATACTGATTCGCGGTCGAGTATCTTACCGACTTCACCACTGGCTCCAGGCAAAGCACAAATATTCTAGTCAGCACAAGTATTTCATACTGATTCATCACAAATACTCTGTTCTAATTAGTTGTTATACTATGACAACTAATACTAGCGGCAACACAATTACTCGTGCTAATATCTGTTCAGTAATTCTAAGAGATAAAAGGTTCAAGAAAATCTTGGGCTTGATCAATGATATCGCTTTTTAGGTTAACATTAGCTTTACCAGCTTTCTAAAACATATTCACACATTGCTAGCTAGCATCTATAGCAAAGATCACACCTCTGGCTAATAAACTCATCTCATTAGATATCTTTGTATGTGCCACTAATTAACAGCTGCCAAGTCTTAGAAAAATATCAGCGAGATGGTTTTCCGCTGTCTTACATAGCGTCTAGATTAGCCCCTCTTGAAATATACATGTAGTTTTTGAATAGAACATTCTCAAATTTTATGAATCCCCGACAAAAAGTAAGGACCTATAATAGACCAACGCAATTACTAACAACTAAACCACATATTTTAGAGTATTCAATTACTAGCAACAAAATCTACAAATCTTTAGGGTATTTAATTACTAATAACTAAAACCACAAATCTTTGTTATGAATTTTTGAATAAATTAACTCATTTATCTCAGTATTTGCCTATGAGTTAGATCAATATCTGTAAGGCTGGGGACATTCAATCAGATACAATCTTCTATTTAGTAAACATCAGCGTAGCTAAGAATAGCATCATTGGCTTTCCCGCCCATTGGATAATACTTCACGCGAGACTACATTACTAGAAATAAAAACAACAATTCAGACAAAAACAAAAGTTGAGATAACGTTTAGGTCGCGATAACATTTTTGACTATAATTTTAGATGAGATAAAAATATCAGATAGAATAACATTGCAGATGAGATTACATTTAGGTTAAGCAGTATTCCTGGCGGTATGATACATGATCATATTTAGATAAATTAAAGGAACATTATAAATGACACAACGTTTACATAAATGTAAGTAACATTTGCAATAAGATAACATTATAGAGTAAAAAATATTTCTGACTGGTTTTGAGTATCGAGAAGGATTGTAAAGCCATCTCGTAGACCAGATTAGATCCAGACTTAACAAGTATCATGACTAAGAATCGGCGGCAACTTCACTACAGCGAAGAAAATCAATGACAATATGCTGATAGGGGTAGGTAGTTTGAAGATTGAGGGATCAGGAGAAAAATAGGCATAGAGTAGTATTTGAGTAAACCAATAGGATCAGGGATCAAATCCAGAGTTCGTCCCGTCACTGATATGTTTTCAAGAGAGGATTGATGATGTCACATTCTGCTTTTGCCTTGTTTAATCAGTTGAAGCAGATGAATAGAATACGCAACTGTGTCATAGTAAAGGCAGGCTTTTGTTATATTTCTTTCGACTTAGAGCTAGATGATGGGTCGAGAAGTCGTTCAGCATGAAGCAGAATGCTACAGTGAAGCAACAGAAATGAAATTTCTTGTAATAAATAAAGACAGCGATGTAGGGAAGTCACAAGCTGAGATAGTTGAGAGTCAGAGTTCTTACTGATTACCTTTGAGACTGAGTTCTTACTGATAATCTTTGAGACAGAGTTCTTCTGATAATCTTTGAGACTGAGTTCTTACTGATAATCTCTGAGACAGAGTTCTTCTGATAATCTTTGAGACTGAGTTCTTACTGATGATCTTTGAGACAGAGTTCTTACTGATAACCTTTGAGACTGAGTTCTTACTGATAACCTTTGAGACAGAGTTCTTACTGATAATCTTTGAGACAGAGTTCTTACTGATAACCTTTGAGACTGAGTTCTTACTGATAACCTTTGAGACAGAGTTCTTACTGAAAACCGTTCAGACAGAGTTCTTACTGAAAATCTTTGAGACAGAGTTCTTACTGAATACCGTCCAGACAGAGTTCTTACTGATAGCTGTGTAGCGCTGTATGCAGTACACTTGTTGAGATAACCTTTGAGACAGAGTTCATAAGATTCTTTGTATCTTGTATGACTTTATCCACCTGCATAGAAGCAATAGTAGTTTTATTTCGCAAATAATTCGATGCAAAAATTCATAGCAACTGCAGTAGACTTTAAGAGAAGTAAGAATTATACCATAATTTATAAACTATAACTATCTCTTTTACGTCATGCATTCTAACTGTGAACAATTTTCTTCAAAGGTGAAAGTACTCAAGCTTTGAATAGAAACCTACAGTAACCTAATCTAACCTAATTAGATTATGGAAAGTCGTTCCTAAGATAAACGGCGATTTGAGTTCATATTTTTCTACCTGCAGACTCTTTAATGGCTAATCTGTAATTGCAGTTTTTCTGTTCGTTCATTATTTTTCTTACTGCCATGTATTTTGGTGAATAAAGATCATATATAGTGAATAACCATTGTTCCATTCATTTTCCTTGAATGTAAAAATTAAAGAGGCTATAAAGCTTAGTTTTTAGCTAACCTTTGCACTAACATCAGTATGTGCCAAATACAGAACACACAAAACATAGAATAATTATTTTTCTCGGCCTTACGAACACCAACCTTATTAAAAGTAGCAACTTTATCAACCTTTTTAAATGTGGCAGCTTTACCAACCATATTAAACGTGGTAGCTTTACCTACCTTATTAAACATGGTAGCTTTACCAACCTTATTAAGTGTGGCAGCTTTACCTACCTTATGAAATGTGGCAGCTTTACCTACCTTATTAAATGTGCCAACATTACCTACCTTATTAAATGTGCCAACATTTTTTGCCTACCTTATTAAACGTGGCAGCTTTACCAATAGTCTCAGTTTTGACAGTGGCAGACAGTTGTTGGCAGTAGTACGGCAGAACTTCTATGTAGGTCGTCAGCTCATTCCTAGCACCAAGCTGAAGAGAGATCTGAAACGTTAAATTACAGCTGTAATAGAATACAAAGTATTACATATTACACCGCTGTTAACAAAAGTCGTTACATTACAAAGAAAGTATTACATATTACACCGCTGTTAACAAAAGTCGTTACATTACAAAGAAAGTATTACATATTACACCGCTGTTAACAAAAGTCGTTACATTACAAAGAAAGTATTACATATTACACCGCTGTTAACAAAAGTCGTTACATTACAAAGAAAGTATTACATATTACACCGCTGTTAACAAAAGTCGTTACATTACAAAGAAAGTATTACATATTACACCGCTGTTAACAAAAGTCGTTACATTACAAAGAAAGTATTACATATTACACCGCTGTTAACAAAAGTCGTTACATTACAAAGAAAGTATTACATATTACACCGCTGTTAACGAGCCATTACATTACATACAATGTATCACATATTACACATTATGTCAAAATGTCACTAACTTCTACCTCTGAAATCGCTATTTTCCAGATACTGGACAAAATGAAACCAATAGCTACAGGACCGGAAGGTCTGCCATAGGGATTTCTCAGGTTATCTTGCTCATCAAAAGCAATGGAAAAGAAATTGAATGCCACCGAAAAACATATGGCTAAAGGGAATACTCAATCGGTTACAAAGAGCACATAGAAATATGAGAATATTAGGACAAGGACAAAACTACAAATGATCAGTAAAATCAAGAATAAAAGAAGAATGACATGAGCTGGACATGTGCTGCACATGGAAGAAAACAGAAACTTTCCAAAGATATATAACTATAAAGCAGATATTTAACTATATAGAAAAAAAAAAAAAAAACAGTGAGAAGACCTAAGAGAAAATGGAAAAGTTGCCTCGAAGAAGACTTTAACGCTGCTGAAACAAAGTATTTATGAGAGAACAGAAGGAAGAAAAGAATGAATACTGAGGAAATGGTAACGAATTGAGTCTTGTGGAGGAACTTTGTAAAGAAATCTTTGCCCTAGGATGATTACATAACGTTAAATATTTTCAGTTTTTCATAATCAATCTAAATTTAAATGTCTGACGCATTTATGTTCATCGATACTATGCTAGCATGATGTGCCTGTGTACTGTGATTTCTCTTACATTGTTTTTTACTTTGGTTCTAATATTTATAATTTTTCCAATATTTATAATTATGTTGTGTCCTGGTCGTTTGAAGAATTTGACCAACCGGTGACTGCACGTGTCGTAGAAGGCGACTAACGCACCAAGATCCATACCAACGTCAGAAAGGGCATTCGGTTGTTGAGCGCCTACACTCCAGTATATGCTACAAAACTTAAACGAATGGGAGATGATGATGACTTTGATCCTAATAAACTTCTCTAACCTGTTTGAGAGCCTTGTAGAGCTTCGTGCCCTCCTCAGAGAAGTAGCTCGCCTGTGTGAAGAGATCCTGGGTGGTCCTCAGCACTCCCTCACCTCGTGTGAACAGGTACATGGAGAACGCCATGCTCGACATGTTCTTAGCTCTCCGCAGTATCTCGTTGTCGTAACCACGCTCCTCCTCATCAAACCCCGCCCTAGCTCCGCCTCCCCACCTGTCAGTCTCCGCGTCCATCTCTGACGTCATCAGCTTCATCTCAAGCCCCGCCTTCGCTATCTTAGCCTGCTCCTGTGCCATTCAATCACAGTTGTTAAAAAAATAGAATGAAGCAGTCAATCAACATCTCAGCTTCATCTCAAGCCCCCCTCCTTAGCTGGCTTGAAATTGTTAGAAGTGCAATAAATGAAAACAAATGAATGCAAAAGTTTAGAAAACATTCCATCCCTCGATAAACCAGGATTTAAGGGAAGATGATGATGATGTGACCAATTATTTATGAATATATTAGTCTGCAGTAAAATTTGACTGCACTAGTACAGCACAGTCCATGCGTGGATCCATCAATCAATCAATAGACTGATCTAGGAAATAGATTATTCACGCATCAAATATCTTGATCTCACAATTAATTAATTTTGTAATTAGGAGAAGAGATTTTATTCAAACCCCTCTCAACAATGTTAGCCCGTTCACAAAAATACAAAATAGTTTTAATGGAAGATAGTTAAATTGAAAATAGCAAATTCAGTAGACGGAATAGCTGAACCATTAGCCAATTGGCAAGGCTTTAGACTGTGACTCAGTAGACGAGAGATTCAAATCCTGAGCAAGCCCATCACTGATGTGCTTCTCAAAGACGAAAGTGCTGAGCAGATTTTAACAGTCAAGATTCTTGTGCTAACAACTCTACTGCACAACAAACCTCAGAGTTCAGGTGAGCCGCTTTAACTGGTTTAGCTGATGAGCCGTGCTTCTGTAATCAATCATTCAATCAATCAATCAATAAATTAATCAATCAATCAATCACACAATCAATATCAATCAATAATCAATCAATTAATCAATCAGTCAATAATTAATAAATCAATCAATTAATCAATCAATCGATCAGTTAATTACACAATCAGTCAATCACCATCAATCACCTACTATATAAGCAAACTCTTAGAAGAGGCAGATACAGATATCATAATAACATAATTTATTCTCTGACAATGTTACATTAGAATCGCGAGAAAGCAGCATCCACTCAACAAATTATAACCTGTCAGTACACGACTTAGTCAGTCGCTTAACAAAAGAAATCATTGCACAAAACACAAAAAATTGTATTGCCTAGCAAATACCATACCACATGAGGTAACTTTCATAAATAATTTTCAATTAAACAATCCTTCAAGCACACTAACTAGCTATCAATCGAGATTTAATGCAGGGTATTTAACCAGAAATGACTAGATATCAGCAGAGAGTAATTACTACTGATAAATTGCATTAAGTATAATTTTGAACACGATTAGAGAGAGAGACAGAGAGAGATATGGGTTTATTTCAGCATCAACACCAAATCACTGACAAATACAGATAGAAATAAACATTTAAAAGAAATAAAATGAAAAATTCCCAGAAACATTAAATTATTCCCATTAAATTATCATAATAAGCACTGTTGTTCAATATTAAACAACTACCCGTGTTGTGTCCGGATTGTCTGAGGAATTGACCAACCGGAGACTGCACGCGTCCTAGAAGGCTACTAAAGCACTTAGATTCATACCAATATCAGAAAGGACATTCGGTTGGTGAGCGCCTAGGCTCCAGAAATTGCTACAATAATTTAAACGAATGGAAAAGTCTCAAATGGGGGGTTGGCTGGTGGTGTGGTGTAGGACAGAGAGGATTTGAGACAGTCTATTCGTATCCTGACCCTGGTTAAACTGAGATTCAGGGGAGGATGATGATGATGACGATGTTCAATATTAAACAACAGGGCTTAGATTATATATATCTTAAAGATCATAGCGCCAGTGTAATTCATTTTATAATCGAGCAAAGCGACCACTGACCCCTGGTCTGGGTAACGACAGGTAGAGCTGTCTCGCACTCCTGCCTCCTGATATGGAATCATTTATGTCCTTTACGAGTACTGATAGGTCGTTGATCTGGGTCTGCCAAGCGCTGACGAAAGCGTCGACGTTCTCTAACACGATCTTGTTACCAGATGTCGCTGAGGCGGCAGTGGTAGTGGTGGCTAGCGACTGACAGGAATGAATCACCTGATCAATCAGTCAATCAATCAATCAACCAATCAATCACCTGATCAATCAATCAATCGATCAGTCAATCAATCAATCAATCAATTAATCAATCGATCAATCTATCAATCAATCAATCGATCAATCCATCAGTCGATTACTCAAAACGTGGAATTAAATCAGCAAATGCATTTACATCTCTCTCTCTCTCTCTCTTTACCTCTTAGTGCAATGCCTACTGGCAGATCCATAGCACATAAAGCCTACACTCTTCCCTGTCTTCCATTTTCTTCTTCATACCCAAATACAAGTGGATCTTTAAATCATCTAACATTCTTAATCTCGGCCGGATTCTGCCTTTATTTCCTTCCACTCTACCATGTATAACATCTTTTAGTAGACTTTTCCCCTTAGAATGTGTCCTATCCAACTCTTCTTCCTATTTCTTAATGCATTTATCTACAGTCTATCTGTACCAACTCTCTCCGGAACTTCCTCATTTGTAATCTTTTGGGTCAGGCTGATATCTTCCTTCTTCCTTCCTTTAGGTCCATGTTTCACATCCATATACGGACCTTAAGGAAGGTCACTTAACTCTCCTAAACTACAAAACAAAATAAAAGTTTAGCATCCAGATATAGGTCTATAGAGTTATCACAGACGCCTCATAGTCTAGTAATAAACTCACCTCACAGGGGCACACAGATGAATACAATGCTGAAGCAGACTGGATGATTAAAGAGCAAGCATTTATTTACTTAACCCGAGAGAGAAAGAGAGACAGAGAGAGAGAGAGAGAGATAGAGAGAGAGAGAGAGACAGAGAGACAGTGAGAGAGAGAGAACTAAAATATTCAAGAGTTCAGAAACAGTTCTGACAAACGTCCACATAATCAATAAAATAAGCAAGTGAATCAGTCAGGCCTTTATAAGTGTCGGTAAAAGCAATCCATTTCTTCAGTGACTACATTCGACCGCGGATCAGTAGGTGCATGGTTCAAATTCTGGGCTCGTACGACACTGATATCGCTTTCAAGTGAGAAAACTGACGTTAACATTAGCTCAACCAGCTCTATTTTGCTTCGATTACAGCAAACAATCGCAACGAGAGTCATCAAAAGAATAAAGATCTGTCGACATTAAAATGAGCGTACCTCTGGGGCATAGAATTGAATGTTACTTTCAATGTGCTCTGCCCATACAAGCAACGAATCAGTGTTAGCAATGTGTCGTAGCAGTTTACACACCTGTAGCAATACAGCAAAGCAAAGTAGCTAAACTGCTAAGTTACGAATGAAAAATCTCTCACTGTAATGTTTACATTTACATTAAATCAACTTTATTATATTTAATTATTTATATTTTTTTTATTTCTATCAACAGTGAACTGTAGGTAAGGTTTAGTAAATTTCGACCGTGTTTTGTCAATATTAAATATTTATAAAATGATCTGAAAAAATGTCATACAAACTTTGGTAATTTAATAATTAACTATTATAATTAGTGAATTCATCATCGTCATCCTCCTCCCTTGAATCCCAGTTTAATCAGGGTCGGGAATCGGGATACAAATAGACTGTCTCAAATCCTCTCTGTCCTACACCACACCATCAGCCAATCACCCATTTGAGACTTTTCCATTCTTTATAATTCATTACAATTAGCGAACTACAAATAAATAAATAAGTAAACAAATAAGTAAATATAAATAACATACTTCTTGCAATTGGTCAGAATGTTCTTGGAATTTGACTGACAGCTCGTCGACACGCCCCCTATTGGCCTCCAGACCAGCAGCTCTCAGCTCTGCCAGCAAACCCTGGTCCTCGTTCAGCCTGAATACATCAGAGGCCTGCTCCATAGCTATCTCTATCAACTGTATCAATCAATCAATCAATCAATCAATCAATCATCTGAGGCAGGCTCCATCGCTATCTCTATCAGCTGTATCAATCAATCAATCAGAGCTGCTTAATCGCTATCTCTATCAACTGTATCAATCGATCAATCACCATATATATATATATATATATATATATATATATATATATATATATATATATATATATATATATATATTTATGCAACAGTTGATAGAGATATTTATGGTGCAACCACTGTTGTTGATTGATTGATTGATTGATACAACAGTTGATAGAGATAGCCATGGAGCAGGCCTCAGATGATTGATTGATTGACGCAACATTTGACAGAGATAGCGATAGAGAAACCATTGGTGATTGACTAAATTAGGTCAAGATCAAGATTATAGCATTGCAGGTACATAAACAGAATTAGGTCAACAGAGAGCCTACCTGATTATGTAACTGGGTCGCAGCTTCCTGTGTTTTCAGTATTTCACTTTCAAGCTGGGTGCTCTGTGATGAGCTGATCTTACCGTCCTGAGAGGATAGAAACAGAAAGCATAGTAATCATCCATGATGATATCTATCATAGCTAGATATAGATTTATGATAGCTAGATAGAGCAATGCTCTCACTAGGGACTGATTGAATGGCATTAGGCTTGTTTTAATTAATTGCATCATTCGTTATGTTTGTTGTAAGCTTGTACGTTTATTTCTCTTTTTGTAAACTTTGTATGTATGCTACTCTACACTGACGTTGTTGTCGAAATAAACATATCTCTCTCTCTATAACTTGTCATACGATACAACATGGTTAAACCATCAGACAGTCATTTAATCAATTTTATATTTTAGAAATTCAGCAAATATTCATTATTTTACTCTCTGATTAGCTCACCTGAGAAGTGAGCCCACGAGAGTTCAGTTCATTTTAAGATGCATCATTTGACATTTCATGACACATGCTATGCAATTTTAAATTTTACTTACAATTTTATTTATTATCATTCAACATGTGCTCTATAATTTATCTTAAAATTTTTTAAAGATAAAAATATCTTATGTTTCTGACAGAATTGCATTAACATGGAAATAAACGTTCTTCTAATTAATACTCAATGATTACTCGTTGTAAGTTTAGCGCAATCTTGCCGGTAATATATTACCATTTTGTCTCAACAATCGCAATATCGACAGGCAAATATGCAAGATTTCTGCATTAGGATTATAAACAGACCGAGATATGAAATTAACAATTAAAGAAGTCAAGAGAAGTAACAATGCAAATACTATTTGACACAACAATCGTTAATTAAATCTGACATTGCTTAATGGCGAGGAACCGGAAGTTAAATCCTTATCGATTGATTGATTAAACCAAACTATCAATAGATCTTATAGTTAACAGTTAATAATACCAATAAATACTATTACACAAGCCTACCCTCATTCCCACGCCCACTCTGATGAGTACAGTTAGGTCATGTCTCAGCTTCTCACACATCATCAAAACCCTCTGACGCCTGTCGTGACTAGTGTAGGCGGAGTCTGTAAAGTCTTGAGTCGTGTCAATCAAAGACTCGACCAATGAGAGGAGCTTATACTCTGTCTGAGCGCCTATCAACGTCACTCGCGTCATCTCTACTTGATTCTGCAATCAATCAATCAATCAAATAAAATTTAAATAATCATTGACTCTACCTGCTTTCAGAATGAACCAATTACGCATAGCAGTAGTTTGTTTCTCAGTTTATTCATATAAGGAAGGAAAGTCCTGAAAGTATATTCAAATAAACTCTAGCAAAGCTTCAGCATATTGTCCAATTAGACTATCTAATAAATGTTCTATTAAATCCTGGGCTCGCCCATCACTAACATCGCTTTCTAGTGCAGAAACTGACGTTAACGTTAGCTTTACCAGCTTTAAGACATTCTAACCTAATTAAATTAACCTCATCTAGCAAACCTAACTGAAACTAAGATCAGAACTTCAGCTGCACTTACATTGAAGTCTTTGAAAGCCTTCACGGCTGTAGGCTGATGCTGACTTAGATTTATTCCAGAATCTGAATTCACAGCTGAGGGGGAAAGGCCCCCACTGCCTCCCCCCATCCCCCCACTGGTGTACCCACCGTTGCACACGACGTTGTGCATGTTGTCGAGAGCACGGCGCATGTGAGCAACCACAGCTAGAGTGTTGTCTCGTGCTGATACGCAATCAGGGTGTCTTAGACTGGTCTGAACGTTAAATACATAGATCATTCAATTAATCAGCCGATCAATCAATTAGTCGATCTGTCAATCAATCAAACTCATTCTCCAACTCAATAACTCATTCTGCAGTTTAAAATAAATATATTATATTTAAACTATAATATATACTTCTGCAGATTAGTCTGGGTGTATCGATCTGTAGTGACGCGTGCTTTGGGAACGTCCCTGACATCATCCCTGGATGAGGAAATGGACGTTAAACCTTTATTAGTATTATTATTTATTATTAACTCTCTTATGAGATCAATCAATGAATCAATAACTCAATCAATCAGAATTTCTTCGGCTTATTACCTCATTAAATAACTCAATGACCTATTCTACATATAACTTGAATAACAATCTATGCATTAAGCGTTTCATATAAAAAGAAAGAAATCGGAAAGCTGGAACCATGATGATTGATGAATCCAGGATGATCACATGATATGAATCAGTCAATAATCCAAGCAGTAACATTTATCGTCAACCAGGTTCCAACATGACATAAACCTGCATAAGCTTCAAATGCTTTATGGGCACTACAATGACAACAGCTTGGAATATCCAGTAAATGACTAAGAAGCAACAGAATGTGGGACAAAGATCATACTAGCACTTGGTCACCGATCAGCTTTCTACGAATCCTTTGTCAGCAGCATAATGTAAAAAAGCTGTAAAGCTGATGTTAATGTTCGTTCCATTCCTCGAAAGCGATATCAGTGACGGGTGAGCCCAGTTTAGAACCCAGGATTTGTATGTACTTTACTGCATTAGTTATTGATCGCTAGATTGAAAGAATAGACTGACTTGGCATTGGAATATTAGGTTGAGGTAACTGATTATCTCATAGCTATTTTTAATATTGATTATTATACGTGCAATTAGTGTGACACAAGCGAAATAGAACTATACACATTTATATATTTATATATCATTGAAATCCTGACACTGAGATACAAAATGGCAAATTAATTAGTAAGTATTGAACTTTGGAAATGGCAGAGAAATTCTTTTTGATATAACTCAATTGTTGAGAGTAGCAATAAGGAACATGAAATAATTACAATACAAAGCGAAATATAAAGAGTAAACAAATGTAGTAAGAAAAAGTAACATTAGCAACCTAATGAATGAAAGTGGTACCTATAGAGAATGAGAAAGCATGTAGAACATAATTATCTCATTTCAATAGTATTCAAATTAGATTTTTAACAGCATTTATAGCTGGTAAAGCTAATGTTAGCGTCAGTTTCCTCATTCGAAAGATATGTCAGTGACGGGCGAGCTCAGGATTTGAACCCCTCAATTACTGATCCGCGGGGATAGCTTACAGCTATAGCTTAGAGCCCATTGTCTCTCTCAAGAATGATGTCAGGGACGGCCTGACTTTATTGTAACAATACCTTTGCGGTGGTCAGTAGAACCACTGTGGACTTCTCTAGAACAGACCTGGAGGCCATGATCTGAGTCCTGCACTTATCATTCTTCAGGTCCTAATCAATCAATCAAACAGGTCAATCAACAATTCAATATCAGACTTAATCCAATGCCTGTTGACGATCACCAGACAGGTGAGCTAGATCAGTCAAGCTTTAACAAGTAAATCTTACCTGTTGACGATCACCTGACAGGTGAGCTATGATAAGTAAATCTTACCTGTTGACGATCACCGGACAGGTGAGCTATGAAGTAAACCTTACCTGTTGACGATCACCAGACAGGTGAGCTAGATCAATCAAGCTTTAACAAGTAAATCTTACCTGTTGACGATCACCGGACAGGTGAGCTATGAAGTAAACCTTACCAGTTGACGATCACCAGACAGGTGAGCTATGAAGTAAATCTTACCTGTTGACGATCACCAGACAGGTGAGCTAGATCAATCAAGCTTTAACAAGTAAATCTTACCTGTTGACGATCACCTGACAGGTGAGCTATGATAAGTAAATCTTACCTGTTGACGATCACCAGACAGGTGAGCTATGAAGTAAATCTTACCTGTTGACGATCACCGGACAGGTGAGCTAGATCAACCATCTCGTTTCCAAACTGAGTGAAAATGTTAACAAATTCTGTGAATGACTTGCAATTCTCAATCCTGCCCAGTGTGTCCTGAACCTACAAATACACGAGCAGTGAGACAGATATACGAGTTTCATACGATAAATATAATGAAATAGGATTTAGAAGAACAAGAAAATTTGAAGAAATGCAATGATGTACTTTAAAAACCATAACAAGTAAAAACAATAAGTTATAAGTTAAAATAGTTTCACAGATCTTTTACCTTGTTCTTGGAGGTAATAAGCTGTTTGACGACGATCTTGTCAGCTAACAGCAGAACTTTGGTCACAGCAGAGAGAAGCTGCCTGGCTGCTCTCACCATGGCAGACTTCTCTAAAGAGTTTGTGCCTGGGGACCGCTGATCAACACCTCCACCTCCTGGTGAGTCATCCAGTCTTACGTCTGTCACCTTCTGGATACGAGCTCCTGAATCAATCAATCAATCACCTCCTCAGTCAATCAATAAACCTCCTCAATCAATCAATATACCTCCTCAATCAATCAATCAACCAGTGCTTTGATCAACTGCTTCAATCAACTGTCTCAATGTACTGTATCAACCAACTGTATCAACCAATCAAAGTAATAACAGCAGCTGCAGAAACAGCAGCAACAGCAAAAGCTGCAAAAACAACAATAAAAGCAACAATAAAATCATTAACATAACTAGCATCTAACCACCAAGCCTTCTTTTACTTTCCTTTATAAGCAGTAATTACTGTGTATGGTTGCCATGGGTTCTACAGTATTCTGTAGCATAGAAGACAATTAATAAACCTAATTGTTATTCTTAGCAGCTGCTACTGACTGTATTACCTCACAAAAGAGCTTAGGCTTTTTTTGTAGGAACCCTCTTCCTGATTATGTATTTAGTTTCTAATTTATTATGATGTATTTGTTGTTTATTATGGACATAAAAAACAAAAAAAAGGTTGAATGAAAGAAAAACAACAACAATATTATAATTAATATAACTTATAACTGGTATCTATAAAAATAGTATCATTAAAGAAAAATTCAAATATTAGCAATAACAATAATAACAGTAACAAAATAATAATAAAAACAATGAATACTATGTTATAGTAATATTAATAACAACAGCTGCAGCAACAGCAACAACATAAAAAGCTACCAAAACCAACAGCAACAACAACAACAGCATAACAATGTAACTAGTATCTAACCGGCAAGCCTGGCATCTTCACAAGCCTCCTCCATGTCGCGCTCTATCTCTGGGTTTTCCCGGGCGATGGTTCTCCCCACGCTCACAAACCTTTCCACAGCTCCGCACACAGCCGCCCCCACACCTCTCAATGCTGCCACCGTCCTCTCTGACTTCACCATCTTCTCACGCGCATTTACCAGCGTCGTTATCTGTCGAACAGATAGCAAAGTAACAAGTAAACACACACTATAGTGAAATGGTCAACTATGTTGATATCTATCGCTTTTAATACCACATGTTTAAACTGCTAGGCAATTTATTCCATTTTCCATATAACCAGTCCTGTGAATGTCCGAGATTTTACTTTCAGATCAGTGCGGCTGGCTTTTGCGTATTTTAACTAAATCTAAATGCATTTACAAACTCCTTTGCCCATTTTATTTTATTTATTTATTTTATTTTCTGCTCACCTGTGTCACTAGAGGCAGCAGCGTCTGCTCCACAGATCTCGTCCTGATCTCCACCAGCGACTGCTTGTTCTCATTCCCAGTTCTTCCTTTTACGTCCCCCTCCCCGTTCCATGAAATCCTCTTTTCTTCACCCACCTCAGA
Organism: Enchytraeus crypticus; assembly: GCA_905160935.1. Lineage (NCBI taxonomy): Eukaryota > Metazoa > Annelida > Clitellata > Enchytraeida > Enchytraeidae > Enchytraeus > Enchytraeus crypticus. The sequence continues at coordinate 532,000 of CAJHZI010000827.1, read as the reverse complement.
CTTTGCAGGCATGGAGTAACCGCTAGCCTCCCTAGCGCCATCTGAGCGACCGAACGTCTTGGACTGAAGAACAGTCGACAGGGGTAATGTGCCAGCAAAAGTCTTTGTACCTAAGAACAAAATGAAGAATTTATAAATATTGCAAAAAATAAATTCAAGTTAAAACATTGGTCTGAATGCATGCAGCGAGTCAATTTTTATAATAATAATAATACAAATAATAATACAAATAATAATACAAATATTAATACAAATAATAATACAAATAGTAAGTATATTTGTAAAGCGCAGCTTTACGCTAAATGCCACAGTAGTGTTGAATAGGAAATGATGGTCAAGTAACCTGGTGGTATAATGCCACAACCAGTGTAGCATCTAGATCTCTGTAAATCAGGAGTACAATCTCGATTGACTGATGATATGTTGTGGGACAGGGAGGACTGGAGAAAGTCTATTCGTATTCGGACCCTGGTTAAATTAGAATTTAAGGCAGGATGATGATGATGATATCAATATTATACACCTACAGTATTATATATAAATATAAAATAGACCTTTCCTTCTCTCTTTTCCATTCCGCGTCCATGCGTTGCGACCAGAACGCAAACCTCCTTTTCATTAATCACCTTTATCTCTGAACTGATTTTCGGGATTTTGGAATTTGCACCGCTTCGAATCTCTTTCTCCACGCTCACTGGCTTGGGTTTGTCTCAAAAGTGCTCGATGTTGGCATGGACCATGGAAGCACTCCAATTACTGCTCTTATTATTATATTATTCAATGGACCAAATGAAAATTCACCTCAGAAGCAAATTCATTTGAAGCAAACTAAAAACTTCATTGTTCTTTGATAGCTACGCCGAGAAATCAAACTCTTGATCTGTATAATGCTCTTTGGTAAAATGTGAGTATATAAAACGCCTGGAAAATTGTACAATGGGCATGGCAATAAAAACTAAAAATCTAATGAAACTAGATAAATCGAAAAGATATAGAGAGAGAGGAGAGAAAAGAGAGATAGAGAGAGAGATAGAGAGAAAGAAGATTGAGAGTGAGAGTGATGGAGAAGGGAGATTGATTGAGAGAGGAGAGACCGAGAGTGAGAGAGAGATTTATGGCAGCAGCTAACCAGAAGAAGCAGAAGAAGTTGGCAGGGTTCCACTGCTGAAACAATTGCTGCTGCTACTTTTTGCAGCAGTTGAACCATTTAGTACAGCAGCTATGCAGCTACTGCCATCAGCTGTAAAAGAGTGAAGATTAGCAGCTGTAGTATTTCTGTTGCTGCCAGTTTCTAAAGCCGATGCCGATGCTCTTCTGCCTAGAGTTGCCTCGCTAGGCGCAGCATCGGTTGTGCTGCTAGTGAGCTTGCTACTGTTCTTGTTCAAATCGGCCATGCTTTTATCCAGTTCTACAGATATTAAATTTTGTATTTACAAGACAAGTGTCTATCAAAAAATTAATATAGGCCTATCTATATTAGAATATTATCTGAAATTACAAAATAACGACCTAGTTTTTTTAAGGTAACATCCATGAGCTACACAGAGAGAGAGAGAGTGTTACTATATGATTACCAATAATTTAAACTTTTAGATTTCTATCTGCAACACACAAACTTAAATCTACATGCATATAAGACTGAGTTTTGACAGCTTTGAAAAAAAGAATCCTAGGGTGACGGAAGGTTAAAAAAGTAAACACGCATTATAGTGAATAATGATCTATATTGATATCTATCACTTTTAATACCACATGTTTAAACCGTTAGGCAATTTATTCCATTTTCTGTGTAACCAGTCCAGTGAATGTCCGAGATTTTACTCTCAGATCAGCGCGGCTGGGATTCGAACCCACGAAGGTTCAATTCACCTTACGATCTGTCATTTAAAATTTCATGACGTTACCCCTATGCTACTAAGACATTCTTAAATCAGCGCCAGCTGCAATTGATGCGCCATCAAAAGGCAACGATTACTAATAACCATGCAGAGGAAGGAGGAAATGGGCTTAAACAAGCATCTGTGCTTGCTGACCCAGTGTGCTATGTTTATATAGTTCTTATGCTCTTCTTTGTACTACTTCTATAAGTTCAATATCCTTATTGTAGTGTGGTCTCCACACTGACATACAATCCTCCAAATGAGGTCAAATCAAATATTTATACAATCTTTAAACATTGCCTTTATCTCCACTTTGAATGTTCTCATCATTAGTCTTAATGTCTTATTGGCTGCTTTAACAGCCACAGTACAGCCACAGTATAGCTGTGTAGAGTATAAACAGATTGTGCATCATAGGCCCAGAAAGCAATTCAAACACGTCTTTAGTGGACGCATGCCTGCAATATTAAATTTATTTATATTAAATTTATTTTCTTCTAACAATTCTAAACAACTATAACAATAAATGACACTGTCGTGTAAGAATACTGCATTATCATTTCAGGTTAGATTAGATTTTTTTTCAGTCTATATCTTCTTGGATGTCTGCTAATTTCTTGGCACTTGATCCATCTAAGACTGAATTCTTGTAGGTCGGGACACCTCAACAGCTTCTGAAGCTGAATGGGAAAACTCTTTCATTATCTTCGGGTATTAAAATATCACCTGTTCCTTCTGTGAGAAATCTCGCTTCCATATCCGTGATCTTCATCGAATACATCCTATTTGTCACGTGAGACAGCTGCTACAATTGGTGCTGCTCTTGTGCAATCGAAGTTGGACTACTGCAATTCCCTGTTTTTAAATCTCCCTGGCTGTGAGATTGATCGGTTGCAGTTTGTTCAGAATTCTCTTGCGCGAGCAATTTTTGTAGTTCCAAGTACTCACATGTTACGCCTATTTTGAAGTCTTTGCACTGGCTAAAGATTAAAGAGCGTATCATTTACAAAACAGCTTCGTTAACCTATAAGTCCATCACCATCCCTGGACAAACTTGTATGTTTCACTTGATTAAAGTGATGCAGCCTGTATCACTTGGTCTTCTAAGTTAATTACTCTTGTGAGACCTAGCTTACCTTCACGCTCTAAGCTATCTAATCGTTCTTTCCAGCATGCTGCACCTCAGATCTGAAATTCTCTTCCATCCAATCTTCGGAAATCTTCATTTGAATCACATCAGCCTTTGCTTTCCTATGAGCAGTTCCATAGCAGTGAAGACCTATCTTTTCCATCTCTCTTTTCCATCCAGTGTCCATGAGCAGCGACCTGCGCCTAAACCATCTTTTCTTTAGTCTTTTTACTTTGGCTGAATTTCTGGATTTTGGAATTTGCACCGTGTTTGGACCTTCTTATTTTGCTCGCCGGCTTGATTTTGTCTCAATAGTGCTCGATGTTGTCATTGATGACTGTAGCACTCTAATTGTTGTTATTATTGTTATTATTGATTACAATATTTTACACACTTTTTTTCATTAATAACATTTGCAGCCATCTTTATTTACATGAACTGCTGTATTTTTCTTCTTTACCTCAGTGTGGCAGCTGGAAATAAATGTAAATGGTAAATAATAAATGGTAAGTCAAGAATAACAACAACAGCCACAATGCGATTGGAATAATAAGGTTATTCATGACAACAATAAGCACTGTGGAATGAAATCAAACCCGATGATCAAAGTGAGTGGTTCATAAACGGTGCAAGCCAAAATCTGGGTTATCCGTCCAAGAAAGGGTACTAGCGAAATCGAGGTTTGCGTGTTGATTTCAGTTCCTGGCTTTTTGGTGGATAGGAAAGGTCAAAGAGAAAGCTTTCAACCGCCTATGAAACTGTTCGTGTAGTAGGAAAGGCTGATCAGGAATAGAGGAGGGGGTGTGCAGAGTAGAAGAAAGAGAATTCTAGATCTGCTGGGCAGCATGCTGGAAGGAGCGCCTAGACAGTTTGCTAAGTGAAGGAAGGCTCGGTCTCTCTAGAGTAACTAACTTAGAGAACCTAGTAGACGACTGCCTGGATGTAGGGTGTCCCACTTGTAAGTGAGACATGTAGCCATTGCCGGGAAGCGGTAATGGCCGGACATGTATGTTAGAGAAACTGTCTTGTACAAAATACGTTCTCTAACTTTGAGCTAGGAAGCATCAAATGCATGTCTAAGACCCGTAAACAGTAATAGATGATTGCCTTTTTACACACTTAGACGTAACCATGGCGAGGAACGATTTCCATACGAAACAGTCGCAAAATCAACGTTATGTATGTAGACCTGATCTTAATAAATATGTTAAATATTATATAACGCTTGCAATAACGAAATTATCAACCCTGTTGATATTGATCACTTATAATGAATTCGTAGTAGTCACAAGTAGGGCTGCACACTGTGTTATACTATGGCATACCGTAAAGCAATTAAAATGCTAAGTTAAACTACTGCATGTAATACCTCGCCGCTGTAGACGCTGCTATAATACATGTATATCATTCAGTACCGCAGTATACTATGCTATATTAAAGCTTACAGTACAGGAAGCATACTATGCTATACAATATTATAGGATATCATATTACAGCATACTATAATATTATGCTATACTATGACACACCGTTCCTCTGCATGCAATATTATAAGCTGTCGTATAGCATACCGTAGCGTGGCATATTATAATAATTTTTTTCGTACAGCTGCATACAATGCTATACTATGACATAATTTTGACTTATAGTAACACACTGTATCGCTGTATACAGTGTGTTACTATAAGTCACACTCTACTACTGTACTGTCCTCTACTATACTGGCTGGAGCCATTGGCGGTGCCGGTAAGTTATTCGACCGCGGATCAGTATGTGCAGAGTTCAAATCCTGGGCTCGCCCGGCACCGACATCGCTTTCGAGTGAGGAAACTGGCGTTAATAGTAGCTTAACTACATTTAGCTTTTCATACCACGGCATAAGCTATAGGTAGGCCTATGGTATTAGGCCTATGCTACATATACTGTATATATATATATATATATATATATATATATATATATATATATATACATGTATATGTATGTATACTGTAGATTACCGTAGGCCTACTGCAGCATACTACGCAACACTATAGCATAACATACCGCAATACACTATGCTAGATTACAGCATACTATGCAATACTGTGACATTGCGGACCGCTGCCTATTATGCTATACTATAGCATACCGTACCTCTTCATCCTAAGCTATATTATAGCAATCCGTACAGATGCATCATACTATGCTACACTATGACATACCGTACGGCAGCATACTGTGCTATACTGCAGCATATCGTACGATTGCATACTCTGCTATATTATAGCATGACGTGCATAATAAAATACCACATGTTTAAACCGTTGGGTAATTTAGTCTATTTTCCGTGTAACCAGTCCTGTGAATGTCCGAGATTTTACTCTCAGATCAGCGCGGATGAGATTCGAACCCACAATCGAGAGTTATATTCACCTCAGGATCTGTCATTTAAAACTTCATGACGCTTAGCCATTATCTGAGGCTAATAACTCCTCTTTAATCACTAAGCAATTGAAACATTATATAGGATGTCGGAAAAATTAACCCTGCAGGTCAATTCCTATTCCTCCCTCCCCTGCCCCCCCCCCCTCATACGGACCGTCTATGAGGAATCTGGAATTAATGACGATCTTGCTGACTAAACTCCTCTCCGGTAGGGAGGATGTGGAATTGTGGATGAGGACTAGACTTCAGGATAGGCGTTTAGATAAACTTGTGATGTCTGACTTGCGTGGTAACCCGAGAGCAATTAGTTGTAATCCAACGGATCTGATTTCAAATCTACGCCAGTCGAGCATTAAACAGAATCTGCCGACACACGTTACCAGCGATTATTCAATGAAACGTCTTTCTTCAGATGTTCTAGGAAAGTCAATATCGTTTAGATTTTTGTTCTGTTTGTGGTACCTGTTCTAGAAGTCCCTAATTGAAAGGAAACAAAATCTAATAAGATCTAGTAAAATATTATCATCAGTCTAGGCCTATAATTGCAGCAATATTTTTATCTTGGCTCAGTTTAATAACAACTTCTTATTTATTTAATGGTCTATCAGTTAAATTCAAGAATAACAGCCCTGCCATTCTAAATTTATTTTCTGAACAGGTATGCCTAAATCACGTTAAAATTAGCTCTATGCTTTAACCGTACGTATACGTCTGAGAATCGCTTGTTTTGAATATTCACCGTTCTTACATTATCCAGATGCATACACATGAATGTATCGAATCGCGGCAACAATATCCGAGCATTGATACCGTATATTTAAACATAGCATTGTCTGCATATTGAAGCGCTGACATTCTACATTTATTCGCTGAACAGGTCAATTTTAAAGCATTCTAAATTTAATGTTGATTTTGTTGGAAAATGTGAAAGTATTTTAGCTGGAAATGGCCCTGAGGTTTAGCAGTAGAATAAATAACATATGACTGATGCATGTAGACAATAGATAATAAAATGTAGATCTTCTTTGAAAAATATTAAATACTGAATCTACAAATGTAGATGTAATTTGGATTAGCACACTTTGAACTGTTTATTGTATGGTTTGAAATATGTTAACATATCTGCTTAAATGAACTATATGACTATAGGTTAACTCCTTTCTTTTTACTTTTATGTTTAGTTTCGTTCTGTTTGTTATATGTATCTGACATATAATGGTGAATAAAGAATATGTTAATGACAGATTTAAAGTCAATTTTTTTGACAGAGAAAACACTTATTGAATAACCCATAACAGAATGAATATAATTATGATATGTATTGGTAGGTCAATAGATTAACGGTGGTCTATGCAGAATAGACAAACCGCTTGTTAGTGAGTGTCTTTCGAGACAAAACACATGTACAAATGCAGCTATATAACTGTTTAAGTTTAATTACGGAGAACAACTCGGAAGCCATATTTTCCCAAGTTAAAACGAGCAATATTTAGCGACCACGGATGGAAAAAGACCTACTTATTTCCAAAACATAGAGGTTTTTAGATTTTTTAGGTCTTTATTTTTTTTCAACAGTAGCAAGTTACAAAGCTAAAACTTCTGAAATATTTGAAATCTTAATAGAAAATGATAAACGTAATATTGCACTATTGGCTTGTCTAATAGCTTAACCAGTAATTTTTAATGTTTAGCCAAATTTAATTGTAAAAAGTTGTAAACAAAAAACCTACTTTTGGAATTTAGTTTTTTTTGGATTTTAAAAACCTAAAATACCTACTTTTGAAACACAAGTTAATGAGTCGTTTAAGGCATAGCCTTAGTGGTGTTATCAGCTTGCACATGTAGATCATTAGAGGGCTATAGAAATAGGCCTACACGAAGGGCAAGAAGTTAATAATATAAATGTGATTTGGACCAGCCATTGTACATCAGAATGAGAGAAAAAGAGAGAAGGCGAGAAGTGGGAAGCGAGAGAGATTAAAAGAGAAATAAAAGAATACCCGAGACTTTTCAGCTAAATTTGCAAGCTTTCGAGTGCGATTCCTTGAATAAGGTTGTTTATTTTCTATTATATTTTATTTTTCTCAGGCAATAAGTTAATATTACATAGTTAGTATAGGCTCCTCGGTTCAGAGCTTGGTGAATTAAGAACACAGGAATTGTATATATATATATATATATATATATATATATATATATATATATATATATATATATATATATTGCAAGATATAACACTATACGAGAATTCTCACACAAAATGTTTTTATTACAATGCAAAATGAACTGCATAAAATTTACCCTTCAAACAATAGCAACGCAATTTTGATTTACATCTTCGCCATGAACAAATGAACTGAACCAAACTTCTATAAAACGAATAGACTATTACTGGAATTTATCTAATATTAAACTAAATATGAATTTAACGATTAATTATATTACTGTCTTCGATATTTTCTATTAAAATCAATAACGATCAAATACGGTTATGTAAACAAATGCAATTTCAAATTAGCCAGATTATTCAATCACTTCTTTCGATCCTTCACGACATGCTTATATAAATTATTACCTTTTAACTATTTGAAATCTAATATGCTGCCAATCTACCACACCAATAGGCATTAGTATAAGATCATTGATTAACCTATCCTATTCTAGAACAGCATTTCTATTTAATTATTCTATCAGTTGATTCGGGTTCAGATAAAATAGAAGTAGTTAACAGTTAGTAAACAAGGGGTTAAATGCCCCCCAAAGGACTTATAGATCAAATTTCAAATAAAGCAATGGCATCATATATTTATTTAACAGAAACGTTTGGCACTTTTTCTGCACCTGCAGCAGGATCATCCCAGCCTAAAATGACTGATCACACCAATCTAAATACTGGAGCCAGTGGCTGAAGCCAGTGGCTGGAGCCAGTGGCGATGTCGGTAAAACTCGACCGCGGATCAGTATGTGCGGGGTTCAAATCCTGGGCTCGTCCGTCACTGACATCGCTTTCGATTGAGGAAACTGACGCTAACATTAGCCTTATCAGCTTTTTACATCAATGGCTTGAAAGAGGATCAGGATGTTAAAGTAGCTAAAAAACCAGTTTATTAATAACCAAAATCTAATAACAAAGTCAAATAATCAAAAATATTAAAACCTGAAAAGTTATAAAATTAAGTCAAATTAGAATTTTTAAATTATAAACAAATTAAAATAATACTGCACGTATAACAAAAGACGACTTTTATATTAAAAGACAACTATAATAGTCTATACCGCAAACTGATTCAAGAATGAAACGATTGTCGCACTGCAATTAAGCATGATGTTGAATTGTTAATGTTACAACATTGCTGCTTACATGTCACAACAAGGCAGAAATTATTGAAAATATTATGGATGCCAGAAAACTGAAGAGAATCACTCGTTTTGAGTTGATATCGTTTAAAAGCAGCTACAACGCAGATGTGACAATCAGTCATTAATCCGATGATAAGGTCAACAGGTCAGTCTTGATTTCGATCCGTACTGCCATAAGCCTTATCCGCTCTTTCCTTTGCAATCATCGGTAGTAGTCACTTACCACTTACGACTGTTTTGATTCATTTCATATTTTCAAAGCAAGTACAATGCAGATGCAAAAATTACAAATGATTATTGAGAAAACATTAGCATTTAGCTTATCATGCAAACATTACATGCGATTATTACCGAAACTTCAGCAATAAGCTTTTCAATCGATCAACGAACATAGCTTAATTATTGAAAACGCTTCTCTGGCTATTTCTTAGCAGTGCAATATGTTGAACACTGTGACTAGATTAGGCTATTGATATTCGCTATTACAGACGTAGAAACTACTTTGTTTGTATTTGAGAAAAGTAGAACACGCAATATAGTGAATGAAAAGCATTATTTGAGAAATTTCAAGTAGTTAGGCCTACAGCTTTTTCAGACAATTTTACCTTTCCGGCTAGTAATTTTTTTATAGAAAATCCATAACCGTATCGAATCTAGCATAAGAGAACTAACAATTAGTTAAGCTGTTTCAATCACAAGCAGACCTTCAGCTTATATTTACAATTTAGGTCTACTCTGATATAATTGGTTTAAAAAATAAAAATAGCATCCAATATTACTATTTTTGCTGTATATGTACATGCCTATTGATACATCTATAGGTACTAAAATAATTTAGCTGATGCATAAAGTCTACTATGATTGTGTAAACAATAGAGATTAAATCTAGGCTATCTAAAATTAAATTTTAAAATTGTATAGTCAATACTATTATTTGTAATTATACAGTTAAAGTGAACGTTTTATTTCGATTAATTGCTACTTTTCTTCTACCTGTCTAGCTGGTGGTCGTTTTTGTTGAATTGCTTACTATTATGTGCCATGTCAGCATTGACTTTTATTTGTATTCTTGTGTTTTTGTTTCTCTCCCGTCCGATGATGACGAATAAAGAAGTGGATATTATTATTATCTTTAAATAAAAAACTACCATTTAGATATATACGCAAATTTTATTTATATTGACACGAAATTGCTTAATTCTATTATATAATAATTAAATTTGCAGCAGCGCAATCGTAAGGAAATTATTTACAGTGTAACGGGACACGCTGGAACGTAGCATTCAAACTTCAGAGCAACGTCTTTCTGCAATATAACAAAAGCCATGACAATTCAATGGTTATAGAAAACAAATTTCACACGAATACTTCATAGCAGCACGATATTATTCGATATATTGCTCAAACTAGGAAAGCAGTTGATCAATCAACCAACCAGTAAATCTATCAAAAGATCACTAAATAAATCAATCAATAAATCAGTCAGTAAACTAACCAATAAATCAGTCAGTAAATTAATCAATAAATAAGTCAGTTAATCAATCAATAAATAAGTCAGTTAATCAATCAATTAAATCATTTATCATATAAATTACTAGACAGATTGATCAGAGAGTAAATTATTGGATGTTCACAGGACCAATGAACGGGTAAAGAACCAGAAATTGCACAACAGTTTAAACTTCAATAATTATAAAGATCTTGATATAAAAAAGAATGTGCTTTTAACTTAATTATAAAGGACGCTTCCTTCTGAGGAAGGCATAGGAGGCCCACCTCGTCATAAGCAGAATACCCCAAGAATAATGGTATATCAAAAGGAATCTTATAGCTGACTTAAAGATCCAACCACATGAAGAGGAAAAGAAGAGGAAAACGTGAAAAGGAAAACGGAAGAGAGAGATAAGCGAAGGCATTATATACCACGGACCTGCCAGTAGGCAGTGAGAGAGAGCGGATGCTTAGCAACAACAAAATTAATATCTAGCCATCAAATAAGGGCGTCCCTAGACCACTAAACTAAGCTCTTTATCTAACTAGACTCTATCTAACTAATCTCTCTATCTAACTAATCTCTTTATCTAACTAATCTCTCTATCTAACTAATCTCTTTATCTAACTAATCTCTTTATCTAACTAATCTCTTTATCTAACTAATCTCTTTATCTAACTAATCTCCTTATCTAACTAATCTCTTTATCTAACTAATCTCTTTATCTAACTAATCTCTTTCGCACACCTCTTTTTTGAGTAGCTTGAGTCGTTTAAGATTGCAGGATGACTTGGTGTCGTTACAGATCAGTTTGCGCACACAACGACCGAATTTCTGCAGACAGCCTCGGTCGTCCCTGCGGCACGTCCCGCACAAGGAGGCGGGGTCCGCCATGATCGTCCTACAGGCCCGACACGAGGTGTGCTGACAGGGCGCCCTACAGGCTCTCTCCCTCTCTGCCCTCTCATCACTATAATCAGTCAATCAATCAATCCATCAATCAATCAATCAATCAGTCAGTCAGGCAATCAATCAATCATTCAATAAATGAATGAATCAATCAATCAATCAGTCAAACAATCCATCCAGCATTCAATCAAATAATCTATCAATCAATTAAACGATCAATAGCTCAGATATCGATCAGTCAATATGCTAACTAATCAACTGAAAAAGAGATATACATGTATAATTCAATCAATGATGCAATCAATTGATCAATCAAGTAATAAGATAATCAGCCGATAATCAGTTAATTGTTCAATCAAATTATAAAAAAATCAATCAATAATCAATGAATCAGTAGTAAGCCTTCTTTTAATTAATTCGTTCATTGAATTACTTAATTATTTTTGGCAGTTGAGTAGTACAGTATATAAGCACATTAGATTGCTACTAAATATTTGTTTTAATAATCTAACAATTACATTAAAAGAGAAGGTTTGTTAAAAGACTTAATGAAAGGAAGAATGGAGAAGTTAGTTAGGGGAATATCGAGAATTTGAATCTTTCATGACTTAATAAGCATCAATTGAGATGTGGATATGAAATCCACATCTCAATCTTTTCGTGTGTAATTTCAACAGAGTAATTTAAACTATTTGTGGTGTTTGCTTCCTTTCTAGGCTGATTTTAACTCTTTGTTTGAGGCCGTCTGAATTGATCTCCTTAAATTACTATTCACTTATTTGGATTTGTAGTTTCATGTTTTTTTGCATCTGTTGAACTGTTGTGTTGAGTTTATTTGGATTAAATAAACCGTTTTTAGATTTTCTAAAAAAGGCGGAGGATAAAAATACGCGGAGGAGATCTATGCCCTGGACCTGCTATTAGTCAGTAAACCATTTATCAGGATGTAAACAGGACTTATATACCACAGACCTGCCAGTAGGCAGTGCCCTAAGAGAGAGCAGTATGTTTCGTTTTAAGCTCAACAAAATACGAAGTATAATGAATACTCCACGTCAGTTCTCAGAGCTTCTAGAAGTGATGGTACAGTATTTAGAATGTATTAATAGCGTAGGGGTAACGTAATGATGTTTTAAATGATAGATGATTTGAACGCTCGCGGGTTCGAATTCCAGCCGCGCTGATCTGAGAGTAAAATATCGGACATTCACGGGAATGGTAATACGGATAATGGTCTAAATTGTCTAGCGGTTTACACTTTAAACATGTGGTGCTAAAAAAGTGATAGATATCAACACCATTGATCATTTCACTATAATGCGTGTTTACTTTTATGTATTTATTGTACTTACTGAGCGGCGTAGAAATTCTCTCCATAAAACCTAACTGTATTAGAGGAGGCTTAGAACAATCTTAGTAATAACACACATTCCTAGAATTAATGTCTCAATAGCGTAATGGTTAAGGATGTAGATAACGTCATGGAGTTTTAAATGACAGACCCAGAGGTGAATCGAACTCTCGTGGGTTCGATTCCCAGCCGAGCTGATCTGAGAGTAAAATCTCGGACATTCACTGGACTGGCTACACGGAAAATGGAATAAATTGCCTAACGGATATAACATGTGGTATTAAAAGTGATAGATATCAACATAGTTGATCATTTCACTATAATGCGTGTTATTATTATTATTATTATTATTGTTATTATTAATCTCTCCGAAAATCATTTTAATTTAATTAATCTTAGTCTAATTTATTTATTCATTTCAGAAAAGTTTCATCAACTTAGCTGTTGGAAGCCCAGCCACTGCAGCTATTCTATTGATTTAGATTAGTTCTTTAGAATCTTCAAATCTGTCCAATTTAACTTAAAACGTCTAGATTCGTCTAGAACTTTCTCGCTAATTAATGGAAAGTTGTAGAATAGAGGTTCACGAAGCTTGGATCTATCACCTAATAGTTTCCGTTTTACAAAAAAGAACTGCTTCTAGTGCATTCAATTTAATTTCTCAAATTCTGCATTTTAGGAGTTCAACATGCGGACTTTAATTAAATGTAGGTGCAATCTCCGTACATTAAACACCCGCCATTGCTTAATAAATAATGGAAAAGAGAGAAAAAAACAATAATTGACGATATGTAGAATTTTCCACAATTGCGGGCTTAAGGTAAAATTTATCGCTCATGTAGATATCGTCATGGAAGTCTTCGCAGTAAACTAAAACATTTAGTCAGGCGTAACTAAAGTAACTGTAATGGAAAAAGCTTTAAAATATTTACTGATTAGTCTTTATTTTTCTATTTATTTACTTTTCTTAGTCGTCTAAGTAGAAATTAACCCTTGATGTCTGTGTTGGATTACAGTTTAGAAATCTATATTTTATCCTAGATTACTATTGTAGCAGCGAATGGCCAATATTATAGCGCATTTGATTTATAAGCCAGAAATAAAAGGTTCCAAATTCAGCTCGACCGTATTTCACAATAAACGTCTCGTATCCGAACCGACCGACGTTAAACTAAATATAACTAAACTATATTTTTTAATAATACAAACAGACATAAAGTTAAATAAATAGACAGACAGAGAGACAATCACACATATGGATGCTCAGACAGTTGGAGAGACAAATATACATCAATACATACGTATAGGCCTATATATATATATATATATATATATATACAGCCATGTATATATAGACAGATATACATGTATATATATATATATATATGTATACATATATATATATATATATATATATATATATATATATATATATATACAGACTGCGTCAAAAAAACTTAACCCCCTACAGAAAACTTTTTATAACTTTGGTATCTGATGTCTCTTTATCATGTAAATTTTAGCGATAATACATGATCCAATTCTATACAAATGCTGAAAAATTCATGGAAATACGTGTATCAAAATTCGAGTTACAGATCTTTTTGCGCCATGCCCCTAACTCTTATAGGTTCTCCAAGTAGTTTGTCACCGAATACTCCTGATTAGAGCCCTTCATTGAGTCTTTGTTTTGGTAGTAGCAATCATGCAACCTGATGCGGCAGATACCCATAGTACTTGAGATATCTGACGCGTATTACGACTTGTTCTAGGCTCTCCTTCCTGAGAACCAATTAGTTCCTCAACAGCAACAATATTAGCAGGAATTCTGGCCCTTTTGGGCCAGCCACTGCTATCCTTTCTATCAGTTGATCTCTCTCTCCGCATTCTTCCCACAAATACTCTTTGTAAAGGTCTCTAATATTCATTAAATTATTTTAATCCTACAACATTGACCTCGGTCTCGAGAGCTGCTGAATTTAATCTAAAGCTTTTAATCACAAAGGCGTGTTTTAAAAAATGAATTTAAATTTATTAAATAAAACACGAATTAAATAGTATTTACAGACAGTGTACAAAGAAACGAATATATCCAACAGTTCTATCGCGCAAAATATAGTAGCTCGAGATACAATCCAAAATAAAATATTCGATCGCAAATTTAACACATAGGCTTACGACTATACGCACAAATTTATATATTAGTAATCCAACGTTTAAATTTAAATAACGATCACAAAACTACTTTAGAAATTCTACCGTAAGAACCTTTGTATTCTACGTTAGCACCTACACAACGAAGCTATCTCTGTTCTCTTGCGTTTCCTTTTACCACACTTAAGGTCTCCACCACGGTCTTATCTGCCCACAGATAAGCCACTATCGTCTATAACGGCTAGACGAAAAAGACCTGTATCTTTCCTAATATCTTTCCAAACACGTGTTCTCTCCTCTGAACCTTTTTCACGTGTCCTTGTAAACAAACCTTCACCTCTCCAATTCTCCTCTGACCAGGCTGGCCCACCAATCAGAGGCTCTCAAACTATTTAAGCCCCGCCCACGACGGAGATCGGAACAGCTGACTCGTATAATATTATCTTTACATATAAAGTATTAGGCTAGAAAATTACACTTTACATCCTCAGTTACAAAACATATATACACTAATTAATACAGCAAATATGCGATCCTGACACTCTTAATAGTTGACAAGGACCATCCTGTCAGCGGATAGGTTTGCTTTATTCTTTTCACCCCGTTGCTTTGCTCATGGAGTATTTGTATCCGCAACTTATAGTGACTTATAGTGACAAACGGCACATATAATCTATAAGAGGTAGGGGCATGGCGCAAATTGATCTGTAACTCGTAATGTGATGCATATATTTCCATGCATTTTTCAGCATATATGTAGAATTGGACCATAAATAATCGCTTCAATTTATGTGATAAGGAGATATCAGACACCAAAGTTATAGAAAATTTTATGAAGAAAATCTATAAAAGGTAGGGGCATGGCGCAAAAAGATCTGTAACTTGAAATGTAGTGCATATATTTCCATCACTTTCTCAGCATATGTGTACAATTGGACAATGAATACTTGCTGAGATTTACATGATGAAGAGACATCAGATACAAAAGTTATAGAAATTTTTCTGGAGGGGGTCAGTTTTTTTTACGTAGTCTGTATATATATATATATATATATATATATATATATATATATATATATATATATATATATATATACAATCATACCATATATACAGACAGACAGACAAACAGACAGATAGATAGACAGATAGATAGACAGACAGACTGACAGACAGACAGACAGACAGATATACAGACAGACAGACAGAGCAGTATACTCACACAGCGGAACAAGTACTTTTAGGGTGTTGACGACAGTAACTACGCGTACATTTAGGCTGACAGGTAGACGCACGCTTTACCTCTGGTTTGTCATTTACTGTCAAATCTTCAGCTAAACACAATAACATTGCAAAGTTCAATACAATTGTGTCCGAGACACTGAAGAATAGATTAACTGTTAACTGCACGTGGCGTCAGAGGCGACTATTACACCTCTTATTAAGAGTTGTAATTAATAGGAGTTACTATACAGTTAGTTGTCTAGAGAAATATAGACAAGTTACTAAATAATAATAATAATAATAATAATAATATTAATAATAATGGTTTAACGTCCGCTTCTTCATCCAAGGATGATGTCAGGGACGTAAGTATATTTTAACTTGTCTATATTTTTCTATAAACAAGTAATTCCTTATGTCTATACAGTTTGTCTATAGAAATAAACCCTTGTCCATTTCAATAGACATTGTGTGACAGTAAGATAACTGCAATCCTTGGGTAACAGTTATCTCACTGTAACCCAATGTCAATATAAATAAAGCGAAAAAGTGTTCCACCAGAGTCTTCTTATAGCACTGTAACTCCACTAATAACTTTGCACTTGATGTCTTCGAAATCGGTCGATACATCGACAACCGAACTCTCATTAGAGGGTCGATCAAATCCGATATTTGTTGATATTAGCCACTGATCGGTTATCTTAACGGTCAGAAAATTCTGTAGATCTCTCTATTCTTTCTCTTTCTTTCTCTTCTTCTATTACTCTTCTCTCTCTGTCTCTCTCTCTCTCTATCTCTATCTCATTATATTTCTCTCTCTTTCTCTCTGTCTCTCTCTATGTCTCTCTATGTCTCTCTCTCTCGTTCTCTTCTCTTTCTAAATCTACCGTTAATAAATAGTTATAGCTATAACAATTGCTGCATTGTCATTTCTTCATTGTGAGCAAGTAGATTTAATATAGAAGAGAAACGATTAGTCACTTGATCGCTCCTACAGTAATTGCTTCGATCTCTTCAAGCAGAATGAGATAATCTCCTTCTGAATTAACTGAATCGACTGAATTCGATTCTAGAGATTATATCTTAGTTGATCCGAACCTTTGCATTAGAAACTTGATCAATTTCAAACAGACTTTCAATATCTCTATTTATTATTCAACGAAGCGATAAAAGGTCCAATATACTAATTCTCACATCTAGTCATTTGTCAGTTATAACTGTACAGTCCAACAATCAGTCACTGTAGATCTTCAATCAGCGATTGTAAATCATCAATCAGCGATTATACATCATAAAACAGCGATTAAAAATCATCAGTCAGCGATTATAAATCATCAATCAACGATTGTAAATCATCGATCAGCGATTGTAAATCATCAATCAGCGATTATAAATCATCAGTCAGCGATTATAAATCACCAATTATCGATTGTAAATTATCAAGCAAGCAAAAATTTAGCAATTACTCTTTATTCATCGTTAACATGAAACAACATGAGTGTCTTTTAGAAATTTAATAAACACGATAAGTGTTCTATAATTGGGCGGAGCCGGTTGCTTGTTGACATGTTGTTCGACAGCGGATCAGTAGGTGCAGGGTTCAAATCTAAAGCTCTTCCAGTCACTGACATGCTATCAGAAAACTGATATTAAACTTGGCCTTAGCTTTATTTGATGTAACCCTCCAGTAAATGGATTACTCCATGCGATAATAGTGTGTCCATGGAATGAGGGACTCAGAGAACAATCATGTGGTTAGTGGGACATCGGATCAGCTGATTGGATTGGAAATTAATGAGGCGGTAAGATTATAGCGACACGATCATGCCACAATCAATATTATCATGCTATAATCAATATTATCATGCTATAATCAATATTATCATGCTATAATCAATATTATCATGCTATAATCAATGTTATCATGCTATAATCAATATTATCATGCTATAATCAATATTATCATGCTATAATCAATATTATCATGCTATAATCAATGTTATCATGCTGCATTCCAATCTCTGACGTCATCCTTGGATGAGGAAGCGTACGTTAAACTTTAACCATTAAACCATTATTATTAAACAATTGATGTTATTCACTACAGTAGGTGTGACTATGTTGCGTTCAATATATACAGCTTACATTTACATCGACGAAATCACGTCACATATACAATATGATCACAATTTAGATCAAAAATAGCGGCTGGAGCCAGTGGCGATGTCGGTAGGATACGCGACCGCGGATCAGTATGTGCGGGCTTCAAAACCTGGGCTCGCCCGTCATTGACATCGTTTATTAAACGATTGTTATTGATTGCTGATTGTGGGTGTGACTATGTTGCGTTCAATATAATCAGCTTACATTTATATCGACTAGATCACGCTACATACACGTATGATCACATTGAGATATAGCAAATTTTGCAATGTACTTTAACTATTTTCCCTGATTAATCAATTTAATAATTAATTTTTTATGTTTTATCTAGTAACGAAATTTTATTGCATCAATTTGTTGTTAACCTTTAATTTCGCATCAGAGTTTTACAAGGCACTTCATTGCAAATACTTTCAAGGGAACCGATCTAAATAATCCATCTAATCTAACCCTTTCTCTATCTCCTTCTCTCTTCTTCTCTCTCCTTCTCTTACCTTCTCTCCCTTTCTCTCTTTTCCTCTCTTTCTCTCACTCTCTCTCTCTCTCTCTCTCTAGTGTTTTGCTAGTGGCAGGTTCAAGGTACACATTCTACTAATAGTTTGCTATCCCGCAATATATGGAACACTCCATTAATGAACATTTTAATCCCTCAACATGCAGGTACATTCTCTTTGCCTTCCTCATTAAAGCTTAGTAGACATGTGTAGTTTACGGTTGATCTACTTTTCAGTTTCCAAACTACTGATTTCTAATTAAAAGTTTACATGTATTATATAAACAATAAACACTTTTAGTCCATCCACATGTATTTATACGTAAGTTGGAGCCAGTGGCGATGTCGGTAAGACACTCGACCGCGGATCAGTATGAGCGGGGTTCAAATCCTGGGCTCGCCCGTCACTGACATCGCTTTCGAGTAAGCAAGCTAACGATAAAATTAGATTTTTATCTATATGTATAAACAGAATTCTGCACCGCTCATTCCCCGTTATCGACCTGCGATCAAAATATAAGTTCTAAAAAAGGCAAACAGACTAAATTTGTGGTTCGGTTGATTCAGTCGTATTGAGAGCTAACAAGCACAACAACAACAACAACAACAACAACAATAACAACAGGCATCAAAACGCATCACTAGCGAAATGTTTTCAATTATTGAGCATCTTGTCGAGATTCCGAGCATATCTTTATAAGTGCGCCTATTCTATTTGCAGATAAGTCCAGTGGTTCGTAGATAAGCTTGGTTGGTTGAGGCCGAATAGAGGTTGTCTGATATTGAAGAGTTCGCAAGTGTAACAGTTTCTTTTCATAAGTTTACGAGGGTTTAACGTTAAGATGAGAAGCACCATACTTTGCTTTTGATAACATCTAATTCTAGATTATTCTCCCCTGCTGTTCGATAGAATGTCTCAATAGCGTAGAACGTCATCATGTTTTAAATGACAGATCCTTAGAAAAATTGAACCCTCGTGGGTTCGAATCCTAGCTACGCTGATCTGAGAGTAAAATCTCCGACATTCACTGGACTGGTTATACGAAAAATGGACTAAATTGCCTAGCGGTTTTAACATGTAGTATTAAAAGTGATAGATATCAACATAGTTGATCATTTCACTATAACGCTTGTTAACTTTTTTCTTACTTTTACCCTTCAAATTCTTCGCGCATATTTATTTCATATGGAAGAGCTTTCCCATATCATCAACAGTTTCAATGTTTAGCGTTTTAATTAATAAAAATTATTAATATAAAATACAACGAAGTAAAGACATGAATCACAATTTTTCACCAAAAGGCGCCATTAGTGACGCCCGAGCCGAAATATACAAATGTTCAACATTAACCGAACAGTGTACCTGTTGCAGAGACAGGAAAGATCTAAATGAGTGCTGATCTAAAAACAGCATCAATAATGTCGGATTAATCGAGACTTAGATAGAGTCTATATTTTGTTCTTCCATATCAGGAAAACCATGTCAAACCAGTTAGAGCAGAGTCTTTGGTTAAAGGAGTAACGTACAGGTCGATGAATATGAACTTTGAACATGGTAGAACTCTAGATATATATATATATATATATATATATATATATATATATATATATATATATATATATATAGAGAGAGAGAGAGAGAGAGAGAGAGAGAGAGAGAGAGAGAGAAAGATAGGGAGATAGAGAAGAGAGAGAGAGAGAGAGAGAAGAGAGAGAGAGAGAGAGAGAAAACTAAGGGTAACACTAGGAATAATTTATGCTATATTAGTTTTAGGATTTATTGTATGAGCTCATCATATATTCACAGTTAGAATAGACGTAAGAGACGAGCGAGAGAGAGAGAGAGAGAGAGAGAGAGAGAGAGAGAGAGAGAGAGAGAGAGAGAGAGAATAAGACAAGTTGTTATGTTATTTAATATATAGACTCGATTTCTAATATTTCATATTAAATTTTTGTAATATTCAGAAGTTTTTCTTATATAGGCGTAATTATTTCTTTATTGGAGAGTTTCAATTAACGGACAACTTAGACTTGATGTTAAATATAAATTAGTTTTAATGATATTTTAATGAGTAGAGAAATCCTTTTATAAATGTATTAAAAATGTACTTGTCGTTCTGCTATGTAGAAGGTTGGCCTCATGTAAATAAGTACGGCTGAAAAAATACATCATTGGCCTTTGTATAAGAATAATTTGGAAGGGTGCGGAAAATTTTGCAGAGAATTGACCTAAACTTAATTTCCAGTTGAAAGTAATTAACAGCAAATTTGGTCTATAAGTAGAAAAGAAAAAAAAATGGGACAATTGGACGACTGTCTAGGCTCACTATTCTCTCTCTCTCTCTCTCTCTCTCTCTCTCTCTCTCTCTCTCTATATATATATATATATATATATATATATATATATATATATATATATATATATATGTATATATGTATAGAGAGAGAGAGAAAATATATCATATTTCGCCGAGAGGTCCAATGCACATATTCTCACTCAACGTCTGCTCTCAAGCTCAGTAAGAACTTTCCGATTACCAACAAGTTGACCCTGTTACAAAGGATAAACTTTCTCCGAACCTTAACGTAACCTGTATCTTGAGACAATGTAACTTCTGCTGTTTTCCTATTTCACTCATCGGTTTTTGCGTACTCTTTTACGAAAAGTTCAGGAAACGGTTGGTCTATTTTTATGCGGTCTGATCACAACATTGTTTACGGCTATCCATCAATAAATACAAAATCTAAAGCCTTATTCAACGTCAGTTTCTAGCCTCGAAGACTGTCAGTGACAAGGCGAGCGTTGATTTGAAACACAACAGCCATTAATCCATAGTCTGACACCTAACCGATCAATCCACTGACCTCAACCAATGCAGCATCAAGTTGCGTGGTTCAAATCCCAGCTCACCCATCACAAAAGTCTTTCCAGGAGAGAAAAAGCTATCGCTAAACTCACTTTTCTGAGACTTTTATCAACTGTGGAACGTAGAATAAACTCAACATAAAATGGCATCCACCGCGGACTGAACCAGAAATCTACGGTAGAATTATCTGCAGAACAAAGAACCGAAGATCATAAACATTTCAAGTTACAAAGAGTTAAACTGAAACCGCTTTGGGTAAAGAAGAACGGGAAGCGACTAGATACAAGTGAATCATAACTTACAGATCGTTGACCAAACCCCATCCTTAAATAGGATAAGCAAAAAAAAACCAGGTAGTTTTTTTAGACTCAAGAGGTCTCAAATTCTCTAATTTTTAACTGAATACTTATAAACAATGCTTAATTGACAGAAATTATTAAAACTTGGCCGGATTCGGGACCCGTCTCATGTTTTTCGGCTACTTGCCGACCCCTCCCAAGTGAAAAGTACATGAATAGTGCAAGGGCTCAACTGTTACACAGATAAACCGTGTTTATTGCTGAACTACTGTGTCGTTATAGACAAGCTGGCTACGTAGTACTCTGATGAATTGTCATGTTTGTCAATGTTTCGATCTGTGAAGACAAAGAGATCCCCGTGTTGTGTCCGAGTTGTTTCAAGAATAAGTCAACCGGTGGCTGCACGTGTCGTAGGAGGCAGCTAAAGTACTATAATCAAAACCAACGTCAGAAAGGTTATTTGGTGGGTGAGCGCCTTGGCTTCAGAAATTGCTCAAAAATGTTCTAATCCTAATTTATGATTTAATCTATTTTAAACCCTAATCATACACACAGCTATGAATTAAAACTATTACTGAATAAATGGCACTGCAACAGAGGTAATGGAGATGTGGTGGTTACAT
Organism: Enchytraeus crypticus; assembly: GCA_905160935.1. Lineage (NCBI taxonomy): Eukaryota > Metazoa > Annelida > Clitellata > Enchytraeida > Enchytraeidae > Enchytraeus > Enchytraeus crypticus. The sequence goes on along the minus strand of CAJHZI010000827.1, from coordinate 509,629 downwards.
CACGAGTAGGTCATAGAGATGCGGGATTACGATGATGAAGATGATGATGACAATGATGATGATGACGGTGACGATGATGATGGCAACGATGATGATGCTAAGTTTTGGTTTGATGCGTTGATATAAAGCAGCGACATGTAACACTAGGCTGTACTTAGTACGATGAGTGGAGAACAACCAATCTGATCAAAATCTAACCAGAGAGACACAAAACATTAAATATTTTCATCTCTCAGGACATGTGCTTTACAACAACTGCCATGTTGTATCAGATATTTGACTCACAAGTACCATGCACTGATTTAGAGAAGAGAATTTATCGTATCTTGACATTGTCTATTGTGATACTCTGTCGTTAAACTAACACCTATAAGGCTTGTGTGAAGACAACCATCCATAAATTGCTAAACATCGAGTTCTAGATATTTTCATGCGTTCGCTTCAAGTTTACTGCGATAAATTATATTTCGTCAACTTACAGTTGAAGATAAAACGACGAATTCTATAGGCATTAGTAAAAAAGGCACAGACTAAACAGGCATATAGCCCTAACTTAAAAATAATCCAATCCAAATCTGTAAATCTCACTCTCTCTCTCTCTCTCTCTCTCTCTCTCTCTCTCTCTCTCTTAGTGCACTGCCTACTGGCAGGGCCATGGTATATAAAGCCTCCACTCATCTCTATCTTCGATTTTCCTCTTCATACCGATATAAGAATGGATCTTTATATCATCTATAACATTCCTTTTGATATACCATTTTTCCTGAGGAATTCTGCTTATGACGAGGTGGACCCACTGTGCCTTCCTCAGCTTCGACTAACATTGACAGGGCAGGCGCGTCATTCCATGAGAAAACATTCCTGATTACTCTTTAGTCTAGCGAATTAAAATTGGCCTGTGGATAAAATTCTAAGTCATGTTATCTGACCCACATTCCGGCTGCTTGCAATCTACTCAGATATTAAAATACGCGAGATAATTCAGTCAGCGAAGCACTTGTACAGCAAATGGTCAACCATTAGTTGCTCAACCCAGAGGCTCTGCCATTAAGTAGTTCTCATAGGTTTCTAGATAACTGACATTAAGAGCAATATCCCTGTGGCTAAATATTATTTTTCTGGCGGTACAAAAATTCGTCCGCCTGAATTAATTCTTTCAATACGTCAGGCTCCGTTGTGCTCTGATTGCTGATATAAACTTAAGCGAGCATCTGTTGGTTTCTTGATTCTCTACGCTAATGTGATAATATCTATAATTATACAATTATAGATTATAGTTACTATAAAAATACTATTTATTTATTATAGTTAATTTTAATTTAATTTAATATAATTATAACTTTATAAGACTATTATAATTATAATTGTAATTATAATTATCGTCTATACTCCAGAAATTGCTACGAAAATGTCAACGAATAGAAAAATTTCAAATGGGGGGGATTGTCTGATGATATGATGTAGGACAGAGAGGATTTGAGACAGTCTATTCGTATCCCGACCCTAGTTAAACTGGGATTCAAGTGAAGATGATGATGATTAATAACGTAGTATAAGAGTATTTATTATGTATCCTGTGTAATCTGTTTGCAATGTCCTATCATCATAATCATCATCATCGTCATAATCAACATCATCATCATCATCATCATCATCATCATGTCTCAAACAGGGCATTACTGGTGCTTGTTATGATGTAGGACAGAGAGGATTTGAGACAGTCTATTCTTTTCCCGACCCAAATTAAACTGGAATTCAAGTGAAGAAGAAGAAGATGATGATGATAATGATAACACTATTATAATAATAATTATAATAATGATAATAATTAATTATATAATAATAACAATAATAATACAGTGAACAAGAGCTCATATTTTCGGTTTCAAACCATCCACCTAACTCCCAATAGCGAAAGACATAGGACACAATTTTCACCGTGGATCTACTTTCAAGATGATATTGAAACAACATTTACAGAAATGATAAATGCTTTACTATATCCACAATTACTCCAAGCAGGCTTTCCATGCCAACAGACTGGAAGATATTCTAATCCACTTTACAGCATGACACTCATATTTTACTGAAACGTTTCATTTTATACCTGTTATCATCATCACCGTTTTCTATTGAATCTCAGTTTAACTATGGCTGGAATACATGTACGAATAGATCTTCTTTCAGTTCGTTTTATAAATATTTTGGAAAATGGGCGCTCGCCATCTGAATGTCCTTTCTTACGTTGGTTTGAATCTTAGGGTTAGTCGCCTTTTACCGACACATGCAGTGCCCGGTTGTTCTATTCTTCAACAATTTGGACACAACACGGGCAATTAATTCATACTTATAAAGTACAAGATGTTTGCGCCAAATTGATAACTGCGAATGATGACGAATAAGAGCTCAAATTAAATAAGAACTTAAATAAGAACTTAAATAGGAACTTAAATAGGAACTAATTAAATAAGAACTTAAATAGAAACTTAAATAGGAACTAATTTAATAAGAACTTAAATAGGAACTTAAATAGGAACTAATTAAATTAGAACTTAAATAGGAACTTAAATAGGAACTAATTTAATAAGAACTTAAATAGGAACTAATTTAATAAGAACTTAAATAGGAACTAATTTAATAAGAACTTAAATAGGAACTAATTTAATAAGAACTTAAATAGGAACTAATTTAATAAGAACTTAAATAGGAACTAATTTAATAAGAACTTAAATAGGAACTAATTTAATAAGAACTTAAATAGGAACTAATTTAATAAGAACTAAGATAATATTTTATCGCCTCCCTCCGTTCCTCCCTCAACTACTCTCTTACAGCACATGCAATTCACTGCTAGTCTATTCTCTAGTGGACCGGCTATAACAAATATACAATTTCTAGTTTCAAATTTCTGCATTTTCGTTAATTCTTAAAAAAGAGACAAAATTAGCTAATTATCCGAGGATGTTTATCACTTATCTAACGGTTTAGCTGGAACGAGCGCAGCCTCTTCCTTATCTACTCGTTAGTTGTCTTGTCCCTCACTGGAGGCGAACAATTGTTCTAACTTCAACTTGAGACGATCTCGCTTCCACTTTAGATAAGATCCCACACAGTCCAGAAATAACGGAATGACTCGACGGAAGAAGAGGGGAAAGAGAGAGAGAGAGAAAGAGAGGCGGGGGGAAGTTCAGTTTGCTAGAAGTCTAAAAATTGTTTGCTTGTATTACAATATTGTGTAGAAAGGCAACACAACACAGTTTAGTGACCGATCTTGAGTGAATAATCGTGGGTTCGAATCTCAGGAGAGCCGGTAAGAGGGTAAAATCTCAGAGATTGATAGAATCGGTAAATGAGGCTGTTGATTTATACACAGGATGAAAATATGTGCTTCCTAATACCATGGACGTTCATTACCTAAAAAAGTACATACAGTAAATAAACATTAAAAAACTATAATTATTAAATATGAAATATCCTGCGTAACAGACTAGCTATAATGTGAAAATACACGTAAAATTAGCGCTATAAAGTTAATGTTAACACGAGGAATTTAACCAGGATTCGAAAATGCTAGTTTAAGTGAATTTTTAAAATATAAAATCATACTCTATCTGAAAGTAAGATTCCCCTAAAAGTCGAACAGAGATCATAAATTTATAGATAATTGAAAAAGTTATAGAAAGACACGAGAAAATAAATAGATGAGAAAAAGCCTTAAACAAGAGTCATGAGCTCTCTGGCTCAGTGCGCTGTTATATTATGTGTTATGTTATAGAGAAGTAGAGAAAAAACTTCATGAAAAAGTTACAGTACGTAGGAAAGAGTTAGCAATCGACAGATAATATTTTAAGATCATCTAAGATCATATCATCTAAGATCATCTATGATCATACAGATCATACTTTAAGATCATCTAAGATCATACTTTAGTTTGTTGTGTTTTTATTCACATTAGTTTTACGGTTTTTAAATAAAATTCAAAATAAACTAAGTAAGCTGTCACCAATGACTTATTACAGTCGGTTTTTTAAACGATTATGATGCGAGATACGCTCTGAGATAAATGACAACTGAGAGCAGAGATAAAATGTAAATAAATTCAGGTATAACAGGTTAAACTCTCAGTTTTCTAGTATATCCTTTTCTTATCAAAGAAATAATAGAATTCTATATCTAAATAATTCGATAACTAAAATTAGGACAGTTCCTAACAATTCACACCCCATTTCGAAAAGCATGTACTATAGATATTCTCTAAAAGTAATTTTTTTGCAATATTTCGTTAAGAAAGTAGTGGATAGAGGGAGAGAGAAAACAGAGAGAGAGAATGAGTGATAGACACCCCAGAGAGATAGCGAGAGAGATACATTGAGAGAGAGAGAGAGAGAGAAAAAAAAGAGAGCGAGAGAGAGGGAGTGATAGATAGACCAGAGAGTGTGTAGAAGTGACAAAAATAAATTAGGTAATGATTAATATAGTATACATGTATCATACAAACAATTTCTATAATAAGCAAAATTACATACAGTAATATGAACAATATGCAATAAAATACACACCACGATAAAAAGCGTTGATCTGCAAAGTCAAAATATGTTAATTTTAATGAACGTAATAATAATAATAACACACATTATAGTGAAATGATCAACTATGTTGATATCTATCACTTTTAATACCACATGTTAAATCCGTTACGCAATTTTGTCCATTTTCCGTGTGGCCAGTCCAGTGAATGTCCGAGATTTTACTCTCAGATCAGAGCGGCTGGGAACGTAATTATCTTATAAGTTTAAGAGATATTTAAAAACGATCAGAGCACAGAATTTGGAGAAAACAATCGTGGAAAAAGAGACTCTTTTGGATTCTGTTTAAAACTGTCAGGTTAACCAGGATGTTTTAGAAATTGAGGAAATCATTCTCCATTTTTGGACCTGCTACAAGAAAAACGTCTCAGCAAACTGTTCGACAAATTAGTAGCAAATATTCTCACCTTGATTTGAAAACTTAGAACATTTCATGGAAAGATGCTGTGAGGGTTGCTAAAGACAGAAAAGAATGGAGGAATGTTGCCGCCCTATGTTCTCTTCAGAACGCAAAGAACTGATGATGATGATGATGATTCTCACCTACCATTCATCTCACTCTTAACAGAAAAGCTACAGAGAAATATAAAAGAAGTAAATACAAACAACTTCAAACCTACCTTTTCTACAAACTCCTTCCAACCACAACATCGCTTCCAAATCTCTAACAACCACCGGAACAGCATTTTTTCGTTGATTTCTGGCTAGCGAGCCGGCCTGCTGATCCTCAGGTGCCTTGTTCAACGCCAGACCCGGCGGGTTGCTCCGCACACAGGCCAGCCCTACGTCACACCTGCCCAAGTACTCATGGACCCCCCCACAGGTTTCTGATTCCAGTTTGGCACAGCGATGACAACATCCGCAGGTGTCCGGGATAACTGAACCCCTGCAGAGCAGCTGACTCGCCTTTCTGGGGTGACACATGGAGGGGTCACATTTGTGGGGGCAAATAACCCCCACGTTTTGAATATTTTCCCTTGATTTGATCTTCGGACGTTTAGAAGGTAGAGTGACCTTGCGGGATTTTCTCACGCGGTGTCTGACGTCATCTGGTTTATGTAGTTGTGACGTTATGTCGTCCTTTGATGACGTCATCGTGGCGTCACTATCGTTGAGAGGTTTCTTTCCGTGGGGGGTAATAGAGTCTGAAGATGATGTTAAGTAGTTGTTGTTGTTGTTGTCTTTCAACCTTAATCCTAGTGACTCGGAATTAGCTGGTTGTGAAGTCAGAGTTTTAACATTTTCCCTAAAATTCAATTCCTCCAGTGACTCTGATGAAATTAGGGCCAATATTTCACCGTTTCTTGGTTTTAATATATCGCCATCATCTGGTTTAAATCCGTCACTATCATCTAATTCTACATTTTCATAAACTAACGAAGTCAATGAAGATGAACTGAAGGGCAGAGACTGATGACCTGTGAGTGAAACAGGATTTGAACTGTCGACGGATTGTTTAGAGAGCAAGTCTGCTAGCACAGTGACCATCAGGCTCGTGATGGTGAGTAGAGAGATAACGAGAGTTCTAGAGATCATTATGGACTGATTAGAACACGTGATCCTTGGATTAGTTGAGTGGATAATCCACACTCCCTCTATCAACTAGTAAACAATCAAAATAACCAAAATCATATTATTATTATTACTTCTTTAGCCATAGTACAGTACGCCCTATATGGTGTTAACGAATTGTATGTATATGCATGCATGGATTTATATAATGTAGTAATATACATGTAGTAAATGTTATCGAAAGCTATTTCTAGTTTCAGCTCTCTTATATCTAGTCTATTAATTGTTTATGAAATATCTGTAATATGTTATACTGTTTCTGTTGGAATTTCTGTACTGTAACTTTCTGAGTGTTTATTTTTGTTGTCAGATTGAACACAAATAAACGAATATTATTATTATTATTATTATTATTATTTTATTTTTTTTTAACTACGTTCATTAATATTATTATTATTATTATAAATCAGAAAACTTGATTAACATTAATTTTGATCAAAATATATCTATAATTCTATACCAATCTAAGGTTATCATCTGTTTTCGTATCGTATGAATGCTGTGGTTACGGTAAAGATCGGATTTGAAACGATGTCCTCCTGCTTCTTAAGCAGGCGTGCTGTTCATTCGGCCATTCGACTGGTATAATCAATCACTCATATAACATTATTAGATGATCGCTGGATTAGATTTAAATTTCTACTCCACATCCTAAGGCGACAACGGGATTGTATCCCGTTGTTGGAAAAGATGCGGCGATTCACAGTAATCTCGATGTTTGAGAACACACATTAGACTTGGTTTTATTCATAGAATCAGAAAAATGATAAATGATTTTAAAACGTTGTATTAATTTATTGAGAAAGGCTTAAAACTCTGAAGACAAGTTTAAATTAATTTTTTAAACTTCAGTACTCTGTCAGACACGATCGGTAGTGATTTGAACCCGTGTCGTTTCTGACTATAAGGCAAGATTGTAATCAACTTGACTATCTAATCAAAACCTAAATCGTATCGTTTACTTTCCTTTTTCTAAATATTCGTTTGAATCTATCTTGTATTGGTGACATCAAGTCAATATAAAAATAATAAATAATTATACATTATAATTATAATAATAATAAATAATTATACATTATAATTATAATAATAATAAATAATTATAATTGTAAAATATTGGAATATTGAAGAGAATTTTAATCGTGTAAATGGATTTATTATTTAGTTCTAAACAGCTAAACACTGTTAATCATTCCAAACATCATTGTTAATTCATTCTAAATTTCATTAGTAATTCTTTCAAAATAGCTCTATTAATTCAATCGAAATATTCATTAATTCATTCTAAGCGGCATAATTAATTAATTTTTACGGGCGTAAGTAGTTCATTATATACAAAATTACTAAAATTAGTAATATTCCTACCTCGATTCAATCTGATACTCTCCACTGAAAAATCGTTTAGTTTTACTCTTCTTTCAGAGCTTGGTTTAGATGTCGTAGGTCGTTGTTTCAATATTCAGCTAAGCCGTGATATTCTATACCGACGTCTTGAAAGTTCGCTAGTTTAGTTGAGATGGCTGCTTTATTCGCGTAATTTCGTTTAGAGGCGAACCATTTTTGTGAGTGCAGTAAAATCCTTGGTGATAGGATATAATTCCACATATGTGCATTATATTATAAATCTGCTTAGGGTTACGTGTAAGATTTTATATAGAGATATCTGATTGCATCAAGTTCAAGTTAATTTTTTAAATACCTAATGGATAAACTGAATGACACGTACTACGTATCGCATAATAACACATAATAATAATAATAATAATAGTAGTAGTAATAATAATAATAATAATAATAATAATATAATAATAATAATATAATAATAATAATAATAATAACACAATAACATCCAATAGCATATTGGCATAACATAACAAAACATAACAACAATTAGAGTGCTACAGTCATCAATGACAACATCGAACATTATCGAGACAAAATCCTATCCGGTGAGCAAAAATAAGATCTAAAAACGGTGCAAATTCCAAAATCCAGTCAGTCCAAGGATAAAGGGAATTAAAGAAAAGAAGGTTTGCGTGCTGGTGGTAACTCATTGTCACTGAATGGAAAAGAGAGATGAAAAAGGTTGATCGTCAACCGCCTATGAAACTGTTTATAAGAAAGCCAAGGCCGATATGAAAGCATATTCTCGAAAACTTACCCCGAGTTATTTCCAGACTACCACGAAGTAACCAACAGCAAGTGTCGTAAGAGTTAACTAAGCAGAAACTGAAGAAACAACTGGAAACAACCCCAGGAGTCATATTTTCCAAAATTACGGGTTGCATTAAATTATGGAAAAAAATTGCCTTTGAACTGTTTATGCTAAATACTTCATAATCTTAATACAATTATACGTGAAGCAAGTTGTTGTGTACTTAACGTCAAGGTTCAGAAGCACAAACCTCCAATCAAGAAGACTCGGCACACTCGAGGTACAATCACAAACACCAGTCAAAACCTGTTACAACTCTTATTGGGTTTGTTCTTATGTCGATAAAACCATGTTAATAAAGTATAAATTTGTAACATCTTCTTTTTCTTCAGTGCACTGCCAAGTGGCAGGTTCAAGCTACATATTCATACTCAAAGTCTGTTTTCTCGCTCAATAAGAGCACTCCTTAGATCAACAAGTTAATCCCTTCACAAAATCTATGCCTTATCCATACCTTATGTAGCCCATAGATTTATAATATACTATTATAAAAAACGCTGTAAGAATGGTATTTAAAGTCTTATCTTTCCAAACCAATTAAACTCAACAGAAACTCTGATGCGCTATATTCTAACCTATTCCGCACTGTCCTATATTCGTTTGCAGTGCAAATATTGCATTTACGTTCGGTTCTTGATTCTAAAGCGATGTCAGGGAAGTCTCAACAATGTATTCACCTAAAACAGTTTAATCCCACCAAATGGCACTTATAATATGAAGACTGAAGAGAAATCGTTACAGAGCCTGTGGCAGTGTGGTTATGGGCTATATTAATAATAATAATAATAATAATAATAACTTTAATAATAATAATAATGACTTTAGTGCCCTGGTGCAACGGTAAATGTGCCGTATGGGACGTCACGGTCATTGACACTATGGCAAACTCCTACTTGAATACGACTTCAGTCACAGCCGGTGGAGCTGCTGTTCCTGCCGACTCTAGGAAGTTGGATAAATACCGTGATCTGTCCTTAGGATATGAAGTTGTTCCGGTGGCCATTGAAACCATGGGCCCGATGAATCCCAAAGGAGCTAACTTTATTAATGGCATAGGCAGACTTATTGTAGAGCAAACCGGCGATAAGCGAGAGACTTCTTTTCTTTGGCAAAGGCTTTCCATGACTTTGCAAAGATTTAATGCAGTCTGCTTCAATAATTCTTTTAAGCCGATTGATGACCTCGAGTAGCCGGGCGGCGATTCAGCACGTATTGCTTGAATCGTTTTTATCAAACCCCAGGTTCTTTACACCGGGGTAAAAAAAAGAAATAGTAATAATAATAATAATAATAATAATAACACACATTATAGTGAAATGATCAACTACATTGATATATATCACTTGTAATACAACATGTTTAAACCGTTAGACAATTAATTCCATTTACCGTGTAACCAGTTCAGTAAATGTCCGAGATTTAACTCTCAGATAAGGCTGGGATTCGAACCCACGAGAGTTCAGTTCACCTCATTGAACTGTCTTTTAAAATTTAATGACGTTATCTACATCTCTAACCATTGCGCTATTGTGATATTCAATAGCGTAATGAGGCTATGTGGTGGACGTATAAGGGTCAAAGGAGAAAGTACATAAGTTCTGAAGTTTGTAAGATTTAGAAAGTTGTGAAGCATTAGCTTGCTGTTCGGATATCAAACAGACAGAGATTTTTGTAATAACCAGTTTAACTTATAGATGCCGGGTTCGACTCCATTATTGACTTCAGTGACTTCAGTACTCGTCACTGCCGTGTTTTAGAGATCGAAAACTAACATTAAACTAAGCTTTAGCCTTAATACATATAATAATAATAAATAAATAAAACTATAAATAAAAACACGTAGGCCTACACTAATATCTCAACAAAGCTAATAGAAGGCTGCTACGCTAACCGATTACTTCTGATGATTATGCTATTAAAGGTTGCTACTAGTAGGCATATAACTGCAACACGAACTACTACAATAAACTTTAATGAACGACAACGGTTGAAATAATGACAGCTACAGCAGAGAACTATATGGCTTAAGATGTAGCGGCTAGGCCAATAGCTTTCACTTGGTGCTGTCAACCTTTTCCACTTTAATTATAAGCTTTAATAATACGCTCCTTGACTCCTATTTAGGATTAAGTAAATAGTATCATCATCGTCGTTGTCATCTTCATCCTTATCATCATCAGCATCATCATCATTACCATCGTCATCATAATCGTCATCGCCATCATCTTCATCATCTTCATCATCATCCTCATCATCATCTTCCATTGAGTCCTAATTTAACTAGGGTCTGGAGTTGATAATTTTGTATACATTTCTGGAGCTCAGGCGCTTACAAACCGAATGCCTTTTCTGTCGTTGGTTTGCATCGTGGTGCTTTGTCGCCAGTCCACGCACGGTTGGTCTATTCTTCAGCTTCCTAGACACAACACGGGTAATATTAAATTAGTAGAATTAAATAAATAGCAATAACGGTATTTTCGTTAAGGCTCATTTGCTCGAATTTGCCAATACTTGTTGAAAAGATTGAGTTTCAACAATTTAAAACCCAGCCACTATTCCTGTTTTAAAGAGTATTTAGTCACATTAGTAGTAGCCCATGGAAAATAAATTACGTAAAATATGAGCTCCTAATTGCCAATGACTTAATGTCTAGTCAAAATTTAATTAACGGAACTAATTTATCGAATTAGTACTAATTATCTTTTATTTACATTTTTGTATAAATTATTTACTGAATAGAATCATATGTTTAACCAAGAGGAGCCATTTTCAGGAAATACATTTATTTTAAAATCATTATCGCTAAAAGGTTAGCAACCGCATAATATACTTGACTACAAAATTAGAGAAGTCTAATTCCTCGAAGAGATCAAAGTAGTCTGCTACTAGAGGTCAACGTCATCAGTAACGACCTTGCCAAAGATGTTGATAAATTGAACAAGGGTGTTGTGACGGTACTGCATATTAATTTGTAGATAATTAGAACATCTATGCCTCATATTTTTATTGTAATTTTATTTTCAATGCAGTTGCATTTGTTGTAGTGCACTGTTGTTATTTTGTGTTTGTTGTTTGTAACTTGCTGCCACGTCTTGAAGGTGTAATAAGATTCATATATATTCAGCTGAAAACGCTTTCTGCGGGATTACCAACAAATAATTCGCTTTCGAATGGAACACATAGCGCTATAATTAATAAATTTGTGGAAAATAAACTAAATGTGATTGTTTACTTTTCAAAAAGTTAACCATTTAAAATAGCTCAATAGTTACCAGCCTTAATATTAGTACAATTAATTATACATTCATTTTCGTTAATAAGATTTGAAGGTCTCTTTCGTTTTTGTGCAATTGTTTGTTCGTTTTGTTTGTAACCTCTCCTTCTGTGTGAACAGTTTGTTCTATAGACGATTAAAGGCTTTTCTCTTTGACCTTTCCTATTTAACCAGTACACATGAATTGAGACCAATAAGTAAACCTCCATTCCACTAGTACTCTTCCTCTGACTGAATTCCCGGATTTTGGCTTGCACCGTTTGGACCCCACATTCTGCTCATCGGATTGGATTTGGTACCATAGTGCTCAGTGTTGTCAGGGGCGACAGAAGCACTTTAATTTTGTTGTTGTTGTTGCTGTTGTATATATTCCGTGTATAGAGCTTCAAAAGGTCTCTGCCCACGACTCGCCGTATGAATATGTACCTTGGATCTGTCACTTGGTAGAACACTAGAAGGAGAGAGAGAAAGAGAGAGAGAGAAAGAGAGAGAGAGAGAGAAAGAGAGAGAGTGAGTCCTGATTAGTGATTACTATATGACACATATCTACAGTATATGGACGTAAAACGAATATTTAGTGGTTTGTTTCTCATTTAAAGCAGGAAAATCGATTATCACTGGCTCCATCTCGTGAGCAATAATCACTTTATCATGATAATGATAGTTATGATCAAAACTGTCACTTATCATGAGAGTTTTACCAACTTATTTACAGTAGCTTCTTCTTCTAGTGCACTGCCTAACGGCAGGCCCAAGGCATATTACTATTCCAACCGATTCTATCTTCAGCTTTACTTTTCAATTCTATATAAGAATTTCTTATTAAATCATCCAGCATCCCATGTCTTGGTCTGTTTCTAACTCTTTTACCTGCAACCTTCCTTCTATTCCTTCAGCAAACTATTCTCCTTATTCTATTGATGTCATATCCAGCCTTTCTTTCTGTCTCTCTTTACCGACTCGTTCAAGAATTCTTCATTTGTTTAGTTCCGTATGCTATTTAATCATGGGAAATTTAAAGTTGAGATGGGTCCCCATTACCTTCTTCAAATCCGACCCTAGTCGCCTCTTACTTACATGCAACAGTTTGTTTTCGGTTACCCTATTCCGCAGTGGTCCAATCACACCCGGGCACAACACGGGGAAGCTTATGAAAAGTAGCTTATGTAAATTAAATAAAACAACTGACGAATGTATGTTTAATTTTGTAGCCTGCGTGCATGTATGTTAATAATACTAGAAATAATATATAGATTAAGCTATTTTATTTTACTTTTCTATTTTTCTTCATCGGATTCTGAAATTGGTAAAATAATTTATTTGAAATTAAATAAATAATTAAATAGTTTCTTTGCAATTTAAAAAGCAAAGTTGTAAATTTTTCTGACTTTGAAGAATAAAGTGTGGCATAAGAAAGTTGATTTTAATTGCATGCATGCTCTAAATATTCTAAAATTGGCATAATCCGTATAATCCACTAGTTGAAGAGAGTGGCGATGTCGGTAAGGTATTCGACCGCGGATCAGTAGGCCTATGTGCGGGTTAAAATCCTGGGCTCGCCACACACTGACATCGCTTCCGAGTGAGGAAAATGACGTTAACATTGGCTTTGTAAAGGAGATCAACAAATAAATTAATTATAAAAAGTTCTCAGCAATTGTTTTGAGTGCGGACCAAATTACTTTGACAATTTCTTTTGATAACCATCACAGGTCTTATTAAAATTATCGTTGTCTATAATACGTGTGAAGCTACCTCATTAGTCATTTTTATTTCTAAAAGCTACATTAAAGTTGTGTAGCATTATGTCCTCGGTAAGGGACTCTATTCGTTGTAGACAGGGTATTCCTAAGTGGGCTGGAAAGCACATTGTGAGCATAAATGTGTGCCTTGCACCTGACCTTTTCAAGAAAGTTAGGGAGTGAACAACTTATTCGATGACCAAGTAATTAAGCTTAATTGCGCTTAATTAAGCTTAACTAAGCTTAACTAAGAAAGTATATCAAGGAAAAAGGAAACGAGGAAGACCTAGAAGTACTTGGCTAAGCATGATCAATAAGGATTTGAGAGCATTAAACATTTCATGGGAAGACGCTGTGAAGATTGCTGATGATTGAAACGAATGGATGAATGTTGCCGCACTATATTCTGTACAGAACGCAAGGAACTGATGATGTAAGATTAACTAATTAAGCCAACTAAATTATGCTTCAGCGAACTCTGTTGTGGCACAACCGAAGCTACAAGACGTCACACTAATTAGCTACGTCTCCATTGATTGAAGCTGCACCGTTTCTGCTTCCTCATCCTCAGCCACCCCAATTCCAGAGTCCATGATGTTGTGGTGGATCCCGAAGCATCCTGGGACAGACAGCTCGGTTGAATTGCTGCAGCCTAGTGTATATCTGCTGTGATCTATGTACTGATGGTTTGAGTTCTTGGCATAGTCTTGCTCTTGGGTCACTCTCGCGTCTAGAATTCCGTTCATAACGCTTCTCGGTTTATTATGGTAAATCCCGTCAAGAAATTCCGGTGTTTCTGCGAAATTAGAACGATTTCCTGTTTTCATTTTATCATTTAGAAAACCTGCACTAGTAAAGTTGTCGACTTTTAGAATGTGATCACCGGTAGCAAAGCCAGTTCCTCCTAAATGCGGATCTTGTTGTTGCTGTCTCATATGTCTACCTTCGAGTTCTTGAGGGGCTCGATATCTTGAAGATTTCAGGAGAGGAGTTTTGATGTTTATCACATCTTCTGTCTGGTGCGTCTCGAATCTTCCCTGTTCTCCAACTAAATCTGTTCCACCTACAGTCTTGTATTCCATCTGGTTAGCACGAAAGTCTTCATCTGAAAGCACCAAACTGTCTCCTTTTCCACTTCTTCCAGATTTTCGAGTGGAAGTCGCATATTTCACCTGTCCAATTCTGTCTTCGCGCTGTTTAGGAAATGATTCAATATTCCCATCGCTTCTTTCCTCTGTATTAGTCAAACTTTCATTGTAACTTTCATGCCGATCGTTTCTATCAGACCAGTTCAAACTGGAGTCATTCCAACCTCCAGAACTGCAGAGATGATTAAAGTCCGGATTATCAGTAGAATGCTCTACTGGATCACTCGTCTCCATTACCCCCTGGCAACTTCCAAATCCACTCTTCTGACTCAATCCCATTCCCGACATGGATTCATTTCGTTCACCGTTACCTTGTTCATATCCCAGTTCATATCCACCCCAGTGTCCTAACTTGGAACCGGAGTAGCTTGCCAGTGGGTTCTCAGGTCTAGTTAGGGTGCTGTAACGACTCGGTCCCCTCGAGGAACAGAATGTCAGGCCGATGGACGTCTGAGGGGGGAGGAAATATTCATCGGAGGCGCAGCCCCTGAACAGTGGTAGACGAGATTGGCTGCTTAGGTTGTAGTCGTTGGCGCAGGCTTTCTTCAGCACAGAAATCCCGTGAGAGGGACGACCATTGGTGGAGCATTTAGACAGAAGAAGATCAGATCTTGTTTGGAACTGAAGGTTGTTGATCGCTTGATGTCGCTCAACGTTGGCCTTCTGTCTTCTGGTCAAATGTAAAATAAAACAATAAATTAATCAATCAATAAACAAATCTGTAAGAATTTAACGTCCAGTTCCTCGCCATAACGCAATATCATGGACGTCTCTTGCAGACTCTGTCCAAACTGTTATAACATGAAATACATAGGAAAATTACGATATATTGCTAAACCTCGTTTGAAGTGTATGGTTTTTGTAATGCGAACTTATCAGTATATTGATAGCTTATCAGTATATTGATAGCTTATCAGTATATTGATAGCTTATCAGTATATTGATAGCTTATCAGTATATTAATAGCTTATCAGTATATTGATAGCTTATCAGTATGTTGAGAGCTTATCAGTGTATTTATAGCTTATCAGTATATTGATAGCTTATCAGTATGTTGAGAGCTTATCAGTGTATTTATAGCTTATCAGTATGTTGAGAGCTTATCAGTGTATTTATAGCTTATCAGTATATTGATAGCTTATCAGTATATTAATAGCTTATCAGTATATTAATAGCTTATCAGTATGTTGATAGCTTATCAGTATATTAATAGCTTATCAGTATATTTAAAACTTTTCAGTATATTGAGAACGTATCAGTATATTGATAGCTTATCAGTGTATTGATGACTTATCAGTGTATTTATAGCTTATCAGTATGTTGATAACCTATCAGTAACGAGATGGTTCTTCAAGTTTCTTGTAAGTTCATACTAGTTTCTGGTAGCAACCTATCATTTACATCTATTTTAACATATCTTTTGACATTGTATTTGTGTAAAATACTTTTAACAAGAATTAAATTTTCTCAATTTAATGAACATTACAACGACATACCTAAAGAAAATAATATAGTGACGGTCACCATTATAATTTTAGTAAATAGCGGAAATATCGAGTCAAATGGTAAAGCTTGGCTTACGAGAAATTTAGGGACAACATAATAGACCAAATCATTCGGACGATATTAGCCTCATTGATACGAACTTTTTTACTGTTTGATGAATAACAAGCTATGAACCTTTTTGACTATCCGCCTTGTAGCAACATAATCTCGATATAATCGGCAAATTCAACATGATCAGACAAATGAAAAAAGAAATAGAAAGAAGAATGACATGAAAATAACAAATTCCCATTTAAAGTAGTTCTAAGACATTGACCCCGTAATTAGTAGTTTCAATTTAAACAGAACAACAATTCAGTCACATGTTGCTCAATAGAAAATTTTAGTTACAAATTTAAACCAATTAAATAAAATAAGAAATATATGTCCTCTGAACGTACGGTGTAACATGTCTTCTGTAGCATTTTCAAAACTGATTGATATCTAAATTTAATTCCTTTTGCAATGGGTTAGCTTCAGAATATTCACTTCTGTTCTATTTTAATAATTTGTGTCTTATTACTATGATATGTACCCTTTATGTTGATAATTTTAAAATTAGTTAAGTCATTATTTATTAAGTTAAGTCATTATATATTCATTATTTATTTTATTTTTATTTATTAAGTTAACAGAGCCACTGGCTAGAGCCATGTGGCAATATCGGCAAGATATCGACAGCAGATTAGTACGTGCGGGGTTAAAATCCTGGGCTTTCCCGTCACTGATATCGCTTTCAACAGATGAATCTGACGTTAAAATCGGCTTTACACTTTGCTAAATGATAAAGTTCTGCAGAATTTCATATGAAATCCCATGTCCGCCCTGTACCACCCCCTCCCCCCATGATTTCTAAACGACTCTCTACATGCCGCACTATGGAAACGGTCGAGTGTTTTGTCTGCATTGCGGGTGAGCTGCATGGGGCAAGCCTCTGAGGCCACTTAGCGGTCTGTTTGCGAACAACGGCGGTCAACGGTGGCGCAAAATTGGTCCAATTTGCGACCGCTGCGCTTTTAATCACGACTCGGAAATTGAATCGATTCTTCTGAAAATCCTCCGAATCCCCCCCCCCCGTTGTTCCAGTCTTATATACTGAGGCTACGTTGTTCCAGTCTTATATACTGATGCCCGTTGTTCCAGTCTTATACACTGAGGCCACGTTGTTGCAGTCTTATATACTGAGGCCACGTTGTTCCAGTTTTATATACTGATGCCCCGTTGTTCCAGTCTTATACACTGAGGCTTCGTTGTTCTAGTCTTATACACTGAGGCCAGCCACGTTGCTCCAGTTTTATATACTGATGCCCCGTTGTTCCAGTCTTATATACTGATGCCACGTTGTTCCAGTCTTATACACTGAGGCCACGTTGTTCCAGTCTTATACACTGAGGCCACGTTGTTCCAGTCTACAGTAGAAGACTGGAACAACGTAGTAGCAGCCAGTGGATGTCACGCTTTTTGAGTATTAGATTAAGTCGACCTTCAGATTTATTCCAGGGTTACAGAGATCAAGCGTGACGCTCAGGACGTGATTCCACATAGCTCCATAAGCCATTTTCTCCACAAGCCATTTTCTCCAAGCACCTGATGCTTCATTACTACTAATATCTGTTGGCTCTCAGTCTTACTGCAGGTCCGTGGTTCACATTATTTTTCCATCCAATTCCATCCCCAGCTTTTCATTTCATATCAGTATATGAATGTGTTAGTAAAAGTCATCAATTTTTCCTTGTCTCGGTCTTTCTCTATCCTCTTTTCATTTATATTCTTCCAAATATTACGTCTTTCAGAAATCTGTCCTCGATTAACTGAAAGTGTAGTAAGAGGCGATTAATCCCAGTTTAAATAGGGTCGGGATAAGAATAGACCTTCTCCAACCTCTCTGTCCCACACCATATCATTAGTCAATTCCCTATTTTTCATGTCCTTCTTACTCAACGCATCCCACGTCAGTTGTGGTCTACCTCTCTCTAGCTTAACATCCAGGTCTTCCCTCCAAACTCTCTTTACTACATCCTAATGTGCCTTTCTCACAATAGGCCCATACCATCTTAATCTCGGCTGAGATTGTAACGAATTTAAATTTAATTAATTAACCAACACCCTGATACGCATCCGCACCCATATGTGTTTTCTTAAGCAAAATTCATACGTACATGTATCTACACAAATATATAACTAAAATAACACCTAATAACACCTTATTAACTCATTAGTTTATCTTGATCATCATTTTCTTGATCAGTTCATGCCTATCTTAATGTCTATTTGGATCACAGCCATTTGTTGTTCTATATCTACAGTATATCTGGAAAATTTAAGGATTTGTTCTTCTATATTTCCTTCGCTATTTTATACATGTGCTCTTCTATATCTTTTCGGAAAATTTTTTATACGTTCTACTAAATTTCTTTGGAAAATGTATCGTTTTGTTCTTCTAAATTACCATCTGTATAATCTATAGATTTTTTATTTATATATACATAGAAGTTCCAGTGATTCGGGTCTCAGACAGAAATTTACGCCAGATTGACTCCAATGTGAATATATCGCAGGATTAACCGGATTAAAGTCCTATCTGAAAGTATCCGGTAAAAGCATTAAGTCGAATCAACAGTCAAACTGATGACTCCGTGAAACTCTTTCGTGCTCCCTCTTCCCCAACCCCCCTTCTCTCCCCTTCTCTCCCTCCTCTCCTTCTTTCCCCTTCTCTCTCCTTCTCTTCCCTTCTCTCCTGATCTAGAGATTAGTCTACGAAAATTTCAATCCAATGCATAATTCTGAGTTAGAGTTAAATACTAAGGTCAAATGATCGTCTGAGAAGATCTTAATTATCTGGAGCCAGTGGCGATGTCGGTAAGCTTTTTGATCGCGGATTAGTGTGTGCGGGGTTGAAGTCCAAGGCTCGCCCGTCACTGATATCGTTTTTCTAGTGAGGAAACTGACGTTAACCTTAGCTTTTTTATCTATGACTATCAATATCACCATTTAATATAAACTGTTTGAATCGTTTGAGAAGTTCTAGTCAATTAATTAATTATCCCTGTTACCAATCGTTATGTTTCTCTCTCTCAATCTCTCTCTCTCTCTCTATCTCTCTCTCTCTCTCTCACTCGCTATCTCTCTCTCGGTCCCTTTTCTTTTTTCTTCGCACTTTCGTAATATTACCTCTTTCATTCTCTTTTTATCTCTATATCTCTTTCTATCTCTCTTTGTACGGTGTCCTGTCCTTCTCTCTCGCCCCCTTTCTCTCTCTTTCTCTCTCTTTATATTCCTTTCTCTCAGTCTCTCTCTCTCTCTCTCTCTTCTATCCCTACTTGTCCGCAGATGCTAAGTGTTTTGAAGGACACAAGTAAACGGCAGCGGTGTTATTTATTCAACCTTATACAGAAATTCCTCAAATCGTTCCTTGTACATGTAGCTCTCATAACAGCGTTAAGGCCTGTAGTCCTTTAAGTCTCACCTAGTAAGTGAATCCTCTGATTTGAACCTCTCAATGTAACGAGCACTCAGTATCGGTAGCTTACTTTTATTTCATGTACTTGTTTAAAACTTTCATTATTATTTATTTTTGTTGAGTTTCATGCAGTCGTATTCTTTTATTTACAACCCAATTCATTATGACGAAAATTGTTTGAAATAGGTAGTCAAATATAGCTGCTTGTGTCCCTGTTGTGGAGGAATTGACTGCACATGTCGTAAGCACTAAGATCCTAATCGACGTTAGAAAAGTCTTTCGTTTGGTATGCGCCAACGATACAGACATTGCTGAACAATTTTCTAAAACGAATGGAAAGGTGAAGGTTTATTCGTTTCCGACCCTAGTTAAACTGAGATTCAAGGGTGATGATGATGATGATGATGATAATGATGATGATGATGATGATGATGCATGTTAGATGCATGATATGATGCATGATGATGCATGCTAGATGTCACTGCAGCGTGTTTCGGCTAGCCTTTCTCACTAATAAACACCGTTTATTTAACATTTTATTGGCATCAGGTTGACTTTGAATACAAGCTATTTAAATTATCACGAATAACGATATCATAGCAATTTCGTTGAGGTTTACTGTAAATAAACTACTACCGCAAAATGAAATTCGAATAAAAATTTGTCTCGAACCTCTTGCTAATGAAGAGAGCCGTTGAGAGAAGTAGCAGAACGAAAAATATGGCAGAGAGCATGCTGACTACCAGACCTGGAAAAAGTAAATTTTGTTTATTTCGTAAATTCCTTATTTAAATAAATTATTCTGCAATGGAAAATAAACTGCAGGCAATAGAGCTGTGGTTATGATAATATTGCGCATTCCTTACATTATAGTCATTAATATATGATTTTCTTCATCATCAGTTCTTTGCGTTCTGAACAGATCATAGGGCGGCAACATTCCACATATCTTATATAGATCATTTTATAAATGAAGAAGTTTTTCAAAGAATGTTAGCCAGTCGTGATTGATTGAATCGAATACGACGCCATTAGATGAAGATTCTCGGACAAAATTTGCGGAACAAAATAGTTGAAAATACCACAATAACGGGATAAATAGACGACAAAAACAAGTAAGCATCAAGAGCGGATTACGTGCATTAGGAGTCTAAGTAAATGGATGCAGATAAAGAAAACAGAAATGATCAGAGTAACAATGGACAAATGGAGAAATGACCACTATGATTATGACCACTCAGGCTTGGAACAGACACTGAACTTTACGTAGTAGTTTAGGTCAGTTTCCTTACTCGAAAGCAATGTCAGTGACAGGGGAGCCCAAGATTTGAACACCACACACACTGATCTGCGGTCGAATATCTTATCGACATCGCCACTGGCTCCAACGAAGAAGAAGAAGAAGAAGAAGAAAGAATAACAATAACAACATGAACAAGAACAAGAACAAGAAGAAGAACAAGAACAGAAAGAACGAGAACAAGAACAAAAACAAGACCAATAACAAGAATTGAAGAATTCTTTATTTGTTACTTGTTAAGTAAAAGAATTCAATATTGTTATTTAAATTCATCATTATCACCTTCCCTTGAATCCCAGTGTATCAAGGACTCGGGATAAATATTATTATTTAAAATTAAAAGTAGTAAATAAAACGAAATAGAAAATGCAAAGAAAATATGTATATTGCTCAATGTCTAACCTATAAGTGACGTTGACAGTTTCCTAATATTTCCGCCAGTTGCTTCCACTGTAGGCAATGAAGGGGTAATTCCCTCAACCCTTCCCTTATTTTTGAACGAGTCGCCTCCCTCTAATGCTGAAGAGCCGGAACCCACCCTCCCCCTAGAGTCCTTACCTCCACCTCTATCAGCAGGACTGATGGAAGATGTGGCTGTGGAAAAGAACATGATGTTCCTTTTATAATTTTAATAGCGTAGGATAACGTTATGAAGTTTTAAATGAGAGATCCTGAGGTGAATTGAACCCTCGTGGGTTCGAATCCCAGCCACGAGATGATCTGAGAGTAAAATATCGGACATTCACTGGACTTGTTATACGGAAAATGGTCTAAATTGTCTAACGGTTTAAACATGTGGTATTGAAAGTGATAGATATCAACATAGCTGATCGTTTGACTATAATACGTGTTTACTTTTCTAACAAAATCTCGCGATGTCAATTATGATAAAGTAAAATTTCTTTGATGTCACTGAATGGGTGATGTAACAAGAAAACATTCTTATCATTTTACTGGCTAATTTGATAATACAAAAAGCTGGTAAAGCTAATGTTAACGTCAGTTTCCTCACTCGAAACAGTGAATGACATAAATACAAAAGGGCCTATGTTGTTGTTTATACTCCGTGTGTAATTGTTATAAAGTACAGAGATGCGTTTGCGTAATATAATCTATTAAACATTATACATTAGAACATTCATGATCATCATCATCATCTTCCCTTAAATCCTCTTTTAACCAGGCTTGGGCTACGAATGGACCTTTTCTCTGGCGATCACCATATCATCAGTCATTCCTCTATTAACATGACAACATTAAACATTAAAAATGTCATATTAAACATTAAACTGTAAACATTACACATTACGCACTACATGATGTTATTGACATTAATATAAATATTGAAATAAAGCAATAAGTTAATAATAATAACATTGATAACAATATATCGAAATTCATTGAATGCAAAAATAACGGTAAGAGTAAGAACAGCCATGCCACAATTGATATTAGAGCAATATATCGATAATAGTGCAGTGAAAGAGCACTAACACATTACTATGCAGTGTAATGTGGAGTTAGGTAACGTAATGTACACTCGGAAGGTCCATTCGTATCGCGAGTCTAGTTAAACTGGGATTAAAGGAGAGATGATGATGACTACAGAATACTGTAAACAAAATAATTATAATAAATCCTATGAATAAATTATCATCTTTCCTTGAATCTTAGCTTAGCTTGGATCGGGATAAATATAAAGATTGTTAAACTATATATACATACATGTAGTATTACTATATACTACATGTATATATAATAGTATGCACTAAAGAATAGTTAATAGTAAATTAAAAACACAATGAATGGAATAATTCTAATATTAACCCACGCAGGACAGGTTGGGAGAGATCCAGTGGGTCCCGATGCACGGAATCAGTCTACTCCTGGACTCATAGGACTCTGATCCTGAGATCACGTGTCCAGGGTCACAGGTGAGATTGGCGTAGAGCACGTCGTTAGAGATGTAGTAGCTGATCCTGGAGTAGGATACTACCTCCAGATCCCGACAATCCTGCTCCGCCGCTGAAATAATCAATCAATCGATAAATAAATAAATCAATAAGAATCTAACGTCCGGTTCCTCGCCATAAGGCAATGTCAGGGACGTCTCTTACAGATTCTGCATAAACAGGCGCCAAAGCACCATATGATGACAACTGAGTACACAGTGACCACAAGAGAAAGCGAGGTCAAAACGGTGCAAGTCCATGATCCAAGGCAAGCGGGTCTATATTTAGACCAATGGCGGGAAGAGATGGCTTTTTAGCTTGCCACGGAAAGTATCAAAACAAGGGAAAAGAGTTTAACAAGCTGGTAATGCTAAGGTTAACGTCAGTTTCCTCACTCGAAAGCGATGTCAGTGACGGGCGAGCCCAGGACTTGAACCTCGCACATACTGATCCGCGGTCGAGTATCTTACCGATGTGGCCACTGGCTCCAGCCACTCTTCAACATTCAGCGGATGTGCTGAAGCCATTCCAAAACAAAGCAACCGTAGAATGCACGTATCGTAAAAGACTACATTTAAAGAAGACGTCAAAAGAATAACGGGAAGACCTAAAAGAAGATGGAAGGACTGCCTCGAAGAAGACTTGAAGGCTGCTGGAGTTAGAATTTATGGCAGAACAGAAGAAAGAATAAGAATGAACATTGAGGAAATGGCAAAGAATATAGTATTGTGGATGAACATCATAGAGAAATATTTTTCTAGAACCAGCCCCAGGATGATCACGACATGATATGAAGTCTATCAAATAATTAACGCTTTCTGCCTTTGGTTTGGATCTTGTTTTTAAGTCGCCTTCTATGACACGTACATATTTACAAGGCTGATCTTCAAGCTATTCTTCAAGCAACCCGTACACAACACAGGAAAACGTTATTTAGTTAGTATTTATTGATATTTCTACTCGACAATCCTCTGATCCTCTTTGTAATTGATTGATTGTATTTCCTAACGGCAAGTTAATCAGATGGTTAACACAACGATCTCACCTTCAAAGTAGAGCAGAAATCCTCTCTGTGCCAGACTGGCCAGTCCTGTCTTAAAGGTCACGAGAGCGATATGTGTGTCAAGGTCAATGACTTGTTTACCCAGTGACCCACAATCGTGAAAGTAAACACGATCACGTGACGAGATCTCCAGGTACTCGTGGCACTTTCCAAACCGTTTAACGTCCAGTTCGAAGTCGTAGATGATCAAGCGAAGAGTTTGGCTTCTCTGAACCGCTATCTGAAATGTTTGCGAATTTGTCTGGATATGGAATTGTTAGCGTTGCTCTAGTTGGTTTAACAAACATCATATTTAGAAAAGAAATAAAATTTAACACGCATTATAGTGAAATGATCAACTACGTTGATATCTACCACTTTTAATATCACATGTTTAAACCGTTAGGCAATTTATTCCATTATCCGTGTAACCAGTCCAGTGAATGTCCGAGATTGCACTCTCAGATCAGCGCGGCTGGGACTCGAACCCACGAGAGTAGCGAGAAAGCAATATTATGCTGTTGATTTAACCAATGGAAGTGCTTTTAAATATGATCGCCTGTATTTACAAATTAATTAATTATAGATTGTATTTGTGGAGCTTATCGATTGATTGAACCGGTAAATTAAGTGATTAGTTGATTTATAGAATAGATAATTGATTAATGATCGACTGTATGGTTAAATAATTGAATACTTACTAGCTGATTATTTAAATAAGGATTGAAATGACCACATTAGATGCCTAGATCAATTTCCCATAGAACAAGTAAACCATTATAATACTAGTATTATACCAATACTATACCAGTATTTTCCATTTCGCCGCTGCTGTTTAACTTTTACGCTGAGGCAGTGATGGAGGAAGCCATGGAAGACTTGGAAGAAGGAATAAAAGTAGTAGGGAATTTGCTACAAGATGTACGATTTGCAGATGACCAAGGAATGGTAGCGGGCAGCGAGATTGGATTGCAGAAGATAATGGATAGGCTGAATGATACGGCCCTAAGATATGGCATGAAGATTAATATAAAAAAGACGAAGGTTTTGAGAGTGTCCAATAATAAAGGTGAAGTTAATATCACAATAAATGGTACGAAATTGGAACAGGTAAGGAGTTTCAAATATTTGGGTCATACTATAACCGATGATAGTAAATGTGAGGCAGAAATATGCAGTAGGATTGCACAAGCAAAATCTGCCTTTGTTAGTAGAAAAGAACTACTAACAAAAATTCTAAAGAGAGACACAAAGATAAAGATAGTGAAAACTTTGGTTTGGACCACGCTAATGTATGGATGTGAAACATGGACCTTAAGGAAGGAAGATATTAGGAAACTGGAGGCATTGGAAATGTGGATTTGGAGAAGAATGGAGAGGATTAGCTGGACTCAAAAGGTTACAAATGAGGAAGTCCTGGAGAGAGTTGGCACAGATAGACAGTTGATATATGTATTAAGAAATAGGAAGAAGAGATGGATAAGACACATTCTAAGGGGGAAAGGTGTATTAAAAGAGGTCATAGAAGGTAGAATGGAAGGAAAAATAGGCAGGGGCAGGCCGAGATTAGGTATGTTAGATGATTTAAAGACCCACTCATTTGTAGAAATGAAGAGGAAGACGAAAGACAGAGAAGAGTGGAGGCGTTATGTACCATGGACCTGCCAGTAGGCAGTGCACTAAGAGAAAGAGATACCAGTATTATACCAGTATTATACCAGCATTATACCGGCATTATACCAGCATTATACCAGCATTATACCAGCATAATACCAGTATTCAAGCAGTATTATTCCAGTATTAAAGCAGCATTATACCAGTATTATACCAGTATTATGCCAGCATTATACCAGCATTATGCCAGCATTTTACCAGTATTATACCAGTATTATAACAGCATTATACCGGTATTATACCAGCATTATACTGGTATTACACCAGTATTATAACAGCATTATACCAGTATTACACCAATAGTACTAGTATTTTACCAGCATTATTCCAGTGAGACGTTAACGGGATTAGAACCTTGCGCCTACTGATCACTCAGAAACTTTACCATCTATGCAACGGACTCCACCTTAATGATTCCATGTACAAACCTTCCAGCGACATTCAGCGTCCATGAAGTATTTTCCAGGATAGTTGGGACTCGCCACATAACTCCGGTCATACAGTCTTATATCATGTTGTCCCGAGCCGGTACATCCGCTTAAAACACTCGATCCTAGCGTATCAATCAATCAATCAATCAATCGTCAATTAATCAAACAATCAATCAATCAACGAATTAATCGTCAATCAGTTAGTCAATCAACCAATCAAGAAATCAATCAAAGAGCCAACCAACTAATCCATCGATCTGGTCAGTAATACGTACTACTCTCTTAGTGCACTGCCTACTGGCAGGTCCATGGTATATAACGCCTCCAATCTTCTCTGTCTTCCGCCTTCCTTTTCATTTCCACATATGAGTGGGTTTTAAAATCATCTAACATACCTAATCTCGGCCTGCCCCTGCCTATTTTTCCTTCCATTCTACCTTCTATGACCTCTTTTAATAGACCTTCCCCCTTAGAATGTGTCCTATCCATCTCTTCTTCCTATTTCTTAATACATTATCAACTGTCTATCTGTGCCAACTCTCTCCATGACTTCCTCATTTGTAACCTTTTGAGTCCAGCTAATCCTCTCCATTCTTCTCCAAATCCACATTTCCAATGCCTCCAGTTTCCTAATATCTTCCTTCCTTAAGGTCCTTGTTTCACATCCATACAATAGCGTGGTCCAAACCAAAGTCTTCACTATCTTTATCTATGTGTCTTTCTTTAGACTTTTTGTTAATAGTTCTTTTCTACTACCAAAGGCCGCTTTTGCTTGTGCAATCCTACTGCATATTTCCGTCTCACATTTCCCGTCATCGGTTATAGTATGACCCAAATATTTGAAACTCCTTACCTGTTCCAATTTCGTACCATTTATTATGATATTAACTTCACCTTTATTATTGGACACTCTCAAAACCTTCGTCTTTTTTATATTAATCTTCATGCCATATCTTAGGGCCGTATCATTCAGACTATCCACTATCTTCTGCAATCCAATCTCGCTGCCCGCTACCATTCCTTGGTCATCTGCAAATCGTACATCTTGTAGCAAATTCCCTCCTACTTTTATTCCTTCTTCCAAGTCTTCCATGGCTTCCTCCATCATTGCCTCAGCGTAAATGTTAAACAGCAGCAGCGAAATGCTATACAACCTTGTCTTACTCCACGTCCTATTGCAGGAATCTAATTAAGGAATAGCGTGGTCCAAACCTAGCGTCCTAATTAAGGAATCTTTAACAAAATTGTATACATGTAGTACTACGTACCAAATGTATACAATATTATTAAAGATCCGCGTAAAATGCCCATTACAATAAGATTCACCTGCATCGTGCATATAATATGTTCAATAGAGCATTATCATCATCTTCCTTATGTTATCAGTTTAACTATGATACGATTAGAACTTCTCCATTCATCTCTGCCCGATACCTTATCAGCCGTCATTCCCATATTGTCTCTTCCATTCTTTGTGAAAAAATTTGCAGCAGTTTCCGGAGCCTAGACACTAGAACCGTATCACCAATCTAATGCCCTTTTTGACGTTGGTTTGGATCTAAGTGCTTCTACTAAACGTGAAGTTACAGGTTAGTCTTTTCTTCAAACAACCGAACGTAACAAAGGGAATTATGTACAATCGACCATTAGAAGTAAAAGTACCAGATAATATCGCATCATATCGATATAGCTTATTACGCATACACGTTTCTTTTATTGGCTTTATCGCTTTAATCGTTATTATGATAGAGCGAACGGCTGAAAGAGAAATGAAGACATGCATTGGACAAAGCAACCTCGCCTACCCATTCAATAGTCCGCTCGAAAATCCGTTTAAATGATTCACCAGCAAACACCGTGAAGACCTAGGCTTAGGAGTAGAGGAGGAAGCTGAGTGGGGGAGGGGTGAGAAGGATAAGGGTGGAGGTCAAACCCCGGAGAGTTGACTTCAACTAACCCCCTTGAGATTTTACAAGAAGTTGAGAGTGAATTTGATTTATCAACTTATTGTACTGTTCGTCGAGTGATTGAGAATTGTGTTCTAACAAATCTGACCTGAGATAATTTATAGTACAACAGGATTTTTGCAAGTACAAATTTTGAACAATTTCAATTTTTTATTTTGATTGATTTCGCGGACATTTTACGTATAGTTATAAATCAAATTTTAGACTACAAGTATAAAAAGTTATGTCTGTTTAAATGAAAAAAATAGCTATATAATCATCATCATCTTCTTCTCTTAAATCCAAGTTTAACCAGGGTCGGGAGACGAATAGACTTTAAAGTTTAACAATTCGTTAAGTTTTTGTGGCAATTCCTGGAGCCTAGGCGCTCAACAACAGAATGACCTTTCTGACGTTGGTTTTCATCTAGTTTTTATGTAGCCTTCTACGACACGTTCATATTTATACGGTTGGTCAGTTTTTCAAGCAACCCGGACACAACACGGGGTAAAACTAGCTATATAAGAATACTAATAAAAGGTTTAAGTTAATTTCATAGTCAGGCGGTGATGTCAGGTACAAACCTTTTCATCAAATATTAAAGCCCAACTATATATTGTAAATCAGCAGAATTAATACTAATAGAAGTCAAACTAAAAGCAGAGTTTGACGTCAATTTCTTATCTGAATCATGTCAGAGAAATGGCAAGCATAGGATTTGAACCCTACACCTACTGATTCGCATTCGATTAAGCATACATACATGCTACCGACTCAGCTCAACATCTAACCAATAAAATAGAGTAGCAATTAGAAACAACTATAGTGCTACAGTCATCCATGACAACATCGAGCAGTATTGAGACAAATCCAGAGATGAGAGAGAGAGAGAGAGAAATAGATATGTGTTTATTTCAGCATCAACACCAAATCACTGACAAATGCAAACAGAAATAAACATTTAAATGAAATAAAATTTAAAAAATTCTCAGGAACACAGTGTGTTAAACAGTTTATAAACACCAGAACAACGGCCGTCAGGGAAGATGATACACATCTTATCTAGCTGACCACCGTCTATAACTCATTAATGACATAAAAGCTAAGGTTAACGTCAGTTTCCTCACTCAAAAGCGATGTCAGTGACGGGCGAGCCCAGGATTTGAACCCTGCATCTACTGATCCGCGGTCGAGTATCTTACCGACTTCGCCACTGGCTCCAGCCAGTGGAGCCAGTATGCATGTATAATGCAAAATCAACCGAAATAAAAATTTATCTTAGAATTAATGAACAAACTAAAAGAAAGGAAAATAAATTACAAATTAATCTGATTGGAAAGCAGTTAGCTAAGTCACAGTTCTATCTGAACATTTACACAAAAAACGAAAATATAGACATTTACAAGCCATCAAATAATATGCATTTGTAACGTTTGGTGAATTCAGCTAGAGACCTCGAACTGTGGATATCAAGAGGTATTTGGTAGATGCAGAGCTTGAGTAAGAGTGGTTATATCGGGACTTCAGGACTCGATGGCTCAATTGGTGTCAAACTCAGACTAGGAGTTCAATAATGGTCTCAGTCTCAATCATAGTCTTGAGATCTGATGATGAAGTAATTGAACAAATTGAAACAGCTCCCACATTTTACAAAACTAAATCACTATCAGAAGTTTAAATCCATTCATAATGAACTAACATTTAAACATAAGGACTACACATATTCTAATTAGGTTTACACCTAGATACCTGGTGAATAAGAGGTATTTAGAGAACACCATTTCAGCATAACACACATTTAATTAAATCCTAAGCTAGATATCTACAAACCAATGCTATTACTACTTAAGTTAGTGAACAGAGATTATAATTTAATTTATATAGTCTCGTTTAGAAAACTAATCTGTCCCTCTTGAATATAAATAAACTCATAATAACTAGTAACTTAATCTATGTGACGATAGCTCGAATGTGTTGAGTCGTCTTGAAATGGAGACTTGTGCTTCTGAACCTTGACGTAAAGCACATGACCTCTTATCAATATGTTATATAACAGTAGTTGCATGATACTTTGTGGTTGAATTCTACTGGCTAGGTCGCGCAGTTGTAAACATTGTCTGTTAATATAGGTTAGTACTACAGGCACCATCGCACGATCAAAAAGTCAATTAAAAGTAAATGATTGTGATGGTTAAGCACCTGATGTCATTTCTAAGCCTTGGCGATGCTTGTAGACAGAAACGTCTATGTCGACAACGTGTCAAATGTTAGCAATTCTAACGTAATGTAGTCAGTGAAATTTATGGGTTATTAGAATATAATGGCAATTAAGTTGTTAAACGCGTTATGTCCGCGTTGTTTGACGAATAAAACAACCGGGGACTGCACGTGTCCTAGGAGGCGACTAAAGCACTTAGCTCCAAGCCAACATCAGAAAGGGCATTCGGTTGGTGAGCGCCTAGACTCCAGAAATTTGTGAAAAAAAAAAAAAAAAAACGAATGGAAGAGCTTATAATAGAGATTGACTGATGTTATGGTGTGGGATAGAGAAGAGTGGAGAAGATCTATTCGTATCCCGACCCTAGTTAATCTGAGATTAAAGGGATGATGATGATGATGTTATTAGAATATAATGAATTATATTGGTTTTTACGAGCACGAAAAGTTAAGCATTTTGATTTATAGTAGGCGCAAAACATTATCTTTACCAGCTGTTACATTCATGATAGACAGACCACGTACCTGGTATGCACCTGTAGGCCACTTTAAGGAACTCCTCATACCCGCAGGGATCGCCGAAGAAGGCTGTATTGACGGCCATGGAGCACTGGCGCTTGCCCGAGCAGGCTCGGTTGAGCGAGAAATGAACGTCTATATCACAGTTACGAGTGTAGGGCACGTCACAGCGAGCCGCTATCGCTGAGTCGTTGCGACCGTATCGAGCCCTGTGGAACACTATTATCTCGTCCTGAAATAGTGGTGTTAATATCAATAAAGATCATCAGTAATTGTAAACAACACTAATAAGATATATATATATATATATATATATATATATATATATATATATATCTATATATATATATATCTTAGTGCACTGCCTACTGGCAGGTTCATGGTATATAACGCCTCCACTCTTCTTTGTCTTCCGCTTTCCTCTTCATATGCACAAACGAGGGGCTCTTTAAATCATCTACAGCATTACTTTTGATATACTATATTATTCTTGGGTGATTCTGCTTATGACGAGATGGGCCCACTAAGCCTTCCTCAGCTTCGACTAACACAAGACTGGTGTTACAAGTCGTTGTGACTTCCTTAACCAGTATAATTATTGTTAAGTTAAGTTAACATTTACTGGGCAGGGGCGTCATTCACTGAGAAAACAATCCTGTTTACTAACTGGAGCAAGTGGCGAAGTCGGTAAGATACTCGACCGCGGATCAGTAGGCGCGGGTTCAAATCCTGGGCTCGCCCGTCACTGACATCGCTTTCGAGTGAGGAAACTGACGTTAACCTTAGCTTTACCAGCTATTTAACACTAATAATCATAAGAATTATTACAAAATAAAGGCGATGATAATAATACGTTTAGACACAGCTGGCGAAGCTGATGAATTAATTGCCTCTGAGAATAGTGAGAGACATTGTGGCCTGATTTTGGACAGAATATAATTATAATTGCATGCTTTAGGCAAACAATAAAATACAATTTAGCTAAATATAAAATCATTCATCAAATCATTCTCCATCCAGTGTTAATGTCAGTGATCATGTCATAAATCTAATATCAGATGGACAAGGAAACTGACGTTAAACCTTTATAATAATAATAATAATAATAATAATGATAATAATAATAATAATAATAATAATCCTCTTTTCTTTGGCAAAGGCTTTCCATGACTTTGCAAAGATTTAATGCAGTCTGCTTCAGTAATTCTTTTAAGCTGATTGATGACCTCGAGTAGCCGGGCGGCGATTCAGCACGTATTGCTTGAATCGTTTTTATCAAACCCCAGGTTCTTTACACCGGGGTAAAATAATATATAAAAAATTATAATAATAATAATAATGATAATTATTATTATTATTATTATTATTAATCTAATTTCAGATGGACAAGAATACCTGAGCGCAACTGATTTCGAGGATGGTGTTGAAGCAGACGAACTGTTCCACCACGGGTCTGGAAGTCTCTGCCGCTGATGTGAGAGAGATGAACGTCTTGATTAGAAACCACTGCAGTGTAATTGCTGATAGCTTCTGTTTCGTCATTTCACAATCTTATTTAACTCCGTTTCTTCTACTAAAATCCTTTTTTAAAGTCTTTACCGTGATCTGACTAAGATTTCTACTGTACACAGAGTATTTACAATTCCTTTGCTCTCTTCCTAGTTTGACTGTTGTTCATATATTTTGTCCTGATTTCTTTTTCTGCATGGAATGTATTCTCGCATATAAATGTTATCATATGCTATCAATTTCTATCATAGAATTCATGATTTATTCCTGTAATGATCATAAAGCATAAATTATACTACGGCTAAATTGCGAGTACCGTTGTAGATTAATAAATTACCTGGACTGTAGAATTCAACGCAATGGAAGATTTTACACTTTCTATTTCTAACAACTTTTTTTGAAGACTTTATTCGCTTGTTTCAGTCTTAATATTCTACATGTATGTTATTCATTACATTTGAAAATTTGAATTTTCGAAATTGCATTATAAAAGATAAGGAAATCAAAATAAATTTATGTAACCAAGCAATCTCCAAGGATACCCAAAATGATTTTAAAGCTGTGCAACGAACTAACAGGAGGAAACTCACGAGATATACCACAGATAACAGTTCACATTTCATCAAATATAAGGCTTACATATAATACATATTGCTAGTATTAATTACACAACATTAAGGCCTTGCTACTTGGAATTCTAGAATTTTAGCCTCAATGAGTTACCTCCATGAGTTCTATCAATGAGTTCTATCAATGAGTTCCCTCAATGAGTTCTATCAATGAGTTCCCTCAATGAGTTGAGTTCTCTCAACGAGTTCTATCAATGAGTTCTATCAATGAGTTCTATCAATGAGCTCTATCAATGAGTTCTATCAATGAGTTCTATCAATGAGTTCCATCAATAGGTGCTCTTAATGAAAAGATTACTTCCGAAACTCAATATCTCAATAAACTTAGTGTTCTTTTTTATTCAAGCTGCAGCTAAGTTATTAATCAATTTGTCGAGATGGCTAAATAGTTTGCGTTTCATCAAATTCTTCAGACATTTGAAGCTCGATCAATTTTAGATTGAGATTTACAAATCACAGGCTTCATACAAAAGCACACAAACATACATACACACACCTACATACACACACACATACTCCCTCCCTCATTCTCCCTCTCACTTTCTCCATATCTCTCTCTCTCTCTCTCTGCCTCTCCCTCTTTCTCTCTCTCTCCCTCCTCTCTCTCTCTCTAGTTTTTCTTTAATAATATGTACAAGATACTTGCTACTATTTACTTTAAAACTCTCTAAAGAACCCTCAACTCGATTCCACTCCAATCAATATGCCAAACTTAAATCATTAAACCATAAAATCATTAAACAAACTTTAAAGTAAACTTTAGCCTGGAGTAGAATGGGTTCGGTGGGTGTTTTTCAGTGCCTCTTTATGTACTGTTTTGTCGTCCCTAAGAGAAAAGCCCAATAAACGATCGGTATATTCTTCAGTTTTTCGGATATACCATTGCAACAGCTATAAGCCAACTTTTTCTTGAAATTATTTGTAAGTTATATTATCAAATATGTTCAGATAATTCTAATCTGATATAACAAATACAAGATGTCGACCCTACACAACACGCGTTCGTACTATTTGTACGAGATATCAATTTTCGATTGTCGGTTCTCTATACACAAGACTCTATCTGGATTTACTACCGGCATACACGTCTATTAATACCAGACCTGGGCTGAGGCGTATGTTTAAATGTCCTAAAGCACGCACGAAATATATACATCAATCATTTTCTAGCCACTCCCACCTTCTCCCTGCGACCACAATTAACCTACCATTGAATACTTGGTTGAGCCTCTTTATTTTGGACTTTATTAACTGTTTTTATTTAACCAGTTGTTGTACAAGTTGTGGTCTTTAGCTAGAGAGAGAGAGAGAGAAAGAGAGAGAGAGAAGAGAGAGAGATAGAGATAGGCAGATCACAAATGATATGGTGTGTAACAAAGAGGAGTGGAGAATATCTATTCGTATCCCAAATCTAGTTACATTGGGATTTAAGGGAAAATGATGACGATGATGATGATTATGATGATGTTATAAAATGTTTTGCCCTCTTACGGTATTTTTTCCTTCCAGTGTCTATTGGATACCATCATCACATGAATCTCCTTTTCTTTAATTCCCAATCCTTGGCCTGGTTCTCTGGATTTTAAATTTTGCATCTTTTTTAATTCTTGCTCGTAGGCCTGAATTTGTCTCCAATTAAATAGCGCTCGATTGTATCATTGACGACAGCAGCACTCTAATTGCTGTTGTCTTCGCTTTGCTCGATGGTTTAGGGTCTTTGTTTTATAGTGCTCGATGTTGTCTTTGACGATTGTTGTTAACGTTTTTATCTGGGCTCAATAAAGGGAACATTTCCAGGCTTGCTGCAGGACTTTATTATGGATTGAGCTCGCTGTATTGATAGAGAGCAGTCCTGTTACCAACAAGGTCCACTGCATTCCTGGTTGGTGAGTCCATAAGCTGTCTCCGGGCTTTGTTACGTCACGTTCTGGTTCTTTGTTACTGTAGTCCGAGTTAGAAAAGAAAAAACCTGCAATCATTTCATAGCGAAGACAATATTCTTTGGCTGGTAAACTGGAAAACTAAGTGCGTTAATGATTTTTGTACTAGAAAATTTTAGCATGATGCTTAATGGCTTATTAGTAAAAAATCGATGTAAGATTTTGAGTTCCTAATTGCTTGAATTACGTAAGCACTTAGAATTAGAGAATTGTAAGGGTTTGAGTGACTTTTATCATAGAGCCTATCCAGTAAGGATTGGCAACTAAGCAGAAGGCGAGGAAGACACTAGTAAACCACCTCGGTAGCCATATCATGCCGAGCTAAAGTCATATTAAAGTGTAGTAAAGGCTTAGACATTATGAAGAAATCAACTTCAAGTCAAGGAGAGCTTCAAATGAGAATGAAAATGCAATGCTAGTAGGAATGTGCGCCCTGTGGCTGCAACTTGGAAGGACACTATAGAGAGAGAAAGAGAGAGACAGAGAGAGAGAGAGAGATATAGAGAGAGAAAGTGAAAGAGAGAGAGTGATAGAGAGAGAGAGTAAGTGTTTTAGAGAGAGAGAGAGAGAGAGAGTGAGTGAAAAAAGCATGCTTATTTTCTTTCAACTTAGTGGTATCAAGCAATCCGGGGTAAAGTGTTCAAAGAATTTTCATAAAATCGTTTATTGAAGTCACTGTTTTATATACATGTAGTGGATAATCTAAATTTAATCGAATACCACTTATCTTTGTCTAATTCCATTTAAGCACAAGCAATCAATAAAGTTCAAGTTAAATAAAAGTAAACGAAAGAAAACTAAACCATGAAAATCGAATAAAAAAGTAGGAAAGCAAACAAACGAAAACGAGAACACAACGCATAAAATAAACATTGAATAACTAAACTGTTACTGCAAATGCGACGGGCGCTAGTTTAATTTAGCCTATCGAGAATTACTCTTTTTTTGTATTTTATTGTTTATTTCATAAAAGAAAGCTTTAATAATGACTGAATTGAAGATAGCTGTTCTATTAAAAACCCTCATATATTTCTCAATTCATCTGAAGTCTTTTCAATCTGTCATTCATAAGATCGGCATATGTCGTCTCTGAACAAGAATTTATTGTTTAAAAAAAATCAAATTAGCAATGTAGCCTAAACCGAAAAGCAACCACTTGTAAGCTATACTATACATACATGTACTTATGAAAGACAAATACTTGGAACAACAACAACAATGATGTCATCTTCATCGTTGAGACGATAAAGGATAAAAGAAGTAAATACGGTGTTAGACAGGCGGCAAAATTATATTTTTAAGCGAATGGGCTATTC
Source organism: Enchytraeus crypticus (assembly GCA_905160935.1). Classification (NCBI taxonomy): domain Eukaryota; kingdom Metazoa; phylum Annelida; class Clitellata; order Enchytraeida; family Enchytraeidae; genus Enchytraeus; species Enchytraeus crypticus. The sequence continues at coordinate 473,612 of CAJHZI010000827.1, read as the reverse complement.
CCGGTGTTCAATTACAAAGCAAAGCGACAACAACATGCTGACAAAGAGTTGTAATGAACCGACTCACTGGCTATACATGTATATTAAATTTCATTAGTCAAAGCTCTAACATTGTAGGCAACAACAGCAAAATAGTACATTTATAAAATAGTACACTTGTAAAATAGTAGAATTGTGAAATGATGCAATTTTTTAATGGTACAATTTAGTAGCAGATCCAAACAATATTCTGCGTGAAATATGGTATTTCTTTATTTGTAAAAAATTCCAGTTTCTGTAATTTTAACCCATTGAAGATTTATTAATTAAAGGACAGCTCAGTATAAAAATGTATTTTCGAAATTTCAAAACTGTACTTCTTGAATGCAAATTGAAATTTCATTTTATTAAAACTGAAAGTAAAAATCCGTTATTTAAGTGTTTGTGTGGGTATTACACTAGAAAGTTATCTGAGTCTCATATCTCAGTTGAATTTTTAATTTTTAATTTCCGTTTCTTTTGTTGGACTGTTTGTTTGTGTGTTTAACGTAAGGAGTATTAAGTCTGAATATCATAGTATTAAACCGTTGGGTAATCTATCCCATCTTCCGTATAACCAATCCTGTTAATGTCCGATATTTTACTCTTATTATTGTATTTTATTCTTTACTATTTTAAACTTTTATGACATTACCAGACGCTTCGAACCTCTAGGCAATTGATACAATCTATTTTAACGTCCGGTTCTTTACTCCAAGGCGATGTCGGGAATGTCTTAAGCGGAGCAAACAACTGCAAGCAGCAGTAGAAGATATCAATAGAATAAAAAAAGCTGGTAAAGCTAATGTTAACGTCAGTCTCCTCACTTGAAGGCGATGTCAGTGTCAGGCGAGCACAGGATTTGAACCCCGTACATACAGATCCACGGTCGAGTATCTTACCGACATCGCCACTGGCTCCAGCCTGAATAGAATTATATGTATGTGCTATAGTGCTATGGATTATATGCACGGATGCTCTAATAACGAAATTGTCAGTTAGAATTTAGACATCTTGCGTCGAAATCGTTCAAAATATTTCGCAGCCATCCTCCGATCTGCAAATTAACGCATGCTAATGTAATTTCGACGTTTCGGGTTCGAATCTCGCTATCGTCTGGAAGGAAATCTTCAAGACAGCGCGAGGGTACGTAAATTGAAGCGAGAATTTCCATATCTCCTTCACCATCTCGCCCTTCCTTCGTCCTCTCCTGCATTCCTACTCCAGTCCCGCAATTACTCATGCATGAACGGATTACAAGCCGTGGAGGTTACAAGGCAGAAGCTAAGCTAAGTCGAGTTCGGTTAGTACATGTACGGTTGACGATTTTCGAAGAACGAGTGTTGACAGCTTTGATTGAAAGAAATCCTTGGGCTTTGGAAGGTTATTCTTAAATCTGCGCAAACTGCAATCGATGAGCTATCAAAAGCAACAATTACTAATATCCACGCAGAGGATGTAAACAAGATTAATTTTTTTGGAAAAAATAAAACTGTAAAATACTATGTATCTATGTAAAATGTATCGTACATGCTGTTGTCAAAATCTTTCAATTGCTTTTTACATTAAATGTAATTCACAAACCGGAATAGTGGTCGAACGAATGATATCTTACTATTACAATTATTTAGTATTTATATTTCATTTGTCCACTTCATTTAATTTTAGTTACTTTAAATTATTGCAATAAAGAAAATTTATGTAATGCCGGATATTTGTACAAAATGGCCTGATTTTGTCTCTAAACGACAATTACATCAAAACGATTATACACAAACCCAAGGAACTATTCGGACTCTCATAATCCAGGGACAGCTGATGACAGAAAGTCCTATCTGAAGACTAAGATAGGACGTATCTGTTTGTGTAGATTCGGTAAGGGACGTCCCTGACATTGTCTTATGGCGAGGAACCGAACGTTAAATTCTTATTAATTGTTTGATTGATGTATGGTAGCTATGTAAACCTCTATATGATGCCCTTTATTATACCATTTTATAATCCAATTATTCGTGAATTACAAGTAAATTCATAAAATAATAAATAAGTAATAAATAATAAAACCTGGGCTCTCCCGTCACTGACATCGCTTTCGAGTGAGGAAACTGACGCTAACCTTAGCTTTACCAGCTTTCTTTTAAAATAATTCATGACATTTCATAATGCATTGGGAGTAGAACTCACATTGAGGGCCACTATCCCCACATATATCTACACCCCTTGCTTATCGCACAACTCATAGCACCTACAAACACTCCTGACTTTGTCCCGCTTCTGTCTGTTTCTATGAATAGTTATTACGTTGATGATTATAACGATGGTGGGGACTTGGGAGGTGTGTCTTTGCCGGCAAGTCCTACAGAGCAGAGAAACACGTTATATTGATATGACGTGTAATCTCAATTCCCGCGTCTGATTCTTCTTCTTCTTCTCTAAGTGCCGTGCCTGTTCCAAGCCTGGGCGGTCATGGTCATATCACTCCATATGTCTCTGTTCATTGTTGCTCTGATCATCTCTGTTTCAGTTAACTGCATCCATTTTCTTAGACTCTTAATAAACGTCATCCGTTGTCGACCCTTGCATCTTTTTCCTTCTATTATTCCTGTCACTACGGTATTTTCAACTATTTTGTTCCGCATAATGTGTCCGAAGAATTTCATCTGTTGTCGTCGTATTCGGTTCAAAAGGTCACTACAAGTTAACATTCTTTGTAGAACATCTTCATTTTTAACGTGGTCTTTATAAGATATACGTAGCATTCTTCTATAGAATCACATCTCTGTTGCCTCAAGTTTCGATTCCATTACAGAAGAGATTGTCCAAACTTCACTTCCATATAACAATATTGGTTGAATATAGCATTGAAGAAGTCTTTTTTTGGTATCAATTGATAATTTATGGCTTCTAAAAATCTTTGACATTCTGTTATATGCCTCCTTAGCCATAGCTATTCTTCTGTTGATTTCCTTGTCCTATTTCCCATTTTGATGAATAAGTGACCCTAAATATATGACTGATTCAACTTGTTTGACATTTTGACCTCTTACATTGATTAAGCATGGCTGTGGCATTTTTAGTTTGCTGACTGTCATGCATTCTGTTTTCTTCATATTTATAGATAATCCACTAGCCTCACTATGATATACTACAATATCAAACATTTCTTGAAGTTTGTTTCGCGAGTCGGCAATAAGAACTATGTCATCAGCATAACGTATATTATTAAGATTGTAACCTCCAAATACTAATCCTTTTATTTCATTTATATTTCTCATTACATTTTCATTATATAAGTTAAAACGATCTGGTGACATTACACAGCCGTGCCCTACTCCTCTCTTAATTTTGCAAAAGTTACTATACTCGTTCTCATATCTCATTGCAGCTTCTTGATTCCAGAATAAATTCCTAAAACTTCTTATGTCTTTGCCATCTATATCCAATTCATGAAGAAGATCAATTTTTCGCGTCTGATTACAACATCTCAAATATATTGCACACAGCAGTTGTGCGAAAGGGGCGCGGGGACAAGTTCCCACACAGATAATAGCAATTTCATTTTATGTTGACAAATGTGGCGCCTTGTTCGTAGCTCAGATCCCTATTTCGTTATTATTCTTTAATGTTTTAGGGGTTTAAACGCTTAAAACCCGTGTAACTTATGGTAAATTACATTGTGATTTTCCTTGAAAACAATAAATAACGAATTCCCATGAATTACAGGCAGTATGACATTGTGTTTTGATATAATTGCATTCAAAATTTTTAAGAAGAGTTATATTCAGGGCTTATTATGAGGAAAAGCATTAGTTATTTATTCATTTGAATTATATTAAAAATTTGTTACGTTAAATTACGTTCATAAAATGAATACATAATTAATTTGTTATCTTACAGTATATCCAGAGTTTGTTATAGTGAATTATATACCATCAGTATGTTGTAACGTATTACATATACATTGTGGTTATGCGAATTTTAATCAGAATATCCTTATCATGAATCATATCCACAATGTATTGTCATTGTTAGGGGAAAGGACATAGTGTAACGGTTAGAGTGTTCGCCTCGGATGCTTGTTGCCCTGGGTTCGAGCTCAGGTCAGTCTATTACCAGTGGATGTTCTCTAGGACACCAGGAAGGTTAATCATGTATCGGAGCTTCAGCATTTAGACGCTATCAACAGCAAAGATGTGATCAAGCATGGCATGGAATTGTTTAACGCGTGCGTCCATCAAGATATTCCATAATGCACCAGCAAAACATTATACAAAATGTACTTTAATATTCATTAAATAACAACGAATTAACATGCATTAAATTCTAATAAAGGCAATCAGATTAGAATTTAGAATGCTCTAACATGAATCAAACAAAATATTAGTTTAAAAGTAGTAATTGCGAAATAAATAAAAAACGCAGTAGACGAGCATGCGCCAAGTTTAATGGCGAACAGGCGCTAAGTTCAGAGGGAGTTTAGAAGTAACAAATGTTTAACTTGTATTGATTCAAAAAGAGTTGTTAATCATAAAACCAAAATCGTGTTAACAAACTTAAAATCGAATAGCTTTAAGCGAATCCATGTGCTACAAAACTTTAACGTTAAATACATTATTCAGTTTTGCTCGTATACGCATTTGAAAAAGCTGCTCGAGTATTCGCTCTATATTTACTCTTAGAACTTTGGATACAATAGGTTTTTATTTAATGCATATTTATGATAAATGGTGACGGATACACTGGTTAATTTGTAAATCGATTGCTAGATGGATAAGAATATCGATTGATTGCTAGATGGATAAGAATATCGATTGATTGCTAGATGGATAAGAATATCGATTGATTGCTAGATGGATAAGAATATCGATTGATTGCTAGATGGATAAGAATATCGATTGATTGCTAGATTGGTCTGTTACTTGAGTGTTAATTTATTGTCTGATCCATCTAATGATTGATTGAGTGATGAACCGATAAATATATAAACAGACCTAACTTACCTCAATTATTCTCCTTAAAAGGCCTAAATCCATATTTCTGCGACTATTGAAAAATAAAGATTTATCAAAGGGCTAACGATATAGTCTATAATACATTCAGCTCTCATTAAGCTAAGGGATGATTAATACTACCAAGTATAAATGCTAATTTTGCTAAGCTATTCCATTAAATTTTTCATTTAGGTTAAGTTACTTCGTAAGCTAACATATTCTATTTGATACTTTTTTATTTGCTACACACGTACATGTATACCAAAGACCGGTATGTAATATTGGTGGACTGCTAGGTAAGAACTTTCAATATAGAATAGTTTTATACGATCTGTAGATCTCAAAAGCTAAATAAATCAAGTCATACCAGAGTCATGAAGCAACAACAAGTGATCACGTTAGAGTCATAGAACTTAAGCGAGCATTCGTTGATGTAACTGGAATACAGCCTGTGTGGAACGCATGGATACCCTCTCCATCTCTAAACCGCTCACTTTGCCTTCCTTCTCAATCTTTCAGTCTCTCTCTCTCTCTTTCCCTCTCTCTCTCTCTCTCTCCCTCTCTATATCTTTTTTCTCTTTCTCCTCTCTATTTCTCTCTCTCTCTCTCTCTAAATATATATATACATTATATATATATATATATATATATATATATACATGTATATATATATTCTTCACATATATAATATACATGTATAATCCATTTATCTACCTGATTCTCCTTTCTCTCCCTCTGTTTATCGTTTCACTCTTTCTCACTTATTCACTGTTTCTATTATCTTCTCTCTCCTCAATCTCTCTTTCTATTTCATTATATTTTTCAATCTTTATATGCGTCATTTTCCCGTCTCTCTCTCTCTCTCTCTCTCTCTCTCTCGCTCGCTCTCTCGCTCCTTCACTCACTAGTTTTAAGTCACTTTTTAACACTTTCGCTTTCTCTCTATCTCTCTGACAGGGTGATAAATCAATTTTCAATCTTCACTATTTAAACGTCCCTCTAAATCTCTGTCACTCGGCCCTTGACTAGTTATCAATTGACATTAACGCGCTGCGATAGGAAAACTGCTAGAGTCTGTCCACATGCTGTGTTCAAACCACCGAACAGGAGACCAACCGTCAGCTGCAGGTGTCGTAAAAAGCGATATAACAAATTATGAAAGTATTTTTTTCAAGACAAACCAATGACGTAAGTATGATGTAATGATTAAGTCGAAGACGACCATTCCACTATTAACCAGTAGATCAGTAAATTTTGGGGAGGGGATATGGCGAAACAGTTAGAGTGTTCGCCTCGGATACAGGTGATCTGGGTTCAAAGCCCAGTTCAGTCAGGTAATACATGGAAGGTTAATCTTGTATCAGATCTTGCTGCCGATTGGCGCTATCAATAGCAAAGATATAATTAACCATGGAAAGGATTAATATTAACTTGCCAGGAACCTGTAAAGCGGTCTCGAAGACCGGACACCGGCCATGACACCGCTATAGAAATTGTCGTAGGTTACTATTATTATAATATTATATATCACAAATTATCGCTGTTAAATCTCTGTATTACGCTTTCAATCATCAGGAGAAGTCGAATATGTTGACAGATATCAAAGATTTCGACAGATAGAGCTCTGTAATAACTCTGTAACTCTGTAATAAACAACTCAACAGATGGAACCACATTCCTCTTATTCTTCAAGTGCCATTCCTTTTCCAAGCCCGGGTGGTCATGATCATGTTTCTCCATATGTCCATTGTTGCTCTGATCATTATGTTTCCATTATTTGCATCCATTTGCTTAGATTCTTAATGCACGTCTTCCTCTGCAACCAATAATTCGTTTGCCGTCCATTCTTCTTGCAACTTCCATTTTTCAACGATTTTGGTCTGCATGATGTGCTGGAAAACTTCATCTGCTGGCGCCCTATTCGGTTCAAGTGTATAACTAGATAATAATGACTAGACACACATTAACTCTTTTGTTAATATTTGAACAGATAGAGCTACAAGTTGTTAAATAGTTGATAGCATCTCTCTGCGGCTATGTTAGAGCCATATTATTATATAAAGGCTATTAAACTAGTCAGTTAACAGACTTAGTTAAAATAGCGCTAAAACGAATTTTTTAAAAGACCTTGAGCAACATCTCCACTATCTGGAGCCAGTGGTGATGTCGGTAATATATCCGACCTCGGATCAGCATGTCTGGTCAAATCCTGGGCTCGTCCGTCACTATTAAAGCATTCGAGAGATGAAACTGCGTTAACGTCGGCTTTACAGCTTTACATTTGTTTGCATACTACGATGCTAGAATTGTGCGACCGATAAAGTCACAGTTTATTTTAATTTATTATCTATCTGTTCAACAGATACTTGGTTTCTTAAATCAACTTATTCAACAGATATGAAAATATAGCATATATTGTATTGTTCTGCTCTATTAATCTTGGATCCTGGACTTGCGCTGTTTTGATCCCGCTTTCTCTTGTGGTCTTTGTGTACTCAGTCGTCATCTTGTGGTGTGTTGGCGCCTGTTTTCGTAGAGTCTGCAAGAGACGTCCCTGACATTGCCTTATGGCGAGGAACCGGACGTTAAATTCTTTACTGATTGATTTATAGAATGAACTATTTCACTGTATTCTTTATGGACGGTTTTATCTGACATTATCCCGCTACATTACATGACATTATCCCGCTACATTACATGACATTATCCCATTACTTTGCATGACTTTATCCCGTTTAATTAATGGAAAACCGTTTACATATCTGAAATGCAAATTCGCTAAGGAACGAGCAACTAAAGACTTTGTTAAAACTGTTTACAGAATAAGTGTATAATTAATATGATCAGAGACGTAGGAAAGGAACGATGGATAATGTCTGCGACAAAAATCCATAGGATCTGCAGGTTATCTATCCTAATGAGACTTTACATGTAGGCCTATATATAATAAGACGCACTTAGAGTTCTACGTTTATTTTTTTAAACTATTTATACATGTATCATGGTCATAGTCAACTGGATAGAATGTTCGTTAACTTCTTTGAGTTATTGGTGCTTGAATGGGCAATGGCAGTAAAACAACTACATAAATAAACAAATGTATTTCTCTCTCTCTTTCTCTCACTCTCTCTCTCTCTCTCTCTCTCTCTCTCTCTCTCTCTCTCTGTCTCTCTATTCAAATAGATACACTTTCAATCAATATATTCCTACATTTCGTGCAGCCATCCTTTAATTAGCGAGCACTATGAAGCCAAACCCGAACCGATGAGCGCAACAAAGCTCAAATTAATGTGCGAATTGCAATCAGAATCCGAAAGCCAGTCCAAGATCGGAAGAAAGTAATAAAACAAGTCAATTAAAGAAAGAAAGTACTATATCAGGCTTAGATAAGTGTGAAAGCCAGTTCAAAATAGAAAGAAAGTACATGTACTCTATCAGGCCAAGATAAGTAAGACAACGAATCCTAGATACTAAGGAGAAAGTAAGATAATCAGTATAAGACAGGAAGAAACTCGAACAAAATATTTTGTTTAAAGTCAGGACACACCGAACGTCGCTGGTTCTTGTCCCAAACGTCGGCATATTTTCTCAAGCAGTTTGATTGGAAGTCAGAGAGGAGCGCAGAATGACGGAAAGAATTGACGCCGTAATATCGTCTCAATTGAGCAAATCTCTGCGCTTTTCTTCTGACGACGTATTCCCTAACCCCCCCCCCCCCTCTCCCTCCTCGTGTTTTAGTTGTTCCACTACTCCTAGAACGAGGACCTCTCTAAAAAAATGATCGGAATTTAAGTAAAAGTAGAATAAGGGGTCCGATGCGGTTTTGTTTCTTTTAGTAAATATTCTGCTGTATCTTGGAACTGTGTTTTTAATTAAATTTAGATAATATACTGTATAGCGCTTAGGCTAATCAACGTAAGCATTCTTTCACTTATTATTGCTAAACTTCAATGCTAATGCTTCCATAACAATATTTACACAGCATTGATGACAATTGCCTACTTTCACCTCCGGGCTTATCACGCAAGTTGGCGAGTTTTACATTGAATAGAGTAATACTAAAAAAAATTCAGAAGATTTGTATTGCAAGAGTATGTTGCAATTTCCGAGTTATTTTAAGCAAATGCCAAACAGTTTTAACTAAACTGTATTAGCTAGCCTAATTATGGTGGTCTGCTTGAAAAAGTATATCTCTTATTTGTACTCGCGGTCGAATATCTTACCGACATCGCCACTGGTGGAGCCAGTGGCGATGTCGGTAAGATATTCGACTGCGGATCAGTATGTGCGGGGTTCAAATCCTGGGCTCTCCCGTCACTGACATCGCTTTCGAGTGAGGAAACTGACGTTAGCATTAGCTTTACGGGAGTTCATTCCAAGTTTAGACTTTTTCTTAATGATATGCTTAATGATATATAATGCTAATCTTAATGATATACTTAGGCTCTTTTTCTACCATCAACCCCACCTTCTCCCACCCGAAACCTTGGTGACCCAGAATTTCGAATTGCTTTCTTGCTCTAGAAACGTCAATAAGTCAGAAGTCGAGATGATGCAATAAATGCCAGACATTCATTTAATTTGCAGTGTAAACGTTGAGTTTTTAAACTGGTAACGATACTGTTCACTATACATGGGTACCCTTTGAAAGTAATGCGAAATCGTTCAAGTTAAATATACTGTAAAAATATGGTTGAACGTTCAAGATGATGTCATAACTGATTAGGAGTAAATAAAGAGTTAAACGTTAGAAAACATATTATAGTCACAATTAGACCCATTTGGTCCAATTTGCTAAATAAAAACATTTTAAATAGGATAATTTAATTTAAAAATCAGTTTCCGATTAAACAACAGCATAGCATTATCATTAATAATATCCGTTAAAATAAATTAAAATCAAAATCAAAAAATCTTCAAATGGCCCTCTTCAAATACAACATTGTCACTGGCAAAGCATACACAACTTAAAGACTTCAAATGTACATTTCAAATGAACTTCTCAAATCCCCATTAACACAAAAACTATTCTCAATGCTTCAACAACAAACGTACATAATATCATTGTTTCACAAAATCCTACTTAAAGCCCCGTCAATGCCACTCTAAGGTTACTGCCCCGATGCGCCGACAAGGTACGCCCCGTCGCCCCTTGTTCAACGGGCTCAGCCCCGGGCCCCGTTCCCGTCAGTGCCCGCCGTCATGTTCTGAACAAGACGAATATTAACTCGATCAAATCTGGCGGCATTTTAGCGGTAATTGAATCGGTCGAGATGTCCCGGGCCCTCAATTACTGGAGCATTCTTCTCCAGCGAGAACGTGGAATCTGGAAAAAGAAGTTGGATGAGGTTCAGAAAGGCTGGATAGAATGATCGCATTGATACGACGAGCAGAGCGTTACGTAACCGTAAAAGATTAGATTAAAATTTCTAGTCAGCTAAAAATGGCTGGTCCAAGCTATATCTTCTCTAAGAAATAGTTTATTCTCTAGTTTTGATTAAATCAGTAGCAAAACTAAGTCTGTCATACAGTGGCGTTGTAATTACCGCATTTTGAGTTGCTCTCAAAAGAATTTAAAGTTGTGATGCATTGGACTTTCGTACAAGATAATGCTTTTGGCAACCTTTTCTTCAATATGTATATTAAGGCTATAAAGTTCTAACAAATGTTCTTCATGTTATTTCGTTGGCTATGATAATATGGATTTAAATAATTAATTGTCATTATTACTTATAGCATTTGCAGATAATTTTACTATATCATGTCTAAATTGAAAAATACAAACAAAATATCCTTCTCTACCCTTTGCAAAGCATTCCAATAATGTATCCGTTAAAAATTATTCTACTTTATTTTTGTATCTCACGCAAATAACTTTTATTCTTACTTGTGTACGATACATTTAGACCTTGATGAGCGAATACCACACTTTTTGATTACATTTTGAGCAAATTAATCCCATGAAATAGAATGCTTATTGAGCCGCTTATTTGTTTGTTTTGATGGTTTGTTTTGTTTCTCTATCAAAACTATTCAGCTTTGGTTTGCTGACGTAAACGTCCTTTACTTTAATTCCTTATCTTTGAACTCTCTGGATATCGGATTAGGAGCTTTTATAGACCTTTCTCATTTGCTCTCCGGTTTGTCTTTGATTCCATAGGCACATAGTGCTGGATGTTGTCATTGACGACAGTAACATTCTAATTCATATTGTTGTTGCTGTCGTTCGTAATTGTCTGCTATATTTCTATTAACATCTATAATGCTTATTGTGAATATGAGAAAACTACAGAGTACTACAGTTTAACTAATAAAAAACCTAAGAGTAACAACACTGATCATTTGTCACTAACATTGCCTTTGGCTGAAGAACCAGACGCTAAATCTTCACTGTCATTGTCATTGAAGCATTAATCAGAGACAGACACATACAAACACTGAGACAAGTAGACGTACAAGGAGACGTATGTAGAAGGAAGGACGAGGAACGTGGTGATCATGTGTTGTAGGGGGGTGTGGAGTGAAGTTAAAGTGGTCCACACATTTACCTCGAGACCTCTCTACCAGCTGTGACCTCAGCCTGAGTGTAGAGTGGGTTCAGAGGGGTGGTTATCCCTCTCTCTGTGTCCCTCTCTCTGTGCTTCTCTGTCTGTCCCTCTCGGTATCTCCCTCTTTGTCTCTGTATCTTTCAATCTCTCCTATTCTGTTTATATTTTCTATATGCCTCTCTGTCTCTCTCCTTCACTCTGTCTCCCTCTATGTATCTCTCTCCGTCTCTTTGTTACTCTTTGTCTCTCTCCTTGTCTCTTTCTCTCTGTGTATCTCTCTCTCGCTTTGTGACTCTATCCCTATCTTTGCTATGTTTTTTATACTAATCCCTCTCACTATGTCTTTCTGGTTCTCTCTCTTTCACGTCTCACAATCTCTCTCCAACTATCTCCTTCTCTTTCTCTCTCTCTCTCTCTCTCTCTCTCTCTCTCTCTCTACAGTTCCATATCAGAGAATTCAAAAAGGTTAAAGTTAACAAGAGTTTTGTCCCGAAAGCATCCGAGGTACGGAAAGAACAATGCTGTTGAACCCGTAACCAGTCACTCTGTCTATACATATATATATATATATATATATATATATATATATATATATATATACATATAAAGCACTGTATATATATACATATATATATATGTATATATATATAGTGCTGTATATATATATATATATATATGTATATATATACCGAGAAGCACTGTATATATATATATACATATATATATATGTATATATATATATATATACAGTTACATGTGTATATATATATATATATATATATATACAGTTACATGTACATATATATATATATATATATATGTACATATATATATTCGATATATTCGATATTCGACCGCGGATCAGTATGTGTGGGGTTCAAATCCTGGTCTCACCCGTCATTGACATCGCTTTCGAGTGAGGAAACTGATATTGACATTAGCTTTATCAGCTTTTATATATAGGCATAATATTAATTCTCACACTATCACTCTCTCTTTCTAGTGTTCTGCCATATTGCAGGGCCAAGCAACATGTTCATACTCAAATGCTGTTTTCAAGCTTCGTTTATATCACTCCACAGATAAACACCTTAATCTCTTTAGTAAATTCTATGCTTTATCCATACTTTAATATAGCCATGGCTGTTATTAAAAGTATTTTTACAAAATTTGGCTTGCATATGGCTTTAAATTACTTTATTTATACTTTTATTTATAAATTACTTTTAAAAAAATTGTGAAAGTGCTAATCAAGTATTGCACATTTAAAGTAGCATTAGAATTTAGCGGTTGATTATCTAATAGAGGAACAGTAAAGCAAGGAATTGTCTTAGGAAAACCTGCCAATATTCTATGTGAACCATTTTTCTAAACGTCGGGTAAATTCAATCTAGACCTCTTCCGATGCACCAAATCGCTCAGAAATTCGAAAAGTTCTTCTTTCTAATTACATTTCTTTGGAATTTATGTCTTGGATCGGTAACATGACCGCCTGGAAATGAATTGGGTATAAGCTGGCTACATAATTACTTGCGGAAATATTCATTCATTCGTAGTCAACTGAAATCGATCTGTTCCATTCTGATGTTGAATATTTAATCTGATGCACGCTTAAGCACCGGCAGGGAGTGATACCATTGGGGGCATTTGTTACACAATCCTCTTGACTTCTCTTCAAAGCGCTTAGACCACTGACAGCGACTCTCAGGGTGAAAGACGAACCCTCAGTATGATACTGATTTAAATGAAATGGGAAAATCAGGAAGATAATAAAACTTAGAAAGTTTTAATGGCTACTAGCTTCCAGTATTTTTTGTAATTTTTATTTCATAAAACTACAGTTCCAACAGATGTACTTCAGTTAAAGTCATGTATTACATGACAAACAGTGAAAACTAAGAAAAGTAACGGAAAATCAACTAAGAATCATATTGTTCCAGCAACAAGCTACACAAGGTATGGATCATTTGTGAAGACATGTAAGAGAGGGATGTACCTTGACCTTGACTATGTATCTCACATGTACCTTGGACCTATCATTTGGCAGAAAAATAGAGAAAAAGTATAAAACAGTTCATAGGACTTGCAGAGGTCTAGTGACTGTGCCGGATGTGGCTCATTTCTACTGTACGCTCTGCACGCATCGCTCTCTTAGGAGTGCTACTTTCTTAATTCTTCTCTGTGTCTGACTACTGGACTGCACTGTAATAGATTTCGCTTTCTCTTCGGTCTCAACATTTGCTCGAGAGCTGTGTTTTTGTTGTTGTTGTATGTCCCGCTGGAGACGTCCCTGACATGGACCATTCATAAGAAATCGCAGACAAAATATTGATTGTATTATACTATATATTATACTATCCTCGCCCGTCACTGACATCGCTTTCGAGTGAGGAAACGGACGGTAACATTAGCTTTTTTAGCTTTATTGTTCATTTTTATATACTATATTTGATCATTGTGTTATACTATATTCATGTAAGTTCATTGTATTGTACCTTACACATGAATGTTCATTGCATTATACTATACACAGTATGTTCATTGTATTACACAGATTTTATATAAATGCTATCGATGCTTTACGAAGAGCGTTTCTGTCAAAAGCTACAGCATCAAAGCCAATTTAAAACATTTTCAATTGCTGTTTAGGCCAAGCTTTGCGGCCATGTGATATACGAAGATTTTTTATTTACATGATTTGAGACAGCCAGTCTTATTTAAACTAACAAGAATTTACAATAAATGCTGTATTGTAGAATTTACAATAAGTACTGTACTTCAGAAAGTAGTCTAGTGTTAAAGTTAATGTAAATGGCAAGAATTTACAAAGATAGCAGACATTTACAATTTATTTTTGAAATTGAATAAATTTAGTCCAATTTCAAAGTTATTTGAAATTGCTTTGCGATGTATTTCTCCAGTGGTGAAATTATTTCGAATAATAATAATTAAAATACAGCTCTACGATGTAACTGTTATGTGAAACAACAAGATTTTGTTAATTTCCCAGCCACATCTCGAAGTCTCTCCCAGCACGTGTTTATCTGCTGCTGTTATTGTATCGTCAGTCGCCTTTGTTTCTCTCAACCGTTTGTGGAATCAGCGTTATCGAGACCAGAATATCTCTCTCTTAGTGCACTGCCTACTGGCAGGTCCATGGTATATAACGTCTCCACTCTTCTCTGTCTTCCGCTTTCATCTTCATGTCCACATACGGGGGGATCATTAAATCGTCTTACATTCCTAATCTTGGCCTGCCTCTGCCTCTATTTCCTTTCATACTCCCTTCTATGACCACTTTTAATAGATTCCCCCCCCCCCCTTAGAATTTGTCTTTGTTTGTACTGTGTTTCATTATACGTGTATTTTATTGTTTTCCTCTCCAGAATAATGAGTTAGATTACTTTTTTATTGTATTGTATTACATTTTATTACATTGCTTTGCACTGAATTTTCCCAAAATATATATTAATAATAATACTACACCAAAACTTTAGGCACCAAGTTAATAGATCAGTTCGGTAATTGAAAACATATTTTGTTGCATGTTAACACTGGTTTGTTTATGATGACATCTGATACTTATATCTGCATGTAAATGTAATGGGTCTACAATATAACTTCGTTACTATGCATGCATATCGCTATAATGGGTGAAAGAGTTAAACTGTAAGTGTTAAGTTATTCTTCAATTAATATACGTATAGTAGGTTGTAAAGTAAATAACATTTCTAAAGAAAGCTTGTATTATAAATTTTCTGAGGAACTAGTACATTTCAATAGTATTCTATGCAGTGTTTACGTTTTCTTGTCCACTGTTTACATTTGGTGTCCCCGATGTTATATTTATAGCTATTACCGAAAAGATCTGTTAAGTTAAATTAATTTAAACTAAATACTTGTATGTTTACTTATCTAAAGATAATACTCATACCGGTCTAGAGGAGCTCAAAAGAGCTGTATATCCATATTATGAAGCTTGAAATTAGACCAACTTAAATGTAATATTTATTTAGTCCAGTTACTATAAAAATAATGGGTGCTGACACGCTATCATGCTTAAATCTAATTGTACTACAGTGATGACAGGAATGTAATGTACTGTACCATACTGCTTGGTACTACACTGTATTGTATTGTACTGAACTACATTGCAATTTATAATTTTAAAAAAGCATTAAAGTTTTCTAAAGCAAATTCGGAAGGCATTGCTACCGTCAAACCGTATTTAGCAAACACGTCTCATTCGCCTAAAATTTGTTTCAAGTCAGGCTGTTCCCAGAATATTGCCTCATTGTCCTGTGGGTTGCTCCTCTGCTGCCTTACTGCCTGCCTCACCTCCCTATCCCGTGGGCTGCCCCTCTGCTGCCTTGCTGTCTTGCTGCCTGCCTCAGCGCTCTATCCCCTGGGTTAGCCCCCTAGGTCCTCGTACGCTCGTATGTTTCATCACGGTCCGGCAAATGGACGAGAACTTCTGGGAATTTGAAAAATCCCCCAAGGGTGTTTTCCATTCAGATATTCAGCTCAGAATATTGCGAAGATCTAATGTGAAAAGGCGTAAAATAGTGATAGTATTATTGGTAGAAATTATTCGACAACTTGACTCTCATATGAGTGTTCAGGTCAACTATGAAGATAGGAATAACAATAGCTGTAATAATAACAATAACAATAGCTGCAATAATTGCAATAAAAATATCTGTAATAATTATAATAACAATAGCTATAATAATTGCAATAACAATAGCTGTAATAATTACAATAATAATAATTGTAAAAATAACAGAAATAACAAGTTAATAAGACTTAATTTCTGCAATGTACGTGACGTCATTGCTAATTCTCTTGAAAGGAAAAGGTTTTAAATTCCGTTTTAATACAGGATAAATTAATTCCAACCTAATATATAAATCAACAGTTATAAAAATATGAATACAGTAATTTTAATTATTATGCTATTAATAATAATCAATAAGGAATAAATTGAAGCTATAAAAGACAAATGCTTTAAGAAATGAAGCTAAAATGCATTAAGAATTAGGAGGAAGATCTGGATAGGACAATTTCAAATGGGGATAGTCTACTAAAAAGCCATAGAAAGTAGAATGGAAGGAAAGATCAACAGAGGCAGACCGAGATTAGGAACGCTAAATGATTTAACGACCCTCTCATATGTGGACATGAAGAGGAAAGCAGAAGAAAAAGAAGCGTGGAGGAGTTATTTACCATGGACCTGCCAGTAGGTAGTGCACTAAGAGAGAGAGAGAGATATTTAGAACCTTGTTAGTCAGAGAAGTGTAATTGTGTTTTTTACATTTAGCTCTAATTTTGTACATTGACAAATAGTCTCATTGCGGATCCGTAGGTGTAGAGTTCAAATCCAAATATTAGGCCGTAAAAAAGGTTCTTTGACGGCAATTAATACAAGTAATTTGCCTGATCTTTATTTAATTACTACATTCTTTTATATGGTGTAGTATTACATGCATTATTACAATAAAGTTTGCTGAAATGAATGTGTTGTGAGATGGGATGTGAACTAAACACACATTCTAATTGCTCTAATTCAGTGCTCCTCCGGTCACTGATATGCTGTCGAAGAAACAAGCAAGTGCTGCTAAACTAACTTTAGCTTTTACTGAAAGACTACTGCAGGAGATACCCTACTGGGTTTTGAATTCATATTGCTGTTACAGCATGCTACCTATTTGGGCCACAAATCAGCCCAATTACCACTCTATATGTTATCATACGGTAACTTACCGACATCGCCACTGGCTGGAGCCAGTGTCGATGTCGGTAAGATATTCGACCGCGGATCAGAATGTGCGGGGTTCAAATCCTGAGCTCTACTGTCACTGATATCGCTTTCGAGTGAGGAAACTGACGTTAACCTTAGCTTTTTAGCTTTTCTTGCTTTAGTTATACGACATTTCCCTAGCATTCATCGGTTTTCATAAAACTTTATAATTACTTTCTGTCCTTAAATCAGCGAAGTTGAAAGGATACGACAAGACAGGGAACAATTTGTCGATGTTTCTGTATCCGGGATAACGAAATCCTGCTGTAAGACACCTGAATGAGTCCGAGATATGATGTGGAACGATATTAGGAATTAACATATGGAAATTTGATGATTGCCTTTCTCTGTTTTGAGATTTTCTCCTCTAAAAATAAAAGAGATTTTGCAAAACAATCTGGGAAAAGAATTTTATTTGCAATGCTTTGGGCGATGGATTTTCTTTTATATAGCTTGAACGATTGCGCTTCTCATTGGCTTTAACATAATTAAAAATCAAAATTTTTGATAAATAATATTTTAAATAATTTAAGCTTTGATAGAATGTACAGATCCTAAATTGCACTTTTTCATTTTGTAAAGCATTTACAGTAAATAATTCATTTAGTCTAAAAATATCACAGCATCAATATATATATGTACAATGTACATATATATATATATATATATATATATATATATATATATATATATGCACTGCCTACCGGCAGGTCCATGATGTATAACGCCCCAACTCTTCTCTGTCTTCCGCTTTCCTCTTCATGTCCACATATGAGTGGGTCTTTAAATCATCTAACATACCTAATCTCGTCTTGCCCCTGCCTCTTTTTCCTTCCATTCTACATTCTATGACTTCTTTCCCCCCTTCGAAAGATATTGTTACCTGATATTTTTATCTGTGACAGTTACTTAAAATCGAAACAAAGCATTAATATTACTGTCATATTTTTGCTGTGATATTGTTACTGTGATGTTGTGACTGCGATATCATTATTCCAAGGGTGAGAATAATTGTATGGTGCAATAAGTGGTAAGGTAGAATGGAACATGTTGAAGACCCCTACCACTAGGTGGAGATGTGTGTGATCTGATGGAATGATGACGTAGCTGCTGTACGGAGTAGCGGGGGGAGTATGGACTCACAGGCAGGACATGGTAGGAATGGGATAGGGGTGATGAGGATTAGTTGATACAGAGAGAGAGATAACAACTGTGCGCCTGTTGATGTATCAGCACACAACAGCATGTACACTGTGTGATGTACACTGTGTGATGTGATACTGTGTGATGTACACTGTGTGATGTACACTGTGTGATGTACACTGTGTGATGTACACTGTGTGATGTACACTGTGTGATGTACACTGTGTGATGTACACTGTGTGATGTACACTGTGTGATGTACACTGTGTGATGTACACTGTGTGATATACACTGTGTGATGTACACTGTGTGATGTAGTTCATGTAGATGTAGGCTAGGAATTATCATAAGCTGACTTGAAGCTTTAAGCGTCATTGTTGAGCTATGAAATAACTACTTGGGCATCTTCTTGTAGAACTTAATGATTTTTATTTTATTTTATTTAATAGATGGTCTCTCTTTCTCTCTCTCGCTCTCTCTCTCTCTCTCTCTCTTAGCTAACTGCCTTATGGCAGGTCCTTGCGGTATAACACATCCTCTCTTCTCTGTCTAACAAAAATAACAGACGAGCTCTCATAAAAATGTCCATGATAAAGAAAAACTAAAAAGCTTACTCGGCCTTAGCTAAGGTCAAATAATTGGCATTAACTTTTACTATTCACAATAAATCAAAGAACAGCTTGCTGAAGGCTGCAACTTGTTGGTATAGTCAACTAGCATGATATTTATAACCTCTGCCTCAGTGTTTAACTGGATCACTAAATCTGCAAGGGCTTCTCTTCATGGCTTCCACTGATAATCTACTCTTACGTTTTTGGCAAAAAATTTGTGCGTCCCTGGAAAATAAAAGTAAACGACAGCCGCATGACGGAGATCATAATACAAATATTTCTCGACAGTGGGCCAGGAATCGACGAGTGTAGGACGCTTCGTACCGGACGTCTGTCTAATCCTGCGTCACTATTTAGATAACTTCAGCTTCCCGTCATTCCACTCTACCTCCCTCCCTCTTCTCTCTCCTCTCTCTCAAACTATCTCTCAGTCTCTCTCTCTCTCTCTTCTCTGTCTCTCTCTCTTTCTGTCTCTCAATCTCTCTCTCTTTCTCTTAATCTCTCTCTCTCTCTCATAATCTCTCTCTCACTCTATATCTCCCTATATCTATCTATCTATCTATCTATATATATATATATATATATATATATATATATATATATATATATATATCCTATCTACCTATTCTCTTTCTTAATCTCTCTCTCTCTCTCTTTCTCTCTCTATCTTTCTCTTTCGGTCTCTGTCTCTCTTTCTCTCTCTATCTTTCTCTTTCTGTCTCTGTCTCTCTCTCTCTCTCTTTCTCTTTCTGTTTCTCTCTTCTCTCTCTCTCTCTCTCTCACACACACACACACACACAGACATACACTCGTGTCACTTGAACAATGTGACCACGCATTGGATTACTCCAGTGTTACAAGCCGGCAGATCTACTCTGCTAGTCAGGTCAATGTACGATTTAGAACATTTCTCTCTCAAATGACGTTCAACTGGAAGCGTGTGAATACAACGCTAGAATGTTCTAATGAATGCTCAAATTGTTCAAAGATGATGTTTTACTGAAAGAGGTCATAGAAGGAAAAATGAAATTAAAAAGAAACAAAAGAAGACCAAGATTTTGAATAATAAAATTTATTCATATGTGGATATAAAGATTGATGAGGATGATAGAGAAGAGTGGAGAGGGCATGCACTAAGAGAGAGAGAGAGAGAGAGAGAGAGAGAGAGAAAGAGAGAGAGTCTGAATAACGGTCATCAAGTGCTGTGGAATGTGTAATAAGAATCATATAAGTCAATTTGTGTTTCATATTTTCAACATTTTATGTATTCCAGTGTTGTGTCCGAGACAACGAAGAATAGACCACCGTTAACTGTACTTTTCGTAAGAGACGACAAAGTATATATTGAAAAAGACCATGGGAAGCCACTTCAGAAGCTATATTTTTCTCACGCCATTAGCTAAATAACGTATGGGTAAGGCATTGCTTTTATAAAGGGATTGACTTGTTGATCTATGGAGTGATCAGTATGGACAGCAGACTATAGAGTGGGAATATGTACCTTGGACCTGTATTCTAGAAGGACACTAGAGAAAGTAATATTAAATTAGGATGGATTCAAACGGCGTTCAAATGAAAAACACTCAACGTACTAGCCTCGTCTTCTCAGTGCTAGATGTTGTCCTGATGCATTGACATGTATTTGATACATTATATATTCATTTATATAGATGTGTAGACGTATTATAATAGGCTTACATACATACAAGTAAAAATATGTAATATATATAAACATTATAATAACATTAGGGCTACAACACAACCTCTTAACCCACGACTAAATACAACAAGTACATTGACATGTATTTGTAGTTTTCATGTAAGTGTAATATACATTGTACATGCATATCGACTTGATTCTGAAATTATTTAGGTACCTTTTCTCGAAATTCGGAAATTGAACCAAAATAACATTAACATTAAACATTGATCTGGATATTTCTTTTTCCCAGTACGCAGCATTTAGTCTGTTTTTCTTTCGCCTTTTTTACATACTATTTTCATTTCTATTGTTTTCAGAAATACGATACACGCGATACTGAGACGGTGATGCTTATTTTGGTGCAATATCTCGATGGGCGAATTCCATTATTTCAAAAGTGGACTAGAAAATAATATTATGACAGCATATATTGATACTTAGACGTCAAGAGACGAAAGCAAATACGCATCATCAGAATTAATAAAAATTGCATAAATTAACGTCAGTTCCCTTTCTATAGTAGACTTATATATCTGTGACACGATGAGCTCTCGATTTGAACACCGGAGGTAGAGGTCCGAAGCCTGAAACCTAATCCATCGTACTACTGGCGCAGCCTACAGAAGAAAAACCTATTTCTTAAGTTTAGAAGCCCTGTCTCCTACCATTCTCTCGTCCTGGAAAATTCAATGAGAGGGGGGCATTCAGTTCCCACCCTTGCACGGACACAACACGAGAAGACGATTTGGATACACCTTGGATAATCTGAACCGATCACAGCGTCCTAGCCTCGTAAGAAACATCCGAGGAATCTTATCTCACTGATTCCATGAGAGGAGTTACTGAGGATCAAAGTCCACCCGGCAATTAAATAGGATAATTTAATAATTTCATTAAGTGCAATCAAATTTTGTTTAAAATTAGAATTTATGTTGTTCCAACTATTAGTTGGGCTGAACCATTGGTCAGAGCAGATAGATGACCTACTGCGGATCAACAAGTGTAGGGTTCAAATCCAGTGCCGCTGGTATACTTTGAGACTAAAACTGTAAAATAGGCTTTAACTTTCAGTTAATTTAACTGTAACTGTTTCGTTGTTAAATAACTTCACTTAGTTAAAAGACAACTAAAAAGCCAAACAGTCTCGTGAGAGTCTTGTGCTCCATCTTATTAAACAAGTGCTGTTTGTTTGTAATTGAAATGTCTTGATATCGTAGGGGAAACGTTATGAAGTTTTAAATAACAGATCCTGAGGTGAATTAAACTCTCTTGAGTTTGAATCCCAGGCGCGCTGATCTGGGAGTAAAATCTCGGACATTCACTGGACTGGTTATACGGAAAATGGCCTAAATTGTCTAACGGCTTAAACATGAGGTGATAAAAGTGATAGATTTCAACAGAGTTCATTACTTCACTATAATGCGCTTTTTTACATGTTTATTCCAATATGAATTCATGTAATTTCAGACTAAAATTAACTAGCATGTATTAACATTGTGAGGTATGATTGTGAAATAAAATAAACGCTCTTTCTCTCCCTTAATTGTGAATTCTGCTTGTACACCCACAATTATTTTACCTTCCTCTGCGTTATGAAATATCAACGCTCTACCATAAATAAACACAACCGGTGGTCCTAACTGATACATTGAAATTCAATTCATTGTTTTAACACCACTGCCCTTGTCTACAAAATTGGAATCAGCTATTGACTTTCAGTTGGAATAATGTTTAGAAACTGACGTTAACAATAGCTTTTAGCTTTATTCATACTCGTATTAGGCATTTTCACGTAGCCTCCTGTTCATCACGTGCAAATCATCTCAGATGGATGGCAAAGTAGGCTAAATTAAGATGTCCATGCAGTCTACGTGTGTAGGCACCTAATGTAGGCCATAGACTACATTAAGTTGTGGAAAAGCCTGGGCTTTTGTGAAAAGATTATTTCTTTGATAGATTGAGAGCCTTTTATGAAACCTGAAAAGCGGCATGTGAGTAGAAGTATATGTACATTTGGGCATGTTGCTTGGCAAAATATTAGAGAGAGAGAGAGAGAGAGAGAGAGAGAAAGAGAGGAGAGAGAGAGAGAGAGAGAAAGAGAAAGAGAGAGAGAGAGGAGAGAGAGAGAGAGAAGGAAAGAGAGAGAAAGAGAGAGAGAGAGCAAAAGTTGTCCTTATTAATATCATTTTAAATTTGTTATCTTGGAAAACTGAGTAGGTCTGAGGAATGGAAGTTTTTCAGTGACACCCGAGCCGCGCGTTGATAAAACAATAAACGTCATCGCTACCAAATAAACTCAGGATTAACTTCACAAATGACGTTGCAATACTAATCCTTCTGCTATTTATAGGAATTATCATTTAAAATTATCCATTAAGAGACCCACTCATATGTGGACACGAAGAGGAAGACGGAAGACAGAGAAGATTGGAGGCGTTATATACCATGAACCTGCCAGTAGGCAGTGCACTATGAGAGAGAGATTATCAATTATTATTTTTCAACTGTGAATATATATAGTAGAGAGGATTGGAGAAGGTCTATTCTTACCATAGTTAAACTGGGATTCAAGAGAAGATGGTGATAATGATTTTTAAGTTTTACTATCGCTATAGTTTTCATTGTTAAAGAAAGTATCATGACTGATATGGAAGAATCTCTCTCTTAGTGCACTGCCTACTGGCAGGTCCATAGTACATAACGCCTCCACTCTTCTGTCTTCCGCCTTCCTCTTCATTTCCACATAGAAGAATAGTTAATTACAAACGTTGTTTTTAAACATGTACAGAGATCATCGAAAAATTGAACATAGCACTAGTTAATTTTTCATATTCGCTTAAAGTCAAACTCCTAACATTTAATAAAGTTAATGAATGGTGTGCTACTAAGTTACGTAATTCGATGAAAATACCACACAGTAGATAATAAAAATTAAAGACAAGTGATGTCAGAACTCAACAATTACAAAATTTTAATTAAAGGTAGATTAAAATCTCATCTCACAAATTCTACAGAAGAACACAAGTGTTTTTCGTACAGATTAACTGCGTATATTCCTAGTAATAAAATTGCTAGAAATTACTTGTTAATTAAATTTAAATTATTAATAGTTTAATATTTATAGTGATATTGAAGATAACATAATAGTAATAGTAATAATAATAATACTATTAATAATAACAATAATAATAATAACAATAATAATAACAATAATAATAATAATCATTATTATTATTCAAATGATTATAATTATTATTTTAATAATAATAATAATTATTATTATTATTCAAATTATTATTTTAATAATAATTATTATTATTATTATTATTCAAATTATTATTTTAATAATAATAATAATTTTAATATTATCAAAATTAGGACTACAATTATAATTAGTAGTAGTATTAATATTATTAGTATTACCATCATCATCATCATTATTTATGTCTTAATTATTATTCGAGACAGTAAAACGCAACAAATACGGAAGCCAAATAGCGAAAATATAATTTTACAGTTAAATTCTATCGGCATATATAATTGTAAATATTTCTAATTATGAAACACATTTCTACATCTAAGCAAACAGCAATAACGGCACATATAAAAATACTCAAGCAGATAGAGCCTACATGCATAGCGGTGATACTTTTAATTCTATCTCCATCTGGATTAATTGAAAATAAACTTTTATTCACAGTGTGGTGCATTTAATAGAATATTCCTAAGTAGATATTAAACATCTCGAATTAATATCAGCAGAATTTAATATCAGCGTCTGCTAGAAAATAAACATTAATCCAACGCGGTGCAGTGCGGATTAAATATAGAGAAAAATAAAACTCTAGCAAAATACTATAGATACAAGCGTATTATATGAATTGCAATGAACAATAGACAGACAACAAATATAATACTAAATATCTGACATGATTAAGAATTATACTAATAGTTTGGGCTGATCCGGTTGCACATCGGTAAGACATTCGACGGCCGATCATAAAGCGCGTGGTTCAAATCCAGTTCTTTCCCCGCCAGTGATAAGTCATTAAGACAGAAACTGACGCTAAACTTGTGCTTTAGACATTACAGGCTTCTTGATTTTCTCGTACGGGTTGCTATGAAGAATTATCTGGAAGCCGAAATGGACGTTAAACCAATTGTGAGAGTTTATCCTTGCATGTGCTTGTTTAAGACTTCCCCTATTCTATGCTATTTTCTGTTTCGTTTCTGGAAGCTATGACATTATGCTCTGAAATAGTATAACTTTTGGAAAATCGAGCTCAAGTGAAGCCTTGATGCCTAATTATTATTATAATTTTTTTATCACAGAAGAGATTTCAAGCTTCGGTTATTTCGTTGAATACAAACAGCTCAGTAATCGTCATCTAAGCATGAACAGAGTTCCTTAAAAACTGAACCTCAGTCAAATTTGATATACGCCTGGTATGATTCTGATGTTCTCTACCGATAAGAAAACGGACCTTAAATATTTATAGTAACCATTAAAACATCTGACAGTGAATCGTAAAATGCGATCAGTTGAACGTCTATATCATCGTCTGGTAAGGACAGGAGTAAAGTTATAGAGAGAGTATGTTACAGAAAGTATTTACGTCAATGAAATAATGAGCGGTTGATTAATTTTTGTTTGATTGATTAAGTAATTATAATTACAGCAGATACGTACTACATCAAAACTTGATGATGAAGCAGAATAAAAGAAGGAGAATACTTGATCATTATAAGCAATAACAAAATATCTAATTATCATTCCCTTCATATCTTTATTCGATTTTTCATTTTTCAATTCCCTTAAAAAATATATATATATATATATATATATATATATATATTCTTCGGCTTTATTCCCCCTCTCTCTTTCTCTATCTCTCTTTCTCTCTCTTTATTTCTCTCTCCGTCACGCTCTCTCTATCTTATTTATTATTCACCCATTCATTCTCTCTTTCATTTTATAGAGGCCTATATCTTTATTACCCTTTCTCTCTCTCTCTCTCCCTCTCTCTATCTCTCTCTCTCTGTCTCGCTCTTTCTTTTACTTTCTTCTTTCTCTAATTTTTCTGTCAATCGCACCCTGTTTGAGCTACTTTCCATTCATTTGCTCTTAAAGCAAATTCGACCAGCGATGCTTCATAGATATCATATAATAATATATATCTCTTTTATTACACAAATAATCTCCATAATATATTGATGGTATCCATGATCTCTAGTCGATCAATAATAGTCATAATAAATAATAGTCATAATAAATAATAGTCATAATAAATAATAGTCATAATAAATAATAGTCATAATAAATAATAGTCATAATAAATAATAGTCATAATAAATAATAGTCATAAAATAATAGTCATAATAAATAATAGTCATAATAATAATAGTCATAATAAATAATAGTCATAATAATTAATAGTCATAATAAATAATAGTCATAATAATTAATAGTCATAATAAATAATAGTCATAATAATTAATAGTCATAATAAATAATAGTCATAATAATTAATAGTCATAATAATTAATAGTCATAATAAATAATAGTCATAATAAATAATAGTCATAATAATTAATAGTCATAATCAATAATAGATTCATCAGAGTCATAATCTATGCGAGATTCAGAACAGTTGTAATCTCTTATAGATTCATAGTTGTCATAATCTTCAATAGAGCATTGGATGCTAACGTTGCTAGTAAATTCACTCCTCTCGAAATATTTACAATCATACAAATATTGTATATAAATAAATCATCTTCCTTTGAATCCTAGTTTAACTAGGATGCGACTACGAATAGACCTTCACTTTTCATTCGTTTTAGAAGAGTTGGTGGAAATTTCTCGAGCTAGGCGCTGACCAACTGAATGCCCTTTTTGACTTTGCTTTTGAGCTTAGTGCTTTATCGCCTTTTACGACGAGTGCAGTTAACAGTTGGTCTATTCTTTAGGAATCCGTGCACTACTAGGTTTTCGTGCAACAACAAATCTCAGCCGCGCTGATCTGAGAGTAAAGTCTCGGACATTCACTGAACTGGTATACGGAAAATGGTCTAAATTGTCTAACGGTTTAAACATGTGGTATTAAAAAGTGATAGATATCAACGCACACAGTTGATCATTTCACTATAATGCGTGCTTACTTAATTAGGGTAATTTTTGGTAATAAATCTAGGAAATAAATTTTAATTTGAAAGAAATACCTTAAAATATTCAAACCAATTCTGTTTCGCCTCTTCAAGATTTTTTGTTGAATTGTCATTAGAATTTAACGTTCGTGTTGTTTTCTCAAATGATCATCGCAACATAAAGTTTCGTCAATAAGTGTCAGTGACACCTATTTGTATTGATTCAGGAATTTAAATTAAACGGCAATCCCATATCAACATAATAGAAATGACTATAGTTACCGTAATTTCTGAATTATAGTTGGTATAATTTACCGCTGCAGCATTGAAATAAGCGATCAAACCGATTGGCTCCATTAGTTTGACGTTTCAGTTGTTGTCAGAGCTCCGGTTGCCAGATCATTTATGAAAGAGGTTTACTGATTGATCCAGTAACTGTAGGTGAAGTTATCTTTAAAGAACTCTTAATAAGGGAAGCGAGTGAGTCATCTCCCTCTAATCCATTTGAATTCTTAGTGTTTCCGTTATTATTTCTGCCTTCAACTGAAGTCCCGATATTGATGCCGACATTATCAAATGCTAGAGACGAATCACTACTAAAGCCTTTACCCACATTACCGTAGATATCACAGCTTTGGTTGGCCATGAATGTCTGCATTTCATTTCCATTGTTTTCACCGGATTCGGCTGCCTGGTTTTCAGAGTTATTTGCCCAGTGACTCTGTGATATAACGTGGTTGTAATCATTAATGCCCGCAATTGTTGAATTAGTAGGAACAGAAGAGGAAGTCCAAGGTTCCGATACGCTGTCGACCAATTTTCCATTAGAACTGCGTGTTTCAACCAATCCACCGGTCACGGATCCTGAATAAGAAAATCCCGCAGTATTTGGCGCACGTGGGGTTCCATCGGGGTACCAGTATTCTAAGTTCGATTTGATAGCATTCGTAGATAAGTTACTGAACGTTCCACCTACGTCCCACAATAAGTTGCTATTAGCCGATGAGCAGCGCTTTGCTTGCTCAATCACCATATTCAGATAACTCTCCCAGTAGTTTGATTCGAGTGTAGGATGAATTATCGCTCTGGAACTGTTTTCGGGATTTAGTCCAACTCCGTTTGAGGTTGGCAAAGTGCTAGCAGCCCATTCCTGGTACTGAGAATCCATCATTTTCTGATACTTTTCACTTCCTTTGGGCCAAGAATTTCTCAGATCGTTTTGAGCACTAACATGTGACGCCTCAAAACTCTGCAAAACTTTCTCTTGACAATCAAACCCGGTTTCAGCGGCACTGAGATAATTTTCCTGTACAATCTTCGGCGGGCTAGAATCAGGAACCCCTGTCCAGACTCCTACGGATTCAACCCACGCCTCTGTTCCAGTCGATCCATACGGCGGAGATAACCCGGAACTATCGAATCCACGAACCGATTCCCCTGGTCCCGTGGAAGCACCAAATCCAATCCGGTTCTCGATGTAGCTCTCGATCTCACGCTTTGCGGACTCTGCATTACGACGAAGTCCTATAACTTCAAACACCGGATCCTTGTCCCGTCCTGGAGTGACTATGTACGTATCCGTTTCCTGTTGAATCCGTTTGATGGTCGCACCCTTGGGCCCCACCACTAGTCCCACGACGTTGTCAGGGACCCTCACGCCGATGGTTACCTGCTGGTCGTCCCTCTCTCTGCACGAGTGTGACTCCGGCTTGATGGGTGTGATGTCGTTGATAATCTCACCTTAGTAACAGTAACAATAACCTTAGAAACAGAGAGTACATTGAATACTACTATATTGAATTTATAATAGTAGTAGAAGTAGTAATGGCAGTAGTAGTAGTAGTAATAATAATATAATAATAATAATAATAATAATAATAATCTAAAAATAGTAAAACAAATTAAAAAATAATACTAATGACGATGGTAATAATATAACAAAAAATAAAATCATAACATTAATAATAATAAATATTATTTTGAATATTTCCTTTTCATCTTTCTTCTAATAAAATAAAATAATCTCACCTTAGTAACAGTAACAATAAGATAATCTCACCTTAATGACAATGACAATAACCTTAATAGCAGAGAGAACGGGGTGAGAGTACATTGAATTTATAGCAATAGTAGTTGTTATAGTAATAGTAGTAATAATATTAATATCTCTTAGTACATTGCCTACTGGCAGGTCCATGGCATATAACGCCTCCACTCTTCTCTGTCTTCCGCCTTCCTCTTCATTTCCACATATGAGTGGAAATCCTAATCTTTAATCATCCAGCATACCTAATCTCGGCCTACCCCTGCCTCTTTTTCCTTCCATTCTACCTTCTATGACCTCTTTTAGCAGACCTTTTAATAATAATATAACTATAAAAATAGAAAAATGGTATAAAAAATAATGATGATAATAAAATATAAAAAATAATAATAAATATTATTTTGAATATTCCTTTTTTATCTTTCTTTTAATTAAATAAATATCTCTTTCATCTCATTTTTAGCCCAGAACCCTATACAGACCCTCTATCGACTCTTAATAATGCCAATAAAGCTAATTAAATTCTAATTTCAACTGATGTCTTTCATTTATAGCAGATTATTTCAGGACATATTTAGTCTAGCATATCATACTGTATAATATTGTTGTTTAAATAAATGGATAATCACGTTTAATATTCTTGCACCTTTTAATCGCAACAACAATAAATCAGTTTATGTTTGACCTACATTTCTCGTATCATATTTTATTTGTTGTATTATTCTGTACCTGTCGTAACATCATATCACTTGTACAATCAGTGGTTTGAGTGGAAATTGAGAGCTAGTTGCAAGGTTATGAATTTTCTGACCATGGTAGTGTATTTACAGATCTCCAAGTATCTAACTTGGGCCCCTAGCAGGGGAACGCACCTCAGAAAATGAGCGCAAGTGTAACTGAATTCCCTACGTTTCTTCTTCCTTCTCCTGCCTTCCTTATTTTAACCAGCGCATCTAGTAATAAGCGCCTAAGAACTGAGATGTTATAACAAGTCGCTTTTTTAAGCTACTTAGGCAGAAAAATATATAAGTATACGCTACTTCGAAGAGTGTACAAGTCATTTTGTGATGAAATTAACTTACTGATCGACGGAGTGTTACCATAAAGTTAAGTCAGTAAGAATGTGTCTTAAGCCAGTCACGAGGCAGACTATTAGGAATAGAGAGAAGAGCGAGAGAGACAGAGAGAGAGAGAGAGAGAGATAGGAAGAAAGAGAGAGAGAAAGAAAGAGATAAAGAGAGAAACAGAGAGAGAAAAGATTTCGAGAGAGACAGAGAGAGAGAGAGAGAGAGAGAGAGAGAGAGAGAGAGATAGAGAGAGAGACAGAAAGAGAGAGAAACGAAGAGAGATATAGAAACAGAGACAGAGAGAAAGAGCGAGAGAGGGGGAGAGAGACAGAGAGAGAGAGAGAGAGAGAGAGAGAGAGAGAAAAAGAGAGAGAGAGAGAGACACAGAGAGAGAGAGAGAGAGAGAGAGAGAAACGGAGAGAGAGAGAGTGAGTGAAAGACGAAGAAAAATTTTAATGCCACTGGAGATCTACCTGCAGGTGATCCGCTAGATACACCTGACGTGGATGACACCGATGATGAAGAAGAAGATGAGGAGTTTTTCTGTTGACGTCTGGACGCTCGTATTTGACTGAAATGATCGGCAGCTGAGATGATCTCCAGCCTGGCAGCGCTAACATCCTCCTGACGACCTGTCACTACAAACACTGGCTCCTCCCCCCTCGAGGGCGTCTTGATGTACGTGTTAGTCTTGCTCCTCAGGGCCTTGATCTTACAGCCTGCGAAACATGTATAGAGAATATATATATATATATATATATATATATATATATATATATATATATGTGTGTGTGTGTGTGTGTGTGTGTGTGTGTGTGTGTGTGTATCATAATATCACACACATAATATATCTGTGTGTGTATATACATAATATACATAATATATATATATATGAATATATATACATATATATATATATATATATATATATATATATATATATATATATGTACGTATATATATATGAATATATATATATATATATTTAAATTATACTGCATATTATAAATAAATATTTAGACTTAAAAATAAAATTACGGTACATCAATAATGAATAAAAGAGTATAATGATAATAATGATAATTATAAATGAAATTTGCAACATAATAGACTATAGCTAAAAGGAAGACAATATAAATTAATAATCATAATAAATAATAATAGTAAATAATATACATGTATATTATATTAATTTATTTATTGGTTAAAAACAGACAGGATCAACATACACTACACATACATTTTTACACACACGCATACACACATACACATACGATCATAGAACAATCAAAATGCATCTTAAGAAACTTAAATAGAGTTCCTGCTAATTCCAGCACTAGCATTAAACGCTTCGTAAATTATATACTCGCTTCTACCATAATAATGCAGCATACTTAAATTTATAAAAGTTAATTATAGATCGTGAGATATTTGTTGGAAGCAATCGTTTTACCTGTGCATTTTTTGATACAAAACACGGCCTACCAGAACTTCAAGGAGAAACCCCTAGACTTCCTAAGAAAAAACTCTTTAATTGTCGCCCAACACTCCTTAGTCAACGAAAGTGTGATGATGACAATCACGCCATCGTGTGTAGTTAAGTCATTAGTCGATTGATTGATATCAGAGAACACTTGTAGGAGTTGATGTTTTAGAGTTTACAGACAAGCCGAGCCTGCCACTTTATACTCGAAATGACGGTCCTGTAACTCTTAAATAATCACGAGCTAATTCAACTGAGAATCCTCTGCGGGGCTGAAATTTATCTTTTTGAAAAAAGATATTGGCATGTAAATGCATGTAAAATGTGCGATAGAATCGCCAAATTTATTTTAAAAGATACGTATATTAAGATAAAATAAATTAAGAACCATTACGTATACTGAGATAAAATTAACTAAAGGCCACTAGCTTTAATTAGAATGATTGGTTTTATTTTATTCAGGCGTTTTTGTTAGAGTGCATAAAGCTTTAAATCGATGTTTAGCGTCTGTTTCGCAGTATAATGTTACGCACAGGACAATACGACAGCAAGAATTTATTGTTAGAAATTGTCTCAGTGTAGAGAGGATGCAGACATGAAGATAATTGCATCATCATCATCATCATCATCCTCCCTTGAATCCCAGATTAACCAGGGTCGGGATAAAAATAGACTGTCTCAAATCCTCTCTGTCCTACACCACACCACCAGCCAATCCCCTATTTGAGAATTCCATTCGTTTAAATTTTTGTAGCAATTTCAGGAGCCTAGGCGCTCACCAACCGAAAGCCCTTTCTGACGTTGGTATGAATCGTAGTGCTTTAGTCGCCTTCTACGACACGTGCAGTCACCGGTTGGTCAATTCTTCAAACAACCCGGACACAACACGGGGAGAACACGGGGACATGAAGATAAATTAAGTAGGATAACTTGAGCTAGAGGTTTATGGTATAAATCTCTAAATATATCCATTACGTTCTCACTATTGAGCTTTTGTAAACTCGAATTTGTCGAATCGCTTTGAGGAGACATCTTGTACTTCTGAACCTTGACGTTAAACACACCTTAATGTTCACCTACAAAGTGTTAAACACACCATAGCCATAATGTTCTTCTGTTTAAATTATCATGAAAATTTGATATAGTGGAAGAAAGAGAATTTAAAGAAAACATTGCATTGATGTCAACTGAGAATGAGAACACTTTACAGCTCGAGTTTCTGCTCATATTCTGCTACATATAGAAAATGTTAAACTTTAATTCAAAGATTCAATCCAATGACAAATTAACTGATAATTAATGAATTAATGAATGAATGAATTAATTGATTAAATAAGAAATTAATCATCTGAACCATCAAGAATGTACCCTAACTAAAATCAAGTGTATCATGATAAGGTTCCGAAAGTTTTCATAACTAAACCCTATCCCAAAGGTAACCCAATCCCAAAGTTAACCCTATCCCAAAGATAACCCTACTATGAAACTCTTTCTTAATTAATAAAGAACAATTATTGGGACTGAATGTCCTGTGTTTTTATATAGAGTTACAATTAATGCAAAACGTTACTAATTGCACTGATTCACAAGCTAGACGTGTCATTAACGCTAGATGTGTCATTAACGATATCTTAACACACTCGACATCCCGAGCCTATAGCACCTGGCACACAGCTAGTACCCTAAACAAGTTCTAGATATTTCGTTAGATTCTAACGCTCGCCTGAGAGTACCTGGTTTCTGTCTTTCATTATCATAATCATCTCCAATTCATAGGTTGTCTTTAATTCTATAAATTATAAGGATTGTGAAATCTATGAATTGCTCTCGATAGCCTTGTAGAAGCAGTCGAATAGAAGGCTTTACGGTCCTGAAAAACTAAGCCTGTAACAATATTTTTGGAACAATTATTGGGACTGAATGTCCTGTGGTTTTATATAGAGTTACAATTAATGCAAAACGTTACTAATTGCACTGATTCGTGGTAAAAACATGATTTAACTACAGGCATATTAATCAATACATATGAATACAAATGTATTGATCATTCATTATGATGAATTATTTTTTAATTCTTTCTGCACAGTAAATCTATTTGAAAAATATGTGTGCGATAAAATCAAAATACCCTTTTAATTATAATTCTTTAATTCACTTGCAATGGAAATTTTAAAATGTTTGTTATAAGTATTGTCGATATTGTTTCTTTTCAGTATTAAAGGTATTTTGCGAAACCTATCAAATATTTCACTATCTGATTACAGGATCTCTTTCAAGTATTCCGCCAAGTGGCAGATCCAAGGTACATATTCCTACTCACATGCTGATTTTCACGCTTCATAAAGAGCACACCATCGATTAACGAGTTAATCCCTTCACAAATGACTATGCCTTATCCAAACCTTAATAATAATATAATAATAACCTCCGATAATTTCTATAGCGGTGTCATGGCCGGTGTCCGGTCTTCGAGACTGCTTTACTGGTTCCTGGCAGGCTATTATTAATCCTTTCCATGGTTAATCATATCTTTGCTAGTGATAGCGCCAATCGGCAGCAAGCTCCGATACAAGATTAACCTTTAATGTAGCCTATAGCTTGGGAATAATATGGCTTCTGAGGCTGTTTCCGTTGTTTTCTAAGTTCTTATTAAGTCACCCCTTACGACAAGTGCAGTTTACGGCTTATCTATTCTTCAGTGTCCTTGACTAAAAACGAGAACACTAAATAATGCAAGTTATTAACACCAGCCCGGAGCAGTGTAAATATCATAGCTGTATTCAGGTTATATACCATGGACCTACCAGTAGGCAGTGCACTAAGAGAGATAGAGAGAAAGAGTATTCAGTATGAAAAGCTGCAATACATTTTATGATGACTCGATGACTTTCAAGTAGGACCACATCGACCGACGACTGAGAGTGTTTTAACAGGCTTTCAACGTAGGCCCTATATACAGCTTAATCGACTTAGTAAGGTAAAGGAAACTGCAGTAGAAATAAGAGTTGACATGTTGAACAGAGGATATTAGAGGCACACCACCACTTGTGTGCCACTCAATAAGGACTCAACGTAAATCCTACAATCAATTAGACGTGAAATTTCCTTATTAAAGTTCTTGATATTAAATTCCTCGAAACCTCGAAATTCATAACTATCAATCACGATTTTTTATTAATACAGTCTTATCTTATCCCATAAAAATTAGTTAGACTTATTCTACTGGACTTCATGTCCAATTTTAAGACTTGATTTAGTTTAATTTAATGATCGCCTTAAGTGCATATAAATCTTAAAATTAACAAATACATTTAAGCCTTACTTTTGTTTCATGTCTCTTTTTGATCTCAGTCTAAACTTTCAGGCTAAGTTCAGGTTTTTTCTTTATAAACCTGAATTTAGCCTGAAAGTTTAGACTGAGCTCAGAAACAGACATGAAACAAAGTAAGGCCTAAATGATTTTGTTAATTTTACTTGTTATTTAAAGAAGTTCTGCAGGTCACTAAATACTGTGTACCTTTCTAAATCAATAACATGGAATCTTTACGCTATTCTAATTTCTGATATGTTCAAGATCTTTGTCATATTGGTATTTTAACCCATAGAGTACGAATGCACACGCTTAAATGTTCCATTTAATGAACACATACGCTCACTTTATTGGCTTTTCTAAATTTATAATTTTTAGCCGTTTTTCATCTTTTTGCTTACTGGCTTGGATTTGACTCAATGGTACTCGATGTTGTCATTGATTACAGTAGCACCTCAATTGTTGTTGTTGATACTTTTATATATAAACAAAGTTATAAGTGCGCATTTGTAGTCATAGCAGAATGTACCGTAGGAGTGTCGTAAGGGGCGACCAAGCAAAAGATTAAAATAAATATGAACTGGACAAAATTTCAGAGGTTAAAGTTTATAGATTTTCAAACATAAAAATTAAAAACTTTGACATCGCATCGACAAAGAATTACTGTTGAGGAAATGAAGAAATGTGACGAGTTAATATATGTATGTGCGCTGGACCTGGTTTTAGTTAGCAACCTATTTATATAGATACACGCAACTATAATATACAGTATTTATGAAAAATATGAAATACAATTGTAAATGTAAGCGCAAAAGTGTGACACCATCTTGACCTCATAAGCGCCATCGATCGCCAAACCAACACTTTATTAGTCGTGTATTAACGGTAGCATATAATAATTCAGTTAGGAGGAGATATGGCATGACGGTTAGAGCGCTCGCCTCGAATGAAAGTGGCCTGGGTTCAAAGCTCTGGTCAGTCAACGTACATCCACTCCACGTGAGTGCAGGTTCAACGTACATAACTCAGGAAATGCTCAACCAAAATATTTCTCTCCATAAAAAGGAATAATGCCGGCAGAATATAACCTATCAGTCGGCCAAATTCCACAGCTAATTTAAAGAATCTCGGTCGTACTCGTTTCAGCTGCAACTTGTACCAGAGTCAACTGTCCAGTCTAAACGATGGTTGAAAGAGTGCGACAAAGTTAAGAAAAAGAATCTGTTGGGATTGTTAAAGCTGTAACGCTAACCTAAATACAATTTCCGCGCCACAATTGCACGAAACCAAATGGCTCTTTACTAATACCATAACATAACAGTAATTAGAATACGTGATACACACATACATTACAACATCGAACACCACTGAGACTAGTCCAGCCAGTGAGCAAAGGGAACATCTAAAACTGTGCAAAGTTGAAAATCAATAATAATAACATTAATCAATTAGAAAGCTACAATCATCAATGACAACGTCGAGCATTATTGAGTCTAAATCAAACCGGCAAGAAAAAAGGTCCAAAAAACGATGCAAATTCCAAAATCCAGAAAATCAGTAACTTCCACTAGTAATAATAAATAAATAAATAAATAGTAAATCAGTAATATATCTTCCACCTACCCTGTCTGCCGACTATCTCAGCCACATGTTCAGAGCTGGGCACTGGGACCCTCTCAGTCATGTTCGTACCTCGCCGAGCGTCCATAGCGGCCAAGTCCGCTCTCATCCCCCTCAACCCTTCCGTCCAGTCCGTCGATACCGTCGTCGTTGTTCCAGTCACTGGGTCAGTTGATCTAGACAAGGCTGACATCCAGTAGGAGGAGGCAGGGTCCAGTTGGGTATGAGGGAAGTCGAATTGCCCTCCCTGGGTCCACACACCCCCGGAGAATATCTGTAGAGGCAGGGAGTTGTGAGACATTCGGGGTAAGGGTTGGTCGGCCGCTAGGGACATAACGTTACGTAGAGATATTTAGGCTGCTCTGGTGTCCACAAAGTGACGATACGCAGAGAGAAGAAGAAGCTGGTAAAGCTAAGGTTAACGTCAGTTTCCTCACTCGAAAGCGATGTCAGAAGAAGAAGAAGAAGAGATATTTACTGATGTGAGTGTAGCTGTGTGTCTGGATCAATGGCTTGATGGCATTTCACTAACTACCCGTCGAGATAGCCGCTAGAATTTATGTAGACATCCAATCAGTATATTTTATTGAATTATAATTTTATTATTCGGTGATATATAAAGTAATAAAACTGTATGTTTCAATTTTAGAACTATTTACAGTTTTTGAATCTAAAATTTATTGCAAATTATTACTGTGTTGTGAACTTATTCCGGTAGTTGAACACCTTGCATTAGGCGGGTTCAGATAATTTTGGTTAGACCCAATACTGTAAATTGGGTGTCGAAATATACAAATTGAGTTATCGGTACTTTTTTGTTATTTAAACTTCCAAATAGACGCCAAATAGACTCGTCGTTCAAAATTTCAAAGTCTGGAAAAGAAAGAAATAATAAAAATTGATATAGACCTAACTACTTACGAGTTACACTATACATTTTTACTAAATTATTGTGAAAAGAATCAATTACTAGGAGACTTCATTGTTGAGACAGTGACTGTATTTTTACTTAACTTCATTGTAACCTACTGATTTAGGAAGTCTTGAAGGTTTGTAACACCCGTCTATTATATAATTAAAATGCAGTTATCGAAATCTGAACGTTAGACAATCAAAGATTTCCTATTGAACATCAATAAATATCACTAGTAATAGTTTCATTATTAGAAATAAGGTCATTAATTCATCAGTAATTGTAAAATCACGAGAGACGCAGCTGGATAACGATTTCAAATAGGCTTACATCTTTTCAAAGAACTTAAAACTGCTTTCAAATCTTGATTAAAATTTGTAGATAGTAAATAAATGTGGATCGGTTCGCTGCTTCTCCTTATAATATAGGTCTATAATATAGGTCTATAATATAGGCCCTATAATATTAGTATATAATATAGGCCCTATAACATGGGTCTATAATATAGGCCCTGCAATAAAATCCCTGCTTGCTAATTGCAATTATTTCTATGGACTTTACGTGAACTACTGCTGACAATATAACACTAAAATACTACTGATTTACGTACTTCTGTATTTGCCCAATATCTTTATATATTTACTAACAGCGAACTCTCTTATCAAAACTTTCTCGTCTAAACGTAGACCTACACTCTTAGAGCCGATGTAGTTACTATGATGTAGTTACTGGTTGCAGTACTCTTATAATTGTCAACACGCAGAGACTCAGGTGTTGATGCTCTAACCACTTATGTAGGTGTTAGCTAAGTAGATCTATCCTAGTACTACGTGTAGGCTACATACATCATGATCATAGTAATTATAGAACAACTAAAAATTATTTGCGAGCAAATTGTGCAAACAGCCCTGGATATCTCTATCTCTCCATCCTCTCTCTCTCTCTCTCTCTCTCTCTCTCTCTCTTTCTCTCTCTTCCGTGCACTGACAAGTGGCAAGCTCAAGGCACATATTCATACTCAAAGTCTGCTTTCTCACTCCAACAGAGTACTCCTTAGATCAACAAGTTAATCCCTTCACAAAGTCTATGCCATATCCATACCTTATGTTGCCTATAGTTTGGGAAAAGAATAGGCAAAAGTAAAGTAAAAGTATCTCTCTTCAGTGCACTGACAAGTGGCAGGTTCAAGGTACATATTCATACTCAAAGTCTGCTTTCTCGCCCCATAAGAGCACATCTTAGATTAACATAGTTAATCCCTTCACAAAGTCTATGCCTTATCCATACCTTATGTAGCCTATAGCTTGAAAAAAATATGGCTTCTGAGGTGGTTTCCCGTTGCCTTCCTCAGTTAGGTGGATTAATTATCATTTAATCCTGGGGAAAATATTTCATGGTGAGGTGGGTCCCCTCTTGCCATCCTCAGCTCCTGCCTTTAGTCGCCTCTTACGTACACGCGGCAGATTGTTTGCGGTTGCCCTATTCTGCAGTGGTCCAACCACACCCGAGCACAACACGGGGTAAAAGTATAAGCCCTAGATAATAATTAAATTTCAAATACTACTTAGATTAAGTTGGACTAAGTTAGACTAAGAAAAATAAGTTTGTTAATTGACTGAAGTAGACTACAAGTAGTTAGTTAATTGACTGAAGTAGACTACAAGTAGTTAGTTAAGTTTGAAAACCGTTAGTAGATTAATGCAGTCCAGAAGAGTTTGTACAAATAAATGCAAATAGTAAATAAAGACTGTTGTACTGTTGTACCGTTCAATATAAAGGTTGTTCTCTCAGTTTATATGTTAGTCTGTCTCAGACTAACACACTCTATCTCTATCTCACGACTCTATCTCTATCTCTCTTTTTCCCTCCCTCCCTCCCTCCCTCCCTCCCTCTCTCTCTCTCTCTCTCTCTCTCTGTCTTTCAAATAAATGTTAATTAATTACATTTAAATTATTAATTCAGTTACATAAAATTGAATTACTAGCTGTTTATTAATAAGTTAGTCATAAACTACTAAATTTAATTATTTAAATTACTTAAATACATTTTAATAGAATTGCTCTAATTTTCAAACAAGGTTCAATACTTTCAACGGATAATCGCCGACATGGTCAGGCAGTGTAACGAATGGTACTAATCGTTCAGCATCAGTTCATTGAACGGGTTCAGGGCTGCAGCGTCACGAACAGTTCAATGATACTGACTGGAACTACATTCAGTGCTCAATACACTGCTCATGTTTTATCATATGTGTATATGTGTTACTCTCTCTCTCTCTCTCTCTCTCTCTCTCTCTCTCTCTCTCTTCTCTATCTCTACTCTCTCTCTTCTCTTTCTCTTCTCTCTCTCTCTCACTTTTCTTTCTCTTCTCATTATATTCTATATCTCTTCTCTCTCTCTCTCTCTCTCTCTCTCTCTCTCTCTCTCTCTCTCTCTCTCTAGCTCTCTCTCTCTCTAGCTCTTCCTACCGTTCTTTCACTTCTCAGGGAGCACAAAGAATACGTCAGGCGACGTATTCTTTGTGCTCCCTCTGTTAATCCTACCTCTAGATTCATTTCATTTAAACACCAGGACTAGCCTGCTTTATAATCCTGCCTCTCTATTTTCCATACGTGGAAAAATTGATTGGTGACGTTACCCCTCGATATACAAATTTTCCTTTCATTTCACGGGGATATGCTTTTAAGTATACTAATAGCGGGTAGGTTAATTACTGGCTTAACTATAGTTTGATTGGTATTTTTTATTGGTTATTGATTAATTTTAGTAATTTGCTAAAAATCAAATTTTATTGATACATAGGCTATATATTTTTATTTTTCGCCCCACTCAAATGAAAGTGTTAACCCTGTGCAGTACATTCCTCACCTAATCACCTCTCAACCCACCTCATCATCACCTCTCAACCCACCTCATCATCACCTCTCAACCCATCTCATCATCACCTCTCAACTCACCTCATCATCACCTCTCAACCCACCTCATCATCACCTCTCAACCCACCTCATCATCACCTCTCAACCCATCTCATCATCACCTCTCAACTCACCTCATCATCACCTCTCAACCCACCTCATCATCACCTCTCAACCCACCTCATCATCACCTCTCAACCCCACCCCTATCACCGATTTCAATCTGACTTTATTCTCGCGAGATTTCCACTATTATTTGAAATTATCATCCGATCCAAATTGAACAGCCCCACGAGACGTGCGTGTGCAAACAGGCTGAGTGAAAAACAGGGCTCTTAAACACAATTAAAATTTGTAGTTATCTGGCATCTAATGAAATATTTATCGCTTCAGTTAACCTGGGCAAGTTGATTTGGGCAGTGGACCCTTATCAGTTGACCTTGAATGGTTGACTTAGATGAGTTAATCTTGATCAGTTGACCTTGAACAATTGACCTTGAGTGGTGGACTTTTATCAGCTGACCTAGAGTGATTGACCTTCGCTGGTTGACTTTGATCAGTTGATCTTGAATAACTGACCTTGAGTGGTTGACCTTGAGTAATTGACCTTGAGTGGTCTACATAGATCAGTTGAACTCTGATAATTGACATTGGGCAGTATGATACTGTATAGCTTACAGTCATTAATTAATTGCTTCACTACTTATAATTACTAGTCCACTAAGTTAAAAGCCCGAATACTAACATTTAATGGTAGACCTCTATAGACTTCAGTGTATAATCAAACAATAAGTTAGATATCTCTTAAGAAAAAAAGATTAATTTGCATGCCCACTTTTCGTGCTTGATTCGTATTGCTGAACAATAGAGTATATTAAGTTGCACCAGTGGTATACAGGCTCAGTCCATTAAGAAAAGAGGTTGATAAACAGAAAATACTATAGTTAATTTTATTTACTCTTAATATTTAATTTTCCCCAAACATAGGATATAACAAAGTATGGATTGAAGAAGCTTAGCTAGATTTAACGCCAGTTTCCTGGCTGCTCAATAGCATGTTAGTTACGGGGAGAGCACTTAATTTCTAATAGCATGAAATCCCTAGAGAGAGAGAGACAGACAGACAGAGACAGAGAGAGAGAGAGACACACACACACACACAGATATATATATATAGAGAGAGACACACAGAGAGAGAGAGAGAGAGAGAGAGAGAGAGAGAGAGAGAGAGAGAGAGAAAGAGAGAGATACATAGAGAGCGATTGAGAAAAGAGATATCCACAGTATGAGCGAGAGAAGGCATTTGAACACATCATATAAGCAGTCAAAACCCTAACCAATATACCACTGATTCAGCCACCCCTTTGACAGACCACTCCAATGCTCTGTAATATGTGAATTGTTATAAAAACAAGTCGATGGTTATAGAACAATACTAGGAGACCCGCTTAGGATAGAATTATGCCAATAGATATAGTTGCAGCACCCGGGGGAAATCAGGCAGGTCCATATAATCGTCTACGAGGCTGGAGCCGGTCGAGTGTGCTAAACAATGCCCGGTCAGCATGGGGAGATGATCCCTACTCGTTCATTCGATAGCGTCGAGAGAGGGCGTAGGTGTGGGTTGATCAATTAATCTAACCCGACAGCTGCCTGTTGGCAGGTCCTGTAAGGTAGGTGTCACCGTGCTCAGTGTTACCTTGGATGAGAGTAGCTAGCCGTGGCGATGTCGGTAAGATACTCAACCTCGGATCAGTATGTGCGGGGTTCAAATACTGGGCTCTCCCGTCACTGACATCGATTTCGAGTGAGGAAACTGACGTTAACCTTTACCAGCTATAGTTAGTGGTGCTTTTGCTGTCCAAGGAAGTTGGTAAATGAATTGAAATAAGATATTTTGCCTAGAGGGTATGTGCCTCCAGGCTACAAGATATACGAGAACAATTAAGAATTGCACGTGTTTCGAACCTAGGACTAATGCAGATACTGTATACTGGAGGAAACAGATTTCTACTTACATAACTGTGTAAGTCAATCATCAGGACTGCTGGAATCGATGTAATCAAGTCCAGATCATCAGGGAATTCATTGGGAATCATTAGGATTCACATTGGGAATCTGTCTCGGGCTGCCTCGGAATAATTTACCGAATCACTGAAGCTCAACTGTAATCCTTCCTTCAAACCATTCCTATGTCACAGTCCATAAGATG
The DNA here is from genome assembly GCA_905160935.1 of Enchytraeus crypticus. Taxonomy (NCBI): domain Eukaryota; kingdom Metazoa; phylum Annelida; class Clitellata; order Enchytraeida; family Enchytraeidae; genus Enchytraeus; species Enchytraeus crypticus. The sequence goes on along the minus strand of CAJHZI010000827.1, from coordinate 431,088 downwards.
GAGACAGTAGGTTTTCTGAGGTAAATCAGTAGAAGAGCGGCTCTGAATACCAGAGGCTGAGCGTTCAGTAGTACATTTTATTTTTGTTTTTGCGTTTTTTTATTGTATACAATTTTAACATTCAGATATTTTTATTATAATACTTTTAAATTATATATTTTTATAAATTTTATTTAGATTTTTTATAGACTTTATTTAGATCAGAGATATTTATTTATGTGCAATCTCTGATATCTGCATGTAAGATTGAGCAAACAACACTTCTGATGTTTGCAACTAAAAAAAATTGTGTTAAATCTTGTTCAGCTACAAGTTGAAGAATAAACTCCTATTATATATGATCACCCACGACGATATCTATCACTTTTAATATCGTTTGTTTAACCGTTAGGCAGCCTAAACAGTAGCCTAAATTACTTGTGTTACAGTATAAGCCCTGCAAATGTTTGGGAATTTACTTTCAGATCAGCTCAACCAGGAACAGATTGCACGATCTCGGGAACAGCCATTTAGAGTATCATGATGCTATTTGTTGCTCCACACGTTGTAAAATACAATTTATAAGTTTAAACTTTACATGCAATGGCAATACACAGATCTGATTAAGACGATCTTATTATTTAAACTTTGAGGGTGTGAATTTATTACCTACCAATTACAAAACATTCACTCAAAGACACAAGATTGGAAATAGCAAATACTGAGATTGTTATGAACAAAACTGTATCTTTGTCGCGTATTACGCTGCAACAACAAAATGGAATCCTAGTGCTACACGGTGATGAGCTTTAAAACTTGTTTTTTCTTAAATCAATTATATATATATATATATATATATATATATATATATATATATATATATATATATATATATACATGTATATACAAACTAAATTTAGCTTAAATGTAAAATCAGAGAGCTGATCATAAATCAAATTTTGCATGTATAATTATAGAGAAAGTTTACAATGTAAACAAACTTTATTTTCACAAAATAATTTCTTACATTCTGGTAAATCAACTAACCTATCAATCAGTAAATAAATCCACCAACCACTAAACAGGTTTCAGCTTACGAAAACTAAAATAATTAATTACCAAATTTGTTCTCACTTAATCTCTTGCTCAAGACTCAGAATTCTCTAGAGACATCTTGACCATTTTCACCAAATAAAACGACTCAGAAATAGAGAGATATAGCATTTACCAGAACTGCTACCATCTTTCATTATTACAATCCTTAGTAAAATTTAGGTACCAGGAACAATGAAAGAAAGCCAAGGGCTTATTTCAATCCTCAATCATGCATGATTACAACATCCAGCTTGATTTTAAAACTATTCACCGACACTGCATTCACAACCTTCTCACTCAAAGAGTGAGGAGCATAATGCCAGTCCAATTTACTATGCTAATTTATCAGATTAATGGATTATACATCCACACTGACTGTACTAGCGTTACAAATACACAAAGGTCAACATGATATAAAGACAGAAAGAGACTGGCTCAGTCCCTTAGTCCAATGATTTGCTTAAGTCGATCCTTGCTCGTGTATAGACAATAGACTGTAGCCAATGTGAAACCAGCTGCTCCGCCTTTCAACATTCTCTTGGCATTATCAACTGCATAAACAATCAATTCATCAATGAACCAATCAGTCAACCAATTTATCAATCAGTCAATCGATCAATCAATCAAATCAGTCAATCAATCAATCATTCATCAAATAACAAAGCAGCCTTATAGGCTGAGCTGGTAGCATGTTGACAAGTTGTTTGACAGTGGATCAGTAGTTGCAGGGTTCGAATCCAGTGCTCCCCAGGTCATAGACATGCTATTCGAGCAGGAAACCGATGCTAAACTTGGCTTTAACTTTTTAAATAGTGATTCAGTACATTCTAAAAATAGCTCATCTACTAATTATAGATTTAATGATACACAGAATACAACTCGAAATCTAATCAATGATAATTTTCAATTCACTCCCACCCAGCTTTCAATCAAAGCTGACGTCAGGAGAAATTTTCTTGATTTAGACACATAATATTATTAGTAATATTATTATTAAGCTATTTGACAGAATCTCTTGCAGAACATAAACAAACTTAGCTTTATTTATTTAATAATCTTTGAATATAAATAATTTTAAAACAATAATTATTATCTACGGTCACGGTTAGTGTATATGTAAACCGAGTCAAAAATAAAAAGAGAGGAGTTAAACTAAAATCACATAATTCAGTGATAGCTACATTTTCAACAAAATGATTCAATTCTGCAAATGTCACAATGAAACAGAAGACGATGACATCATATCAGTCTCAAGCAACTGTTGTGCTTGTTTTCTGTAACTGCAGAAAACATTTTCGTGCACCATTGGCCAGCAGCACTAAATTCAGTGATTCCTAAGCAATCGACCTTAGCAAATGTAACAAGAACAAACTCAAGAGCCAGTGATATAAAGCAGTATCTGACTACGTTATCCAACTGCTACATTTGATTACTACCAAGCATTAAAACACCTGAGAAGTTTAAATGTCAATATCTTGTTGGAAATGTTGAAAAACTTTGCTGTTTGTTGATGTTCAAGGACCAAATGGATCACGAGGAGTCCAGAAGACACTTGTCCATCAGCGTTGAACATAATATTAGTTAATAACTGAAGCCCTTACTTGGTCTAACGCCAGCGACTTTAGCTGCGTTGATGGGCAATCGGTAGAGAAAGCCGGTGAGAGTGGCAGCACCGAGAGAGTTCAGTTCATCATCAGCGCCTCGCAGCTTAGATACACCAACACCGAATATACTGTACATCAGCGCTGTATTAATCAATGCATCACAACTATATCCAAAATTTGGTAAGATATTGTTTTATTTTATAACCATACTTATTATAATTTGAGAGAGATGTTTTTTCAATTCAATTCAGTTCGAAATTACAAACATACAGAGAAATGAAAAATAAAAATAAATAACAGTCAGCAATCTACATATCAGAGTTCATGTAAACATAAACTTTCAAATCTAACTAACTATAACTGTATAGATTTATATTAACCAACGTCTTATTATGCAATAAGATTTTATATTAAATGTAACACAACAGATCATTGATTATAACATGACCGAATATACTGTAAGTCACTGATGCACAAATCAATGCAACACAACTGTACCTTATACAATATATTGCTTTTATTCTATAACAATATTTATCTAAACATATATATTTGTATTAACCAATGTCATATTATACAAAAAGATGTTATAGTAAATGTAACACAATAGAATTATTGATAACAAAACCTAATCGATACAACATAATACACTGCACACTACAGCAATAAATAACTCGCATCTGCATATTATCTTTAGTCTCTCCCACTTCAGAGCACAGGCTTAACGTACTTGAAATGAATGATCCTTAATTCTATATAAACATATTTACAAAAGCACGATAAACTGGCTACATTTCCTGATCCCATAAAAATTGGAATTCAAGGGAAGAAGATGACGATGATGGTAAATTGGCTATATTCAGTTTAAAATGCTTGAGAATAGTTTATCGGAACAATACAATAAATTTAATAAGAAATGGCATCTTGTGGTTGCTAATGAAACGAAATTACAATTCCTACCTATAACACCCAGCGACTGAGCATAAGATGCTCCCTTCTTGGCGACAGCATTTATAAATCTACACAGTTTAAAACACAGAAATATTTTCAGAATAAGTTAATTAATTAACTAATTGATTTTTCTGTTTACAACAAGCATTTCTAATGATAAACTACTCAAATTTAGTCGTTGGAAAATAATTCATATTGATATCAAAATAATTTAATGATGCAGTAATAAACCAGTATTCTCAGCATTCTAGATTCTCATATTTAATTTAGTTTCCAGTTGAGGCTCTATGGTGAAACTTTAGCATACATAGAGGAACATTTTAAATACTAACTGCGTCCTGCGCACAGCACCGATCAGCTGAGCCTCTCTTGTGTCTCTGACCCCGTTGTACAGCCCCGCTGCTCCGCCTATAGCTCCTCCCACGCACACGCAGCTTCCTATCTGAGAGAAAGCTAGCTCAAAGCGCCCTCTGTGCTGACTGGCCCCCTCAGGCATGATGTACTGTGACTCTCCCTAATATAAAATATAGAGATCAGTTAAATCAGCAAGTTAAATAAAGTTAATTGTATATTTAAACGGAATTCTACGAAAGTAATGATGAATTCTGTGACTATGCTTTCTAATCTAAAATAAAATTACAGGTTTTGCTTTAGTAATGAACAGAGATCAATTTTTTCCTTTCTTTCATATCGTTTATTTGTTTGTCACAGCACAGATTATACAAACAATAGGAACATGCATGTAGTTAGAAAAACAAGCAACATCACAAATGAGGATACCATAAAAGAGCCAGAGCTCTGTTCGGCAATACCATAATTAGCATCTATAGCAGAGTTACGAATGAATCCTTTGAATTTGAACAAGACGTGTACATGGCATATCGGATAGAGTGTTCACTGTTTGTCTCAGAAGCAAGTGGTCTGGGTTCAAAGTTCAGGTCAGTCAACAAATGATGGCTATCCTTTTTGGCCCATGGATGGCTAAACAGATATCGAGTTTGGTGTCAGTTGGTTCTATCAATAGCATAGATATGATTAACCATGGAAAGGATTGATAATAATCTGCCAGAAACTGTAGAGCTGTCTAAACAAGCATGTAAGTTAATTTTGATCCAGCACTGTTATTAATATTATTTGTTATTATACTATTATTTTGAAAGATGGTTTCCATTGCCTTCCAGAATACCACTAAAACTAGTCTACTCCTCCAAAAAGTTACAGTTTTCAATAGATCTATTTTCAAAAACAAAAAATGAAATTTATTATATAAAACGATCTTTACATTGAAATATTAATTAATAACTTTTATTGTTGTCATTAAGAGCAACTACTAACCACATTTAGATATGATGGATCAAAGTTTAGATACGGTGAAATGGAGCCAGCCGAAGCAGAAACTGTAATGTTAAGCAAAGCACATAATAACATAACCTTATACATATACAATAGAAATAAAAATAATTTTATAATATAGTAAAACAGTCACTCTATGCTACACAGCCTGTTACATCATACTGAGGAAATATGAAGTTACTTAAATATTAGTTGTTTTATTAAATTACTAATGTCATACAAGAATATAAGTATTTTATAGTCGGAATCTAATATTAATTCCCAACTTTTACTTAACAAACCAATAAGAATATGGAAAATTACTAATTTAAAAAAACACTAAGCTATGAATATCACTCTTTCGAAGCGAAATGTAAATTTATTTAGTTAATATTTATCTAAAATACTGTAGTTTTCTACATATATTCAACTGTAAGAGGTTGATTATAATGATGTAATGTACAAGGTCATAGTATCCTACCCGAGACATCCCCCGCTGATCTAGCCCCAAGACCCAACAGTCCCGAACCGAGCTCTCGCCTGCCTTCCATGTCGTCCGCGGTGATCAGGAGGTTGTAACTAAATGAGTGGAATGGAAATTAGTTAATTAATTAATGAGATAATTAAACGAAACTTAAATGAGTTTAATAATTCACGTTGACCGGCATGGAAGATCACTCAATATCAAAACATTGCAGTGCGACCACATTCGACAAAAACTGAAGTTTTTTCAACTGTTGAGTGAATTTAATTTAATTTAAGTTGTTTGACTTAATCAAAATGAATTAGTGTATTATATGCTTAGTGATAATACATATGCTAGTGTTAATATATATCTCTAGTGTTCTGCCAAACGGTAAGTCAAAATACCACTCAATTACTGCTCAGTGTGCTATAATAATAATAATAATAATAATAATAATAATAATAATAATAATAATAATAATAACAACAACAATTAGAGTGCTACTGTCATTAATGACAACATCGAGCACTATTGAGACGAAATCAAGCCGGCGAGCAAAAAAATGGTCCAAAACGGTGCAAATTTCAAAATCCAGATAATCAGTCCAAAGTACAGGTAATTAAAGAAAAGGAGGTTTAGGCGCAAGTCGCTGCTCATGGACACTGGATGGAAAAGAGAGATGGAAAAGATAGGTCTTCAACTGCTTATGGAATTGATCATAGGAAAGCAAAGGCCGATGTGCTTCAAATGAAGATTTCCGATGATTAGATGGAAGAGAATTCCAGATCTGCGGTGCAGCATGCTTGAAAGAACGCTTAGGTAGCTTAGAGCGCGAAGGTAAGCTAGATCTCACAAGAGTAATTAATTTAGAAGACCGAGTAACAGCAGGCTGCATCACTCTAATCAAGTGAGACATACAAGTTTGTCCAAGGATGGTGATGGACTTATAGGTTAACGAAGCCGTTTTGTGAATGATTCGCTCTTTAATCTTTAGCCAGTGCAAAGACTTTAAAATGGGCGTAGCATGTGAGTACTTGGAACTACAAAAAAATTGCTCGCGCAAGAGAATTCTGAACAAACTGCAATCGATCAATCTCACAGCCAGGGAGATTTAAAAACAGGGAATTGCAGTAGACCAATTTAGATTGCACAATGGCAGCACCAATTGTAGCAGCTGTCTCACGTATTGATAAAATAACATAACATAACATAACGTATCACTCAAATGCTGCACCTTTTTGCCATGAAGACCACATAATCGATTAAAGAGGTACTCCATTGACTAAAGACTATGCCATATCGACACCTTAATATAGCTCGGGAATACTTACGTGACTTTGAAGGTGGTTTCCAACTTTCCGGTGGCCTTCCTCAGTTTGCTGATTAAATTAAACTCATAACACATGCAGAAAATTGTAAAAATTCAATTATGTTGCTAATTCAATTTTTCTTTTAAAATTAATAATATATACTTTTAATATTTTCTATTTAAATATGAATATTGCAATTATTAATATTTAATGTTCAAGTTAATTTATACATGAAGTTGAATGTCTCAATAGCGCAATGGTTAAGGGTGTAGATAACGTCATGAAGTTTTAAATGACAGAACCAGAGATGAATCGAACACTCGTGGGTTTGATTCCCAGCCGCGCTGAACTGAGAGTAAAATCTCGGACATTCACTGGACTGGCTACACGGAAAATGGACTAAATTGCCTAACGGATATAACATGTGGTATTAAAAGTGATATATATCAACATAGTTGATCATTTCACTATAATGTATGTTATTATTATTATTATTATTATTGTTATTATTATTATTATTACATCTAATACATTTCCTTTTTTCACACTCAGGTACGGTGCTCAGGCGAGAGTATTGCTCAATTTACTTTCTTCGTTTTTCTACATTGTGGAATAAACATTCTGTTAACTGAATGCTAATTTACTGAGATTTTCAATACCACATGAGAACATCATTAAAATTAGTAGAGACTTAATTGTTATTTTAATTTTATTTTTATCATTGTATTATTAATTTGCGTGTGCCCACTGTTTGTGAAATGTCTGTCGTTTGCACTCATTAACATATCAATATTTGTAAACAAATTATTAACATAAATGTTTTAAACTAATTGTTTACTAAATATTATGTATTTATTAGCTACTAACTTGTATTTATTTAATTTAAAAGATGAAAATGCTAATCACTGACTGTATTAGCAGTTGGTTGTTGTACCTAACTGTTCTTAATTCAATAAAAATTATTAAATACTTTGCAGGTATCTTTAATTCTATTTAAAATTTTAAATAAAGTTTACATTATTATAGGCTGATATAACTTTGTTGCTTAATATGTATATCTGACGATTTAGTCTTCGGTGTAATTGATTCTGTGTTTATTATAGTCCTACTGCTCAGTATATTGAAGCGTATTTTTTATAGCATAAAACTCCCTATTTCTCGCGATCTAAGATACTTTGTATACATACATGTATGGAGATGGATAAAGATTTTATAGAAATGTTGAATTCCGGCAGCGTTGAAGAAGTTCAGCGATTACTCCAACAGTTCATTGAACAGGTATCTTTATTGTTACAATTTAATTTTGTTCATAAGACAAACCCACACATTTTCCACGCGGTTTCTATAAAGTTCTACCTTTTATTGTAAGCTTGTTATTTAAATGGGGAATCAATGTTTTGATGATTTCCTTTAGTTTATATTTGTGACTTGAGTAAAAGGCTAGTTTTCAGTTTCTCAGATGCTTTGCCGACTATAAGTTAACTTTGGATAGTGATGAATTAGTATTAAGATAGTATTAAATTGAACTATGTGTTATTAATATTAATTGGTTTTAGGTAAGAGCCTGATGAGTCTCAAACAAGCATATCATTGCTTCCTGACTCTGTAATTTTATGTTATGTTATGTTATGTTATATGTTATGTAATATTAAGATAGATAGTGATTAGTATGAATTATGTTAATGTATAATATGTTGTACTACTCCATCAGTTTAGTTTGTAGTTTGATAGTGCATAAACATCTGACTACCTACTCATCTGTTGTAGATTAAGACACCTTCTGTATTTCCTCTGAACTGTAACATGGTTAACTGGTTATTAGCTTCAAGGTCGCCCCAAAGTTATTTCGATCAACCAATAATAGGACTGTCCTTCTGGCTGATTGATCAGTCAGCTTCTTAAACAATGCTGGAAAATTTTATTTCTAACCTACTTATAGATTCTAATTATATTCTAATTATATAGAGTAACTTCTAATTATATAGAGTAACTCTAATCCGAGGTTTAAGTCATTGATTAAGTAATTAATAATTTCTGATATTTAATCAATTCCAATTTCTTCTAAAAATAAAATCTGACAAAAGAACCAATTAACTAATTGAAATTAATTAATTTTTCAGAATACCAGCAACTTCTCATTTCCTCAGTTCTCTAAGGATGCAAAGCAGGTAGGCATTGTGTTATCTACTGCTCTGTCTCATACCAAAATTCAGTCTGAATAAATTATCATTTGAAACTGAAGATCATGAGGTGCAGTGCTCAGCCTATATACCAGTACTAGCTTATATATGATCTGTAGTGATGTGTGCTGCTGGGGACGTCCCTGACATCATCCCTGGATGAGGAAATGGACGTTAAACCTTTATTATTATTATATACAATTTTTAGTATGTTTTACCAGTACAAGTAAAGGATTTACTTGTCTAATATTGTAATTTATGTTGAGAAAAATAGTATTGTTTTCTCAGGGAATAACGCCCCTACCCAGTAAATGTTAGTCGAAGCTGAGGAAGGCACAGGGGGCCCACCTTTTCATAAGCATAATCACCCGGGAATAATGGTATATCATAAGGAATGTTATAAATGATGAAAGAGCATCTACCGAATATGAGAATATGCTTCGTGTATCATTGAAAAATCAACTCCTATGGGACATGAAAAGGAAAATAGAAGATAGAGATGAGTGGAGGCATTATATACTATGGACATGCAGTTTTTTGCAGTGTAGCTTAAAAAAGGTTTTAATGCATGCGAACCCAGGATTTGAACCCTTACCTGCCTATATTCATAGTTGGAAATCTAACTAATGCTGCGAATTGTTCTCACTGCCCACTACATTTAAATACATTTAAAATCATATGTAAACATTGTTTTGCAGTAAAAGCTAAAGCTAATGTTAACGTCAGTTTCCTCACTCGAAAGCGATGTCAGTGATGGGCGAGCCCAGGATTTGAACCCCTCACATACTAATCTGCGGTCGAATAGCTTACCGACATCGCCACTGGCTCCAGCCTACTCATATGTAGTATTTGTTATATATTATAGATTGATATTATAGATTGTAGACAGTTAATATCACTCCAGTTTGTTAAGTATGTTAGTATTTATAGGACTGATTAGACAATTATATCCATGCATAATTATGAATGGAAAAGAGAATTTTGTGCTTCTTTCATATTAAACAAAATTTAGTCGGCCAAGCCTCTCTTCCTCAGTGTTCTGGTTAAATGGCAGATAAATATGTACATTTTAACTCACACAGTCGTCTTTCAAGCTAATGTAAGAAGAGCGGTAATTAGTAATATATTGATCAATTATATGTAGTATATTTATTTATTGTGTTTCACAGGAGATATATCAGGCCATGATTGGTCGACTGAACGACCCACAGGTGTCAAGGCTCTACAGGGATTGCCTGTCTTGTATTCGCATACTGAGCAGAGAGAAGGCGGGGCTAGAGGGCGTGTCTAGTGCTGAAGCTCTCAACACGCTCATGCGCCACGCCGGTCTGGTTCCGTTGTCAGAGGATTGCGATGTTGAGTCCCTGACAGTCCCTGACAATGCTGGTAAGTTGACAGTTCCTGACAATGCTGGTATGTTGACAGTTCCTGACAATTCTGGGCTCGCCCATCACTGACATCGCTTTCGAGTGAGGAAATTGACGTTAACATTGGCTTTACCAGCTTTACAACGCTGGTATGTTGACAGTTCCTGACAATGCTGGTATGTTGACAGTTCCTGACAATGCTGGTATGTTGACAGTTCCTGACAATGCTGGTATGTTGACGGTTCCTGACAATGCTGGTATGTTTACGGTTCCTGACCATGCTGTATGAATTCTTTATCAAATCATTCAACATCCCATGTATTGGTCTTCCTATGACTATCCTTTCATCCTTCTTTCTATTACATCCTTAGCAAACCATCCTCCCTTAAAATATGACCTATCCAGTTTTTCTTTGTAATTTTTACAAAGAAAATTAACTATCTATTAACTGTCTTCCTATACCAACTCTTTCAAGAACTTCTTCATTTGTAATTTCATCAGTCCAACTAACCTTTTCCATCCTTCTCCATAGCAACATTTGCAATGCCTCTTCTTTAATGTTAATCATAAATGGTTAATATAGCTCATTTTGTTAACTTTAGCTTTTGTTAAATACGCATAACGTATTTGAAATTTTGACTTGGTTTATGTAAAAATTTGCAGATGATATTTTACTTGTACTATGTTGTTGTTGTTGTCAGTTGTGATTGAGGCTCAGAAATGTCTATGTAACATTCTCTTCAACAGCACCATGGCTCAGAGAGTCTGCAGGTATTAGAAAATAAAATAATTAAAAATAATAAAATATAAAATAATTAAAAATAGCAATAATAATGATATAATATTGTAATTATTTTGTGCAAGCGTTGACATACGGAACTCTTCCGCAGTAGCTATTTTACAGTGTTATTTTATCTATTTTATCTATTTACAGTATTTTATCTATTTTAGCTTTATTTTAATAAGTCTATATAATAAAGATTTAAGTTTAATAGATATTAAATTTACTCTTGCGGGTGGTGATGTATATGACCTCGCCATGGATCGAGATTGGTGGAGGAGGAAGGTTGTAAGAGACTACTCTTGTGTCCACAAAGAGACGCCATAGAGTTGATATATATATATTTTACAGTGTCTGTAATGTTTTCAGTTAACACGAGGGCATAACGGCAGTTAACTTAATTTCTTCTAGGACAGTAATATTCAGAGTTTTGTCTATTGTACATGCAGTGTACTATGTCACCAGCTGGAACCAGTGGTGATGTCGGTAAGATATTTGACTGCAGATCAGTATGTGCGGGGTTCAAATCCTGGGCTCGCCCGTCACTGATATCTCTTTCGAGTGAGGAAACTGACGTTAACATTAGCTTTACCAGCTTTATGCTATTACATTTGCTTTGACTGTATAGTTTATAAATTTTGTAGTGGTTTAGAGTTTTGTGATGTATCAAATGTAAAATAGTGATAATTTATTTGTAATTTTCCTGCAGTACTAACAGTTGTGTGGATGGAATAGTACAAAGACTTAAGACTTACAAGGATCCCAGTCTTGTGCATGAAATAAAGGTTAGTTTTGTTGGCCAGTTGATTTCTATTTGTCGATTAAATGTGTTTTAGTAATGCTTTTAAATTTAGTAGAAACCCACTCTCATGCAATAAAGGTATTTTCAGAAATTAAACTAATTCAGCAATTAATATTAATAATTTATTAATAAATTTAATTAATAGATAAGTAATTAATTAATACATAAATCTAATATAGTAATAAGGTTTATGTAATTTTAAATTTCGGTGCAGTTTTTGTTCGTTTGAGACCATAGTGGGAACTAATGGATCATATCCAAAATTGAAGGTGTAAAAAAAATCAGAAAAATGGCTTAAAAGTTTATATTTGTTAAAAAATTTATCAGATTGGTGCAAATAAACTATTAAATGGTATTAAAGCACATTAATGCTTAAAATTGTAAATACTAAATTGTCAACTGTTTGGAAATTAGTAATCTAAAAATATCAAAACTAATTAGATAACTTTTAGTGTACAGTTTCTTGGCTAATCCAAGAGTTTTTAAAATATATTTTCTCTGTATTTCCTTAGCGTGCGTCATTTAAGATCATACAACGTGGTTTTGTCTGTAAATAAATCATTTAATATTTCATAAGATGGGAAGGTGAAGAAGGAAATAAAAACTAGATCAAAACCAACGTCAGAAAGGGCATTCGGCTGGTGATCGCCTAGGCTAATGATAGAAATTGCTACAAAAACATAAGCGAATGGACAAACTTGAAAAGTCTATTCATATCCTAACCCTAGTTAAACTGGGATTTAAGGGAAGAAGAAGTTGATGATGATGATGATGATATATATATAATTAGATATATAAATATATATATATATATATATATATATATATATATATATATGTGTGTGTGTATATATGTATATATATATATATATATATATATATATATATATATATATATATATATGCATTATTTGTGTTGCAGTATTTTGACATGAGACTCTTGTTCGTCCTAACAGCCCTTGTTCAAGACATCAGGTGGGCGAGAAATTCTTTCTATATTCGTGAAAAATTTGCTATTGCAGACAATTTAAATATTACTTTTAAATTTTGTGGTACAGTATATGTACATTGAATTTTATTTCTGCAATAAATCTGCCTCTCTCTCTTTCTCTCTCTCTTTCTCTCTCTCTTTCTCTCTGCCTCTCTCTCTCTCTCTGTCTGATCAATTACCTCTTCTCTTTCAATCATCTATTTCAATCATTTCTATCAATCACTATGCCTCTCTCGGTATTCTTCTGCCAGAGGGCAGAATGATTGAGTTTGTTATTTTCTTGTGCCAGACGACAAAGCGGTACTTATCCCTATTTTCAGTCAATCAGGGGATTGATTAATCAACAATTGAATTATTGATAGATTTTGATTAATTGAATGATTGCACTAGACCTGGACTACGAGAGACGCTGCACGGGTTCACGTACCTGATAGATTGATTAATTGATTGATTGATTTATTGTTTTGATTGATTGACTGGTTGATTGATTGATTGATTGACTGAGCTAGACCTAGACTACGAGAGACGCTGCACGGGTTCACGTACCTGATAGAGGTTCTGGACCTGACTGATTGATTAATTGATTGATAGATTGATTGATTGATTGATTGATTGATAGATTGATTGATTGATGGATTGAGCTAGACCTAGACTACGAGAGACGCTGCACGGGTTCACGTATCTGATAGAGGTGCTGGACCTGACTGATTTATTAATTGATTGATTGATTGATTTATTGATTAATTGACTGAGCTAGACCTAGACTGAGAAAGACGCTGCACGGTTTCATGAACCTATTAGAGGTGCTGGACCTGATTGACTGATTGATTGATTGATTGATTGATTGAGCTAGACCTAGACTGAGAAAGACGCTGCACGGTTTCATGAACCTGTTAGAGGTGCTGGACCTGATTGACTGATTGATTGATTGATTGATTGATTGACTGAGCTAGACCTAGACTGAGGGAGACGCTGCATGGGTTCACGTACCTGATAGAGGTGTTGGACCTGACACTACGCAGTGCTGAGGAAACTGGAAGAGCTCTGCTGGGTGATGAGGTTGATCTCTCATGTGAGGTCCTCAAGATACTCTTCAATCTCACCAACGGCATTGATAGTGTAGATCTCGACGAGGTTTGCTGTCTCTCTGTCTCTCTCTCTCTGTCCTCTTTGCTCTCTTTCTCTGTCTATTTCTATCCCTCTTTCTGTCACCTCTCCTCTCTCTCTCTCTCTCTCTCTCTTTCTCTGTCCTCTTTCTGTCACTCTCCTCTCTCTCTTCGCTCTCTTTCACTGTCTCTTTCTTTCTATCTCTAGTCTCTTTCTATCTCTTTCCCTCTCCACTTTGTTTTTCTTAATTTCTCTTTCTCTCTCTCTCTCTCTCTCTCTCGCTCTCTCTTTCTCTCTCTTTCTCCTCTGTCTTTCTCTATCCCTTTCTCCATTCTGTTTCTCTCCATCTCCGTCTCTCTCTTTCTCTCTCTCCTCAGTCTCTCTCCATGAGGTAAGAAATGTTATAACACCCTCATCATCTTCTCCTGACAGAGTAGAGGAGTTCTGTATACGTGACCACGTGATCACCAGGGTCAAAAAAATAATCACAGCGCAAGCTGACAACTTGAATGATTCCCTTAATACTGTTGAATAAAGAAATAATTCTACAAATTGCTCAATAGAATAATGGTAATTTTTTATTAATTAATACTTTTTTAGATATTTAATGATTGATTAATGCATTGATTGATTGATGACAAGAGGAGGAAGCTCATTTTATGTGATATTAAATGATTGACTGATTGATTGATTGATGAATCAATTGATTGATTGATTGGTTGATGACAGGAGGAGGAAGCTCATTTCATGCGTCTAGTCAGTGTCCTGCATGATCTTCTCGTGATACAAACAGAAACCAAAGAAAAACGTGAACTTCTCTGCAGGTCCGTGGAAAAATCAAATTTTTCAATCTATCAATCAGTCAATCAATAAGAATTTAACGTCCGGTTCTTCGCCATAAGGCAATGTCAGGGACGTCTCTTGCAGACTCTACTCAAACAGGCGCCAAAGCATCACACGATGATGACTGAGTACACACAGACCACAAGATTCTAATATTTCTTCTTTTTTAATTGTCTTTTTTGCAAATTTTGCTAAACAAATTGCACAAGAAGATTTAGACTGTGGGTTAGTGGAGCATGGAGTGTTATATGTGCAAAACATCCATTAACTTCATACAATTTGTAACAACTCTGAATGTTTGTGATTTCACTCTCTGATCATTTATTATTTTTTATTATTATTATTTATTTTCATTTTTAATGATCTTTCAGTTGGTTCTTCATCAAAGTGGACACAACACGGGTAACTTTAATTATATTATAAAAATAATCATTATTCAATCTCAGTTTAACAAGGGTCTGGACTAGACATTTCGTAACAAAGTCACAAGTGGCATTCCGTCGGTGAACGTCTAGGCTCCAGAACTTGCTACTTAATAATATTTAACATCATCATCATCATCAACTTCCCTTGAATCCCAGTTTAACTAGGGTCGGGATACGAATAGACTGTCTCAAATTCTCTCTGTCCTACATCATATCATCAGTCAATACCCTATTTGAGATTTGTACATTCGTTTAAATTTTTTAGCAAATTCTGTAGCGTAGGCGCTGACCAACCGAATGTCCTTTCTGACGTTGGTATGGATCTTAGTGCTTTAGTCGACTTCGTTTGTATTTTTATGCATGCTTGATGGGTGATCAACTAGATAGGTTTTTTAAACCTCTTTGACGGCCTAGTGTGTGTGTGCATATTTGAGTGTATTTCTGAAATAAAACCTAGTTCTCTCTCTCTCTTCTACGACACTATGACTTGCAGTCATCAGTGGGTCAATTCTTCAAAAACCGGACACAACATGGGGAAAAGAACTTGCTACTTTATAACATTTAAGACAATCATATTGCTGTGCTGTGTATTGTAGCAACGCAGTGAATCTACTGACGCAGATGCCGAAGGAGAGCTACGAGGAGCTGTTGACACCAGTCAACGATGTGGTCGCGAGGTCAGATGACCCGCTCGAGTATGACGGGAAGAACATGGAGGCCATCCTCGCTCTGCTGGAGTTCCTGGACAAACGCCTTGACTCGGTTTGATTTCACGCAAATTGCTATCAAAATACAGCGTTTAATGATATTTTTTGTTATTAAGATAAAGAAGGTATACAGCTAAGTTTAACGTTATTTCTTTATCAAAAGGAAACTGTCAGAGTTAGCAAATGTGCGATTAATTGATTAAGGAAGACTGATTGATTGATCAGTTTTGTTTGATTGATTGATTGATTGATTGATTGCAGCCACAGCACTGTATAAAGGAGAGCCTGTCTCCCATACTTCACTGTCTCTGTCTGATATCAAGAGCCAACAGAACCATCAGAACGTTCAGTCGCATGAAGGTACTCATTTAACACAAAGTTTTACTGATCATACTATTGATTGATTTGTATCATCATCTTCCCTAGAATCCCAGTTTAACCCAGGTCGGAATACGAATAGACCTCTCCAGTCCTTTCTATCCCACACCAATCACAATATGCCCATACCATTCCATTCGTTTAAATTTTTGGTGCATTTTTTGGAGCCTGGGCGCTCACCAACCGAATGCCCTTTCTGACGTTGGTATTGATTGATTTATAACAACAACAAAAATCAAAGTATATGTAAGTCTTGCAATGTGTGAAAGAAAAGGAAAGATAGATAATTCAATCAATAGCATTCATCATCGTCATCATCCCTTAAATCCCTACTGAAATTGGAGTTTAAGGGAAGATAATGATGATGATGATGATGATGACGACTATTGATTGATTAGGATGACTATTGATTGATTATCTATCAATTTTTTCTTTTCACACATTGTAAGACTTACATATACTTCGATTTTTTTACTATTGTCGTGATTGATCGTACCTTTGTCATAGACTATGTAGCTCACATAGTGACTAGCACAAATACATGATGAATCTTCAAATTGATATTACTCTCTTTGCCACGACTGTTTAACAGTTTGACTTGATTTTGTTGTTATGACTTTTGATTCTAAACTAGGCCACTTAAATTTCCCTGCTGTTTGTCGATCCTGTTCATCAAAATCATTTCGATTAGTTCTTTTATGTGTGTATCTTAAAGGCTGTAACCCGTTGAACTTCTGCTTCGTCCTCTCTTGAAACTGCAGCTTGTAGCTTGGAGCTATCACTTGTAGCTCATTTGTAGCTTATCCGTAGCTCTTCCGTAGCCCATCTGTAGCTCTTCCGTAGCCCATCTGTAGCCCATCTGTAGCCCATCTGTAGCCCATCTGTAGCCCATCTGTAGCCCATCTGTAGCCCAATCTGATTACTATTGAAGCACAGGTGTTGAGATTTGAATTGTTTCATTTATCAGGTCCTGCCATATCTAAAGGATGAAGTGAAACATCTGCCTGAAGAGGGTCATACCATGCGTAACAGGTCTCTCTCTTTCTCCTTCTGTCTCTCTATCTTTCTCTCTTCATATCTCTTTGTTCCCGTGTCTATGATATTTACCGCATCTCATTATTGTATATTGCATCTCTCTATGTAATCTTTACTTCTCGTTGATATTTAGTATATGTCATCTTCCTCTCTTTCTGTGATTCTCTCTCTGTTTCTCTCTTTCTCTTTCTGCATTCTTCTCTTTTCTCTAGTAATGGTGTAACTATCTCATTTACTAATGTTTTTCAACAATATTTTTCTTTCTCTTCTTATCTCTGTCACTACAGTTAATGAAGCTTTATCAGCTGATTTTTACTATTTGAAATATTTTTACCAGTATTCAGTAAGTACCATATGGAGTACACATGACCGTATATTATACTATATTAAATTACGAAGAGTTGGGTAGTACACATTCTAAGGGGAGGAAAGTCTACTAAAAGAGATCTTAGAAGGTAGAGTGGAAGGAAATAGAGGCAGAAGCAGGCCGAGATCAGGTATGTTAGGTGATTTACAGTTCCATTCAATTGTGTGGACATGAAGAGGATAAGAGGATTGCAGAAAACAGAGAAGCGTGGAGGCGTTGTATGCCTTGGACCTGCCATTAGGCAGTGGCACTAAGAGAGAGAGAGAGATATTAATTTATTAATTTTTTTGTTTTAATTATTTCTGATCGCAGTCTTGGCAGATAACTGTTCGATTATGGACTGTGTTGATATAGTTAAAAAATTCATAATAGTAAATTCTTCACATCATCATCATCTTCCCTTAAATCCCAGTTTAGCCTGGGTGGGGATAAGAATGAACCTTATCCACTCATCTCTGTCCCATAGCATGTCATCCCTCAATCCACTATCTTTCATGTCCATCTTAATAATAATAAAGCAATTATTATAATAAATGATTCTATATTGCGGTCTAGGCTCCAGAAATTGCTACAAAAATTTAAATGACTGGAAAAGTCTCAAATAGGGGATTGACTGATGATATGATATAGGACAGAGAGGATTTAAGACAGTCTATTCGTATCACGACCCTAGTTAAACTGGGATTCAAGGGAGGAGGATGATGATGATTATTCTATGTTTGCGGCAGATTGTGCAAGTTGTTTACCAATCCTATCACCGAGGTGAAGACTCTTGCCGCTGACTTCCTCTTTGTTCTCTGCAAGGAGAATGGTATGATTCATTACTGTGCTATAATTCTACAATATCTAACTTATTAAATAATATGAAATATTTTTTATTAAATTTTAGTTGATAAAAATTGTAAGTTTCTGGTAATTAATAATAGTATTTATGATTTTATATGTGTGTATTTTTTATCCTTGTATTGTGTCCGGGTTGCTTGAAGAATAGACAACCGTGTTACTATGCACCTGTCGTAGTAGGCCACATAAAAACAAGATCCAAACCAACGTCAGAAAGGGAATTCAGTTCCTGAGCGCCTAGACTCCAGAAATTGCTACAAAATTTAACCGAATGGAAAACTTCTAAAGATGGTCTATTCGTATCCCGACCCTAGTTCAACTGGGATTTAAGAGATGATGATGATGATGATGATGCTGGTGGTGGTGGTGGTGGTGGTGGTGGTGGTGGTGGTGATGGTGATGATGATGATGATGATGATGATGATGATGATGATGATGATGATGATGATGAATTAATCAATGTTGTAAGTAACTTGTAAATAAGAATGATATTAATGACTATATGTATATCTTTACTGCAGCAGTTTGTGAAAACGTGGACTTATAAATAATACATTGAGGAAGTTTATATTTGGTGTAATTTTAATATTAATACATTCAAATTCCTCTGATGAGGCTGTTCAGGTTTTTAAAATTAAATCTAATTAATTATCCCTCTCTCTCTCTTATTGCACTGCCTACTGGCAGGTCCATGGTATATAACGCCTGCAATCTTTTCTGTCTTCCGGTTTCCTCTTCATGTCCATATAAGAGTGGGTCTAATATTAATTAACATACCTAATCTCGGCCTGCCTCTGCCCCTTTTCCTTCCATTCTGCCTTCTATGACCTCTTTTAGTAGACTTTCCCCCTTAGGATTATTTATAAATTATTGTTATTAATAATATTTATTGTAATTGGATTGTTAATTTCAACTAGTAAAATCCTGTAAGTCCTCATTTGTATGTCTATAACCTTACAATGTTATAAAATGTTCGGTGCAGCGTTAATAAAGATATAATCAGAGATTATGCATAGTGTTTTCTAATTGAAATTTAGTTCATTTATTAAATGAAATTCTCTGATATGGTTGAAGAAAAGTATAGAAGTCGTAGTAAATACTGTCGATGATTTGCACTAAGAGATCACCATCTCTATCTTTACTATAGCTATTTTTATTGGGCATTCTCTACATCATCCTTGGATGACGAAGTGGCCGTAAAAAATTAATTTACTGATTGAATGTGTTTGTGTTTTTCTGCGCAGTTGGGAGGTTTGTAAAGTACACGGGGTACGGGAATGCTGCCGGCCTATTGGCTCAGAGAGGCTTGCTGTGTGGTAGCGGACAGAACAAAGCGGACTATTCCAGCGAATCAGAGAACTCTGAAACAGAGGAGTATGAACAACTGAAAGAGGGGTTAGTCTTAGATACAATAATAGTAACTTTTCTCTGTCTACAGTGTATGAATGAATGAATGAACGACTGAATGAATGAATGATGATTAATAATAATGTATGATTGAATGAATAAATGAATAAAGTGCCGAGCACGAGGTGTATGTTCCTGCCTAACTATAAACTAAAATATTTGAGTATTTGAAAATATAAAATTTTATGTATATTTTCCCGCGTTGTGTCCGGGTTGTTTGAAGGATAGACCAACCGGTGATTGCACGTGTCGTACAAGGCGACTAAAGCACCAAGATCTAAACCAACTTCAGAAAGTTCATTTGGTTAGTGGGCGCCTAGGCTCCCGCAATCGCTACAAAATTTCTGAAAATGAATGGAAGAGATTTTGATATGGTATGGGAGAAAGAGGAGTGGAGAAGGTCCATTCGTATCCCGACCCTAGTTAAACTGAGATTAAAGGGAAGAAGAAGATTCAATTATATGGCTACCAACGGTTTTACTGTAATTAGTAATGTAATAGAAATTTTTGCATTTCTGACTTGAGTAGACTTTGCTATAGCTGCTAGTTATGGTATTTCCTAACAGAGCTATGGCTCTTCTATGTGGTAGATTCTTTCATATTGTTTGTTTTTCTGACTACATGTTCCTATTGCTTTACTCTGAACAAATACACGACATTAAACTGAAAAACAAACTTTCGTAGTCACTATTAGAGTCTTGAGAGATTGTTGATTTAAAAGTTGATGCCATCATAAAGGCTGTGCATTTATCAAACATAACGTTGCACATAGAAAGTACGGGTTCAGAAGTGATTTCTCATTGTTTTCTCTGCAATTATATTAGGTAGGTGCCTAATAGGACGCGCTGTATACTGTCTATAATTTGTGTAATCTGCTGAAGCCGGAAAAGAAACAATACATTTACTTTGAGATAAAATACACGTATTTTGCAAATTTTATTTAAAATTCAAATTAAAGAAAAATTTGAGATACAATATGCAGTTTTTAAAATCAGATTTATTGATCTCAATGATCCTGATCAAGATCTAATTATAATCATCAATCACTGCTTTATATCAATCTAAATTATAAATATATATCAATACATTTATATCAATATATGACAACTGAGCATTTAACCATTACATTGATAGTTGTTATGGATGTATTCAAACATGGACTAATTGGAATTAATAGCAATCAACGTAGTGTAACAATATTGTTTAGAGTATAGTTTAGGATCCATCAATTCGAATGTACAAATGTACAAGAAACTAGTTATTAATATTAATACTAATTAATTTTTCACTGATTTCTCAGTTTAGCTGGGATAGATTCAGTCAAATGGCAGAGTAGGGCATTCACTGCAGAGTTTATGGAGATATTTGGTAGAGTTCTCAATATTTTCTTTTTTTAAATTTTTTACGGTTTAAAGAATTTAATCTGCAATGCTTTCACTTAAGTTATAATGAGGAACTTTCTCCGACTGACATTATTTAGGATGTTAGTGTTTAGTCAAAGCGAAAGACAGAGAAGAGTGGAGGCTTTATATACCATGGACCTGCCAGTAGTCAGTCCACTAAGAGAGAGAGAGAGTGTTTAGTCAGTTATCCATCTATGAATAGTTAACGTTTAGATGCTCCACACACGTTGGGCCTGGAATAAGCTATGGAGTATCCAGTGTTCTAGGAGCTTCCACTGATTGGCGTCGAGTTGATGGGTTGCGCTTCAGAATCCTTGCTGTACTTAGACATCCACTCTTTGGTTTTCTGAAATAACTCCGTCGGTTTGTCCACCTTGGATATCTGCCAAAATACATACGCAGAGTAGACAATCTAGCAACTATACTTTGCACAATCTCTTAAGTGTTTACTGAAGATTAAACCTATTGTAAACTGTACATGTCGTGCATTGACTGATGATATGGCATGGGACAGGGAGGACTGAAGAAAGTCTATTCGTATCCCGACCCTGGTTAAACTGGGATTTAAGGAAAGATGATGATGCAACTGTACATGTCGTTAGACAGGGACTAGGCATGAACTGAGGAGAGCAACGTAAGGTATCTCAGGCTGATGATGTGTTAAAGTTTAATAACAGACGAGTCAATGTGATGGGAGCTACCTATTGGTGAACGTATTACTGTTATTCTGCTATTATTGAGAAATGCTGTTATTATTGAGAAAGCAAAGTTACTATTGTATTATTATTGTAATGCTGTTGTTCAGTGAGAAAGCAAAATTGCGTTATTAAGAAGTCATTCCTCTCCCAATAAATTATGTTGTTTAAAAAAATTAATAATAAATGTGAAATAGGTATACCTTGTAATTCTGATCAATGTAGATTCCAGCATATACTCCAACGGCTAGCAGGATCAGCTGTTGAAAACATAAAATGATAAATGTATATATAGGCCTATATACACATAAATGTATGAATTAATAAATAAATAAATATATATATATATATATATATATATATATATATGTGTGTGTACAGGTTAAACAAGTATATATATATATATTTATTTATTTATATACCTACACTCGTGTATATTCCCTAGTACTAAATTTTTCTATATTTCTAGGTGTCTGCTCTGATTTTTTAAACTATCATTAAGATTCAGTTAAAATGTACGTGTAGATTGGACAATAGAAGTTGCAATTAAGTCAGTTGAAATCCGTCTACGTGTTATGACCTCAACGTTCCTCTATACTACATTGTAATTAACGCTAATCCGGTAGCACGTTGACAAGTTGTCTGACTGTAGATCAGCAGATGCAAGGTTCAAATCTAGTGCTCTCTCCGTGAATAGCTTACTTTCGAGATAGGAAACTAGCGATATACGTAGCTTTAGCTTTTTCACCCGGCTTTCTTTACTGTAATAGATGTAGGCAGCGTACTGACAAATACTAAGAAATTTAAGCTTATTAAGAAATAGGAAGTAGAGTTGGATAGGACATTCTAAGAGGGGAGAGTCTATTGAAAGAGGTCATAGAAGGTAAAATGGAAGGAAAAAGAGGCAGAGGCAGGCCGGGATTAGGTATGTTAGATGATTTAATGACCAACTCATGTGGAAATGAAGAGGAAAGCGGAAGACAGAGAAGTGTGAAGGCGTTATATACCATGGACATACCAATAGGCAGTGCACTAAGAGAGATAGAGCGTACTAAAATGATGATAAACGATGGGAATAGAAATATGGAGGAGTTATATGCTTTGGCCCTGCCAATGGGCTGTATACTGGGTGAGATAGTCGATGTGATTAGATCTAACGTGTTTTGCAAAATTTACCTCTTTCTCAAAGATTGTGATCAAATTGGAATATATAGTAGAGCGTATGGTAATTAGTTGCTTATTTGTAATACTGACTGACAATGGAAAAACATAGAAGTTGAGAAATACTTACACCAACAACCATGGCTGCGAAATTAGTTGACCACGAAACAAATCAGTTACTAAAATCACTCAAATACAAAGACTAATATTCCCACTGTATAATATATACTCAATATCTGCTAAGCTGTGTTACTATATTAACAATTGCTAGTTTCTAGTCTACTCTTTCCGTTTTGTCTGTTACCGAACTGTTGATTGAATTGTAGAGTAAAACTGCTCTTATATATTGAAAGTAAGTGTGAACACTGATGAATACTTAAGCAATGAGATCACTTGAGAGTTGAAAGCTCTCCAGGTTTTGTTAGCATTTCATCACATTACGCAGGCTTTTGAACTGCATTACATCAGATAGTGAGTGAATGCATTTATTCTGTTCAACGCTCACTGTCACATGAGTTTAGATTCTTGATTACGTGTTCGACTGATGCTTACTGTAATGTACCGTATGTCATCTAGAACTAAATATAGTATGTCATCTAATAGAACTGTATACGTGGCTTTATTAAATAAATTTTAAGAACTTCCGCTTAGCGTGCCGTTAATCCCTATTCGGGTCGACACGGAAGGAACGGGATACGAAATGGAACATATAGGTAAGCTATGCATCGGCCTGACACCACCTAGTGTTCACGACTAGGTCTTTATTCTCCCCTCGTAAGAGAAAATACCACGTCGTTACGAAGTTTCGAACCCGCGACCTCTCGTTCAAGAGGCGAGCTCTCTACCACTGTGTCACGAGGCTCTCCTGAACGTAGCTTTAATGAGTGGTTTTATTTTATTTTATTTTGGCAACTGTGCCTTAATTAGATCAAAAAATTATTAGTATAATTTGTACATAGTTGCCCATACGTCACACACACGTACACACACACACATACACACACGTACACACACACATACACACACACGCACACACACACACACGTTTTAATCAGTAATGTTTTAAGTACAGCAAGAATAAAAAATATCAACTGAGAAATAGTCCAAGACATTGTAGACAAATTATAATGTACACTGTGCACCAAACAACACCTAATTAATAGTTTAGACCTTCATTTATGCCGGTATTAAATCTTGATCCTTTTTAAGTAGAATAATAATTTAATATCAGACTTTTTATTTAATATTTATTGATTTTTTTAAGTACTACATTTTAGAGGCTACTTTAAGGTATGGATAAGGTACAGACTTTGTGAAGGGATTAACTTGTTGATCTATGGAATGCTCTTAGTGGAGCGAGAAAACAGACTTTGAGTAGGAATATGTACCATGGACCTGCCACCTGGTAGGATACTAGAGAGAGAGAGAAAGAGAGAGAGAGAGAGAGAGAGATTGTATTATATTGTATTGTGTAGTATTGTATTGTATAGAATTGTACTGTATTGTGTAGTATAGTATTATATTGTATTGTGTTGTATTATATTATATTGTATAGTATTGTATTGTATTGTATTGTGTAGTATTGTATTGTGTAATATTGTAGTGTATTGTATTGTATTGTATTGCATTGTATAGTATTGTATAGTACTGAATTGTATAGTATTGTACAGTACTGTAGTGTATAGTATTGTATTGTATTGTATTGCACTGTATTTTATTGTATTTATTGCATAGTATTGTTTTGTACTGTATAGTATTGTATTGTATTGTATTTGCTAGAGTTAACCCGGTGACAGGGAGATGGGAGGAGGATCGACCCAATCCTCTGGATGGAATGACTGAAGAGCAGAAAGAATACGAAGCCATGAAGCTCGTCAATCAACTGGACAGGCTGCAGAGGTTCCTAGTCTTTCTCTTCCTCAATTCCTGTTGAATATTGTCTGCTGAATTTGAATGGTTGAATATTGTCTTTTGGCGAATATGTAATTAATAGATTGATTGTTTGATTAATTGACAGATTGATTGATTGACGGATTGATAGACTTACGGATTGATAGATTGAACGAGTTAATGAGTGAGCGAGTGAGTGAATGAGAGATCGATTACTTGGCTGATAGATCGATTTATTGATTGAGTGATTGATATATTGACTGGTTGATTGACTAATTGTTTTGATTGACTAATTGATAGATTGGTTGATTGATTGATAAGGTCAGGGATAATTCAGCCGTCACGAGTGCAGGAAGGTCGCCCAGTGCCTGTGGAGCACGTGCTGGAGCTAATAGAGGACATGAACGTCGGTCCTAAAGAAAAGGAACAAGAGTCTGATATAGACTGAGCACAGGTGGAGAAACGGACGTTAAAATTCCTAGTTTTATGTCTCTCAGTATATGTTTGGCTATGTGTATGGGAGTGTATATATGTGTGCGTTTGTGGATTTGAGTTGATGAAAGGCAAGATGTGCTTCTTTCCTGAATCTGATATTATCTTTCCATGTGTGAGAGTATGTGTGAGAGTATGTGTGAGAGTATGTGTGAGAGTATGTGTGAGAGTGTATATGAGTGTGTGTATTGTATGTGAGCATTATGATGTCTGTGTGTTACTTTCTCTTGTTTGTTCTGGAACATTTGAGAATATAGACAACCGGAAACGGCACTTGTTAGTAGAGGGCGACAAATAGTCAATATGCAGCCCGATGAAGAATGGATAAATTCACTATGTTAAAACTGCACAGGTTCAGATATACGATTGTTTTGCTACAATCTATTTTTATACATGACATGTCTGGCTACTGTGTATAGTACGTATCGTAGACTAAGTAAAAATGACCAGCACCAGCTTTTATGAATGAATAAATGATAGTTTGATTGATTGTTGTTGTGTATGCGCGCACCTATTTGAATTTGTGTAGTCGTGTGTGTGGTAGTGTTGATAAACTCATTGATTCAAATGCTTATATTAATTTAGTTTTGTGCATGCAAATCGAAGCTGTTTCGCTTAAAGAAGCAGCAAAGAGCTGTTTTTTTAAGCAGAGAGTGCTGTTGTGTATAGTGTATAATCATCACTGTGTTTATACACAGTGATGTTTCAGCACTGATGTTTTCAGCACTGTATAAACATCACTGTGTTTATACAGTGCTATACTGTGTATAGCACTGTATAAACATCACTGTGTTTATATACAGTGATGTTTATATACTTAATTGTGTACATACAGCACTGTATAAACATCACTGTGTTTATATACAGTGACGTTTATATACTTAACTGTGTATAGCACTGTATAAACATCACTGTGTTTATATACAGTGATGTTTATATACTTAATTGTGTACATACAGCACTGTATAAACATCACTGTGTTTATACACAGTGATGATGTTTATAGACATAACAATGTATATACAGCACTTTATGAACATCACTGTGTTTATACCTAGTTCTCTTTATACACATCTATGTTTATATACTTAACTCTGCGTACGCAGCGATATGGCAGTCTTAACGCGTCTGTATGTGTTTAATATCTTCACATACTCCTCTACATGTCTGCATTACATGACCCTGTGCGTAAGTGAATGCAGAAAATTACTTGATTATATCAGTGTCCCTGTATTGCTTAAAGTGGTTAAAGTGGGAGGGAACGCAGGATAACTGCGTTCCCTTAGCTCTCACTTTTTCTGAGGTGCGTTCCCTTGCCAGGAGCCCATATTAGATACTAGGAGAACTGTAAATATATTACATTGTAATTACATTACAGGCCCGAAAAATTACGACCGTCCCCTAGCTCTCAATTCCAACTTTAATCACTGATTGCTTGTGAATATGTGCTAACCTGTAAATGATTTAAAACATGGCGATCATCTCATTGACTGTGTATATACTTGTAGTGGACATCTCTTTCTGTTGTACAAGTGGTCTTGTGTTCAACGCTTAGTTATATGTGTACGTCTAATGCTAATTTAAACGTGTACTACGGTAGATACTGTTTATTGTCTTTGTGACAATGTAAAAATAGTGATAACAATCTTCTATATTATAGTTAGTTGTGTTAACGAACTTTAGCTTGTGGGATAATTCACGCTGTTGTTGCTAAAATAATAATAATTATTAAAATTGTCATTATCATCTTCACGTGAATCCCAATTTAACTAGAGTCTGGATACGAGTAGACCTTCATTTCCTTTCATTTTAGAAAATTTTATTTCAATTTTTGAAGCCTAGGCGCTCTGCAACCGAACGCCCGAATGTGTTATAATACGTAACTCGTGTGGCTTAGTTTGCAGAAAACCGGCCAGATTAACAAGAGTTCACTGGTTCAAATTCTAGCCAGCCCATCTCAAGTCGTAACCTTGTCTTACCGAGATATGAGCCAACCTAATATGAAGCCTTAACGTATCCAAGTATAAATATACTTGTAGCATTTAAATATAATATTTTATCAAGCCATTTTATTCATGCTAGTTGTTATTTTAAAAGTAAATTGATTATGTTCGTAGTAGTATGAAAAATTATTATGGTGAACATTTTCTTCGAATTAAAGACCGTCCATAAATAACGGGAAGTTCACCATCCAAATAAATATTATAATAATAATAATATTTATAATAATAATAATAATAATAATAATAATAATAAAGGTTTTACACCTGCGTCATACTACGTCATGTGTTTATCTGAGATTTTACTCTGATTTATTTCTTTGTCTCGACCGAGATTCGAACTCTTGAGAGTATAAAGCGGATGTTAAAGCGGGTGGTATGCGTCAGTCAATCAAACGCCATAGCATCGCTACCTGCCTCTTTGACAAATAGAACACTTTAGACATGCATAGAGAAATACTCTTAGTAACTGTAAAGTTTTTAGTGTAGTAAAGCTTAATTCTAGCTCGATTAATTTGCTTTTGTAGTGGATACATTTCTGCTATTGAATCTCTCTCTCTAGTCATGTACGGATATGTTTCTAATTGAAAATATTTCTGTTGTTCCGCTCTACTGCACTACTGTTTTTGCGTTGTCAATTAGAATTCTACATTGTGCGGATATCATTTAGTCTCTAAATCACGCCGTGTTGTGCTAGTACATAGCGACGACAATCACTTAATTGCTAATAGTAGTGATTTTGATTTTGATAACTAAGTAGCTAAATTAAATCAATTAGCTTTGAATTAAATCAATTAGCTTTGAATTAAATCAATTAGCTTTGAATTAAATCAATTAGCTTTGAATTAAATCAATTAGCTTTGAATTAAATCAATTAGCTTTGAATTAAATCAATTTGCCAATTAGTGCTCAATATCTGTATCGATTTTGAATATGATTTCATAGCGATATTGAGAGAATATGGGGAGAATAGAGAATTTTAAGAGAATATAGAGAATTTAATTTTTCCCTTGTTGTGTCCGGGTTGTTTGAAGATTTGACCAACCGGTGACTGATGAGAAAAGTAGAAGAGTCAGTATAGAAATAAACATTAGACGATGTTGGAACGGGTAAAGAGTTTTAGATATTTAGTTCAAACATTAGCAGATGATTCGAAATGTGGATCTGAAATATAATATAGAATAGACTGGTTCGAACACAACACGGGCAATCTTAAAATATTGTAACACTCTATATGACCATAAAGATATTTTTAAAGAGCTTTGATACTGAATGTTGCATTAATTTACAATTTGCTAAAGTGTTTTCTACTCTACAACAAGTAGGCGACCAGAGTAATCGTATCTAAGCGCGTCATCGGCTTTTACATTTAAATAATCATCAGCTAGAAATCGAAAATTAGCGATTTGAACCCATTCAATGCTGCGCAGTCGTGTATACGTTTCTCTTGAAATAAGTCATTAGCAGAACACTTCTCCAGTATTCCCTATTCTTCTGTTAATGAAGTTTGGCGGGAGTTTCAGCTCCCTTCTATTTCCTTTAAAATTACCTTAATAATAAAAAATAAATATCTGATAACCCATATGTCCTTGTCTTCAATGGCTATGTCGATATTTTACTAAATAATATTTCTCAAATTTAAAATATAATGAGTAAATTTGTACTCCTTTATTAATAAATGATTCAAATATTGACTCCTTTAAAAATTATTTTAACATGTAATAATGAAATTCTAATTAATAATTACACAATACCCTAAAATTGCGTATAGCTTTTGTAACTGTTAGACTAGCAGTTTTTTTAAAGTTTAGTATCGTTCATTTGTTCATCACAGCACAGACTGTACAAAGAGTAGGAACGTGCATGTAGTTAAGTAAACAAATAACAATACAAAAGTACAATACAAAAAATACAATAGTTGATTAATTAAATGCTTAAACTGATCTATTAATTAATGAAGTATTGAAATAGTGGCCTGTCTGAACGTCTTGATGTAGTAGTAAAAAGCTCTGTATTGAATTTAATGAATTTTAATTTTAATTAAAGCATCAACGTGGATTTGAAAATCCAGTGCAATTCACATACTGGCTAGACACAAAATCACCACCACCTACCAATACTTATATCCTTTGAATCATGCTGAATCAAAAGACCATAAGCTTTTTGGAATAATATGCAACAATAAAAATAATTAATTAATAGAAATGATAAACAGTTCAATGGAATGTTTTGATTCAGGGAGTTTTAAGAATAACAAAAAGAAATTTCGTAAAATTTTGTAAAAGAAATTTCGGTCTATTGAAATCATTTTGATGTATAGAACTTTGTGACAATATTTTCTTGGTTAAACCTTTGGCTGACTTCTAGATTGTTTGATTTATTCACAGATCAATTGACTGACTCGTCGATCACTTGATTGATTCATAAATCAACTAATTAATTCGCAGATCAATTGATTGATTCGTAGATCAGTTGATTGGTATATAAATCAATGGGTTGATTTGGTTAGATGAGAACGAGTCAGTCAATTGATCACAGATCAATTGACTGACTCGTAAATCAATTGTGTAATACACAGATCAATTGATTGATTCACTTGTCAATTATTTTATTCATAGATCTTTTGATCGATTCACAAATCAATTGATTGACTTGTAGACTATAGCTAACATACTGGGACAGACCTATCGATTAAATCGTACATCAATTGATTGACTCGTATATCAATAGATTGACTCGAGGTTTAGTTAATCACTAGTCACTGATTACACACACGTGCTATCGTTTACATAGCACGTGTACCATTAGCGTTCAACTGAAGTCTTTTAGGAAAGTTGATTGCTAATTGATTACTAGTTGATTGCTTGACGGCGCAAACTATATCAATTGATTGACTCGCTTTTGATTGATTCGAGACAAATCCCATTGATTGATATCGCTTCGCCCCCGAGAAGAAATGTATTTACTTATTAGTAAATACATATCAATACTTGTTCATACTTTACTTGTTTTGTATTTACTTGTAGCTGATTTCTGTTGTTGATCGCTTGAAATTTGAAATTAAACATACTTCTCTCTCCCTGAGACTGAATTTTAAATCCGTCTCACCATATCATCGTTTCCTAAAAGACTTCAGTTGAACGCTAATGGTACACGTGCTATGTAAACGATAGCACGTGTGTGTAGAGAGGAGTAATTTTATATCTCTCATTTAGCTGTTCGTTTTAATTTATTCCTTAGATATATCGAATGGACCTGGAAGATTCTAGAGTGTAGACGAGGTGGTAGAGAGTGTATTGTGCTTATTGGATACAACACGTCTTTACAGATACACTAATATATCTACTGGATCTTAAGTACCTATGAATACAACACGTCTTTACAAATACACTAACATACCTACTGGATCTTAAGTTATGGATCTTAAGTATTTATGGATACAACACCACAACTTTATAGATACACTACGAATGTCTAGTACTATTTTTCCAGTCCCACTTTTTGATGAGATAAAATCTGGCTCTGCCTTCCGGTGAGATGAGAATTGGTCATGTTGTTCAGCAGCTGAAGGATATCCTGGAACGTCAAGATATCCCATTTCGATTTTTTAATTTCGAAAAAGCGCCAAATTTCCTCTTTTGATGACTAAATTTGTGTTCATCAACACTCCTTGAATGTCTCTATAGCGTAGGGGTAACGTCGTGAAGTTTTAAATGACAGAACCTGAGGTGAATTGAATCCTCGTGGGTTCTAATCCCAGCCGCGCTGATCTGAGAGTAAAATCTCGGACATTCACTAGACTGGTTACACGCAGGCTTAAAATGGAATAAATTTCCTAACGGTTTAAACATGTGATAGATAAAAAGTGATAGATATCAACAGAGTTGATGCGTGTTTACTCTACTCCATCATGTGCTCGTTAATGTACATTTACATGAATACAACATGTTATTGTAGGCCTATATATAGGCACATATATATATATATATATATATATATATATATATATATATATATATATATATATGTATATATATATATATTATATCTACTCTATTGAGCGTCATCACATTATTTTTTCAGAGAATGTTCACCCCTACCCTCTCATATCTTCCTATGTAACAAGAATTCCTATTGTAGACAAACTAAACTCTTAACTACTGATGAAAGCTAAGCGATATACGCTCTAAAAGCTCAGGTAAGTTACTATACCGTCGTTTTCGAACAACAAGTTTTTAGTTACCAGTCACAAAACGTCGGAAGATGGAGCCCATTAGACTGTGTCGGAGAACACAGGTATTCTATTAGTCAAAGTATCAAGTGTTCAATATAGATACATAGGCCTACTTGTTACCAACGTTCACTGTATATTCGTTGTCTACGTCAATGTTCAATGTAGGCCTATATTTGTTTTCATTATTCCTTTTTTGCATTTTCGATGTAATACTTTTTCATTATTTTACTATTGAATGTCTTAATGGCGTAGGTGTACCGTCAAGTAGTTTTAAGTGACAGACGCTGAGGTGAATCGAAGCCTCGTGGGTTCGAATCCCAGCCGCGCTGATCTGAGAGTAATTTCCCAGACCTGTTGCATAGCGGTTTAAACATGTGGTATTAAAAGTGATAGATAGCAACATAATTGATCATTGCACTGTAGTGCGATTTTATTTTACTTTATATCTATCAGTTTTGTCTGCCTCATTCGAACACGTAGTACAGATTCAGGCCAAAGAGAGTTTTAACGTCAGTATCCTGCCCCAAAGTATTCCAGTGCCATGAGGGCACGGTATTTGAACTTGTTACTTACTGACTCGCAGTCGGAATGTTAACCGATATGCCATACTTTTGAGCTACTGGATTGTTCCAAAAGCTAGCAAAATGACATGATTTTCTTTGGACATGCTAAAATATTAGCCAGTATAGCATTAGACCCAGTAGCATATAGATAGCAGTATAGTGTGTCTCAAATGTATAAATCTTGAACGACTCCATCCCCTCTACGAAACGCAGTTAACACTTACTCCATGAAAATTATAAATTGTCCAACTGGATTACCAAGGCTAAGTCCAAGTTCAAGTTTACAGTTAATTTTCTCTTCGAATAACATGTCAGTGATGGAAGAGCACTGGAATTGAACCGTTCACCTACTGATCCGCTGTCGAACAACTTGCCAACAAGCCACCGTCTCAGCCCCCTGATCGATATTTATCTTTTGATACCCCCAGGTATCCAACTCTCAGAGAACGGCTTAAGTGCAAATCCATGGCACATTAAAATTCGAAACTGGTCTAACAATCATCATATTTTATTCTTCTCGTCAATGTTAAAAAGTAAAGTAAACACGCTTCATAGTGAAATGATCAATTATGTTGATGTCTATCACTTTTAAAACCATGATTAAACTAAACGCAATTTAGTCCATTTTCCGTATAACCTGTCAAGTGAATGTCCGAGATTTTACTCTCAGATCAGCGCGGCTGGGATTCGAACCCACGAGAGTTTAATTCACCCCAGGATCAGGATTTTTGCTTGCGTGTTAAGCACCCAAAATGAGTCCAACATCTCTTTGAATGGTTTGAAGAAGGATTCTGATATGAAAGCTAAAGCTAAAGCTATCGTTTACGTCAGTTTCCTCACTCGAAAGAGATGTCAGTGACTGGAGTAACCCGTATGAAACCCGTTACTTATGTTTATCTTGGGCCCTTTAATTTTGATCTCAATTAAAACAGGTCTTTGTTTAGCAGCTTCTATGATGGATACGTTGACCTCCTAGGACTTCATGATTTCGGTCGTATCCCTTACAGACCTACAACGATGGAGTCAATAACTTACACAGTAGAAGAATTGGTCTACTTTCTACGAAAATGTAATAGTTTGACAAGACTAAAGAAAAAGGTAACTCGTTTGAGCTCAATTATAACAAATCAAAGTCACCAACATAGGCTACT
Source organism: Enchytraeus crypticus (assembly GCA_905160935.1). NCBI lineage: Eukaryota > Metazoa > Annelida > Clitellata > Enchytraeida > Enchytraeidae > Enchytraeus > Enchytraeus crypticus. Next base: position 397,529 of record CAJHZI010000827.1, on the reverse strand, counting down.
CTAGGCTTCAAGATGGCATAGAACCAAGTAAATTTTCAAAAAGTTCTACTGTGCTTTTTTCTTATAGTGCACTGTCTAAGGGCAGGTTCATGGCATATAACCCTTCCTACTAAATTCTATTCCCAGCCTTCCTTTTCATCTCTCTGTAGGAACTTGTTATCAAATCACGCTACTTCATTTAGTCTGCTTCAAACTCTTTTCCTTTGCCTTCTTCCTTCTATTGCCTCCCTCATCTAACCATTCCCGTAAAATATATCTTATACAGCTTTCATTTCCATTTATTTTCACATTATTAACTGTCCATCTCTACAAACTCTCTCAAAAACTTCTTATATTTGTAATTTTGTGAGTCAAGCCTATATCTTCTATCATTCCCCATAACCACATTTCCAATGCCTCAAATTCCTGATATCTGATATCTTCTTTCTTTAATGTCCACGTTTCACATCCTTACCAAAGAGTCAACCAAACCAATATTTTCACAATCTTTATCTTTGTGTTCTCAAATATAAATTTAAAAACCATGGGTTTAAACTTTTATAAATTCGGGGTTCAAATCCTGGGCTCACCCGTCACTGACTTTTCGAGTGAGAAAACTGACGTTAAGATTTTCTTTGCCAGCTTTATACCTTCGTCTGCTGGTCTCATATTATTTTACAAACAACAAATAACAAACAACATCATCATACTGCCATCTCATTCGAGCACAATGCTCGGAGAGACAAGAATTACGATTTTTGCGACAGATTAATGCGCCCTAGAGCACTGAATGATTAGGGCCTGTGTGTTGAAAACTCTACCCCACTATTAGACAAATACGGCGAAGCTTCCAGCATCAACAGATGTCGTAGGCAGTTTCGTGCAATTTGAAGGTGCAAGTAGAGAAATAATGATAAGGGGAACATTGAATGTCACAATAGCGCAATGGTTAGAGGTGCATAACGTCATGAAGTTTTAAATGATATACCCGGACATGAATTGAACTCTCGTGGGTTCGAATCCTAGCCGCGCTGAACTGAAAGTAAAATCTCGGACATTCACTGGACTGGATATACGGAAAATGGTCTAAATTACTTAACGGTTTAAACATGTGGTAAAAAAGTGATAGATATCAACATAGTTGATTATTTCACTATAATGTGTGTTTTTGTTTTACTTTACTTTAACAAACCGACGTCAAACAATTCTAGATTTTAAACATTTTTATACTTTTGTTGAACTTTAGGTAGGACTGAAAACTCTGTCGTAGCATTACGTTCCATTTTACAATATATTATCACCGACGAAAAATTAAAAGTATGTACTAAATGACCCATGATCATTTAAAAAGTCTAAAGCTAACGACAAATCTGTTTCATCTATCGAAAGTAACATCAGTTACAGGCGAACCCAGGTTTTGAACCCTGAAAATACTGATCCGCTGTCGAGTATCTTACGGTTCTTACCGACATTGCCAATGACTGCAGACAGTAGCAAAATAAATAAAAGTTGAAGTTCTCAAAAGTTAATTAAATACATTCATTATTAAAGGGTAGAATGAGCAGATGAATGGTACAAAAGATAAAATAATAATATTTAGACAAAAATTTTCAGAAAATTTCCATTCCATTCTAAGAAATTTATTGCAATTTACAAGAGTTTTAGTGCCTTCATTAACTTAAACATTTCACGTGATTTTCTTCCTACCTCCAACACCCCTTCTATACTCCAAAATCTGTTATTTTATATGATTTTCCCTCAAATTTTAAAAATTATCTAAGTCGAGGCTCTGTACCCTCCCCGCTCCCCCACCCGGATTCAATCACACCAGGACTGAGGGTGCTCGCTAGGTGGATACTCCTACACTCTCACTGACAACATGGAGACGTATAAAAGTTAAATACACACAGAGCTGATACACCGCTGAGTGTTAGACAAGTGCCAGGAACTGATTCAACAGTCGTTAGATGGTGATTTTGTCGCTAGTGTGACAGATTCAGTAGTGCCTAATATGTAATTTTGTCGTAAGTGTGACAGACCTAGTTCTGTCTAGCGTGTAATTTTGTCACAAGTGTGACAGATCTAGGAGTGTCTAATGTGTAATTTTGTCACAAGTGTGACAGATCTAGGAGTGTCTAATGTCTAATTTTGTCACAAGTGTGACAGACCTAGTTATGTCTAGCGTTAAATTTTTGTCACAAGTGATAATACGTACTTGCTGATGATACCGATTTTAATATATTGGACTGAGCTGTAGATTTGTTGGCAAGTTGTTCGACAGCTGATCAGTAGGTGCAGGGTTCAAATCCAGTGCTCACCCCGTCACTCATATACTATCGAGAGGGAAACTGACGTTAAATATTGGCTTTTTGATATTGTGCAAAGTAAACAATGTGTGACAATTTTCTCATGGTCTGTACAATGTACATAATACGAGTGTTTAATTTGGTTTTTCTAAAAATTCACAAACTTTTTTGTACGGATGCGCATTAATTCTTCCAAATTTAAGTTCTTATATTCGTTAACAAACAAAAGTCGTTAGTCAACAAATAACTGCTTTCTTTCTCTGAAAATAAGTGTTTGAATGACATATTTAAATTATTCTCAATATATTATTGCATTTTCTCATTTATCTGCAACCTTTTTTTTAGAAATACTAAAAACTTCTCTACAAAATACTCTTCGGCAAGATTTGCGCAATATAGAAAGTAGTGTAAAGTAAATTCAAAAGGTGTAACATAAATTACATAACTAAAATACTCTCCCCGACTATAAATTCCATAAACAGTTCATACATTTTTTTTCTATTTTAGATAAATATACAATAGAATTAAGCAATACACACTGTTACACCGTAATCCTCATATATGAAGATTACTGTGTAACAGGTTTATTTAATTACTATCTCTCGCTCTCAATCTCTCTCTCCCTCTCTCTCTGTCTCTCTTATTACATTGGCAACTGGCAGGTCCGTGGTATATAACGCATCCACTCTTCTCTGTCTTCCGATTTCTCTTCATGTCCACATAGGGCCTAAAAAGTGAATTTTTAAATCAGCTAACGTGACTAACCATTATTCTTGGAGGATTCTGCTTATGACGAGGTGAGCCCTCCATGCCTTCCTCAGTTTCAACTAACATTTACTGAGCAGGGGCGTCATTCCCTGAGAAAACAATCTTGTCTAACCGTTTCCTGTCTACTCAATTTTATTTCATAATTTATGTTGAGGATTCACTGAACAATTCCATCTAATAACTGAACTCTAGCCTACAGTGCTGATCGTGAGAGATGACTTAAGCTGGTGCTGAAGAAGGCAATGAGCAACCACTTCAGACTAAAGTTATTTTTATCGTTAGAGAGAACAATATTTACAATGGTCTATGGTTCAAACAAGTCCAGTCCGAAGATTTTTAATGAATAGGATGAGTCGTCCATCTTGATGGATTGCTCCGTATTTCATCAAAGAGATTTAAATCAAAGAGACAGTTAAATCATGTAGAATATGTGTGTAGAATCCGTCATCTTTGCAGAACAATGGTCGGATTGATTGATAATCTAGAGAAGCTGAGACGTAGACCCGCTGTCTACTGAACTCAGTATTCCCTTGCCATTTAGAGCATCGGCGTTATACACAAAGCTTCCAAGAGTTTCAATGTAGTGCGATTGATAATATCAATCTATAATATTTTAAGATTAGGCAATAAATATGATATCGCAAATAATCGGCTGGAGCCAGTGGCGATGTCGCTAAGATACTCGACCGCGGATCAGTATTTGCGGGGTTCAAATCCTGGACTCGCCCGTCACTGGCATAGCTTTCGATCGAGGAATCTATCGTTAACCTAATAGCTTTTTAGCTTCAGCTTTTTAAAAAATGGATGGAAAGAAAAAACTTAACTTGATTAAATTTCTGTGAGTACCTAGGGCTGGTTCATTGCAAGAATGTAAAGAAGAATTATTTGATAAGATAACTTTATATTTACTGCTATAGATACTGGTCAAGAGATATTTCAAACTAGTTTGACTACCATTAATTAATTATTAATTACTAGAACTATTATTAACAATAATAATAATTTTTACTATTATTGTTATTATTTTTATATTATATTTTTATATTATTAATAATAAGCATAATAGTAGTAATTAAGGACGTCCCTGAGATCATCCTTATATTAGGAAACGGACGTTAAACCTTTATTATTATTTATTAATAATATTATCATTATTGTTATTAGTCTATTATTATTTTTTATTATTCCCCCTCTCTAATGTTTGCCAAATAGCAGCTCCAAGGTACACATTCATACTCAAAGTCTGCTCTCACGTTCTTTAAACAGCACTCTATAGATCAAAAAGCTATTCCCTTAACAAATGTCTATTTAATATCCATACATTGTGTAGCCTATAGCTTAGGAAAATATGGCTTTTAAGTTAGTTTCCCCTATCCTTCTTTATTTCTTGCTTTGTTGCTTTTTACGACACTTGCAGTCACCGGTTGGTCAATTCTTCAAACAACCCGTACACAACACGGGGATAACTGATTAATTTAGCAATGGCAAATTAAACAGTACCATTATCCATCACTTGATATACCATTGAAAAGATAACCGAAAGCAGTGCAAATGGTTCGCCGGTTAGTCTTATACGAACATATGGATACCATTCATTTGGTATATGATCTAAAATAAAATATAAAACCCAAATTTGATAGCATTTTCCGTAAAAAAGGGTCAAAGGTTACTTAGAGCAGGCTTACTATTGTAATAAAGAGGTGAGTTCTGGCTGGAGCCAGTGGCGATGTCGGTAAAATACTCGACAGCGGATCAGTATGTGCGGGGTTCAAATCCTGGGCTCGCCCGTCACTGACATCGCTTTCGAGTGAGGAAACTGACGTTAACCCTAGCTTTTACTTTGACAGCCTGTAGAGTACCGGTAACAAGTGTGGACTGCTTTACATCCACTGTACTGATCAGGTACTGAGAACATGCGCAGTTAATGAGTCTAATTTACAAGTCTTTGCTGCTTCCTTCACTTCCTGACTGAATGGAGACTTTCTGATGGGGAAAAATCTCACTCAGAGATTATAATGATTGCGCATCCACGTTCCATGCAGGAATCGGACTTTAGTCCGCATAGCAAAGGCTTTAATTACAGCGGAGGTGGATTATTGGGGATCAGTGATCCGGTTGAGAAAAATTACAGAAAATTAAGAATTAACATATATTTCTCACAAACTTCTCGAAGAGAAGTGATATGGTGATTTTATTTGAATACTATGTTCTCGACAATGAAAGAGAAACCTAAGATGCTCCTTAAAAATTTTGCTAACTGGCATGATCGCGATCAGCGCATGCAATGACTTCAATCACAGTTGACAGATGGGCTAATCAGCTTGCTAAAGGCTGTTACTGTAGGACCTATATATTCAACAATTCATACACATAAATTGAGATATAAAATGTTATATTTAGTATATGAGAAATGAGAGTAGATCAATATAATACTGCGGATTATATTAAAATAAAGCTAAAATTTAACTTGTTTAGTATATAAGTGGGTAATATTAAAGAGCGTCCAGCTGGGATTCTAACCGATGGCCCCCTGCTATTCAAACAAGTTTGCTATAGATTCGGCCATCTAATCGGCGCAGAAGTTAAAAGGTACATATACTGAGACTAACTGTTCTAGAGGGATCCACGCATACATGTATCTATGTACGCATAAATGTTTAAAAAAACTCAAGCATAAGTGCATAAGAATTTCTTTATGCATGCATAATTGCATAATATTACACAATTACATGTATAATGCATGTATACTACACAGTGCATTAATTTATATTAAGTGTCAGCAGCTTTGGGATAATTGCCTTCTGCGGATGAGCTTAGGTCTATCTGTAGGCTTCAGTAAATGCCATCGGGCCCTGTCTCATTTCACTATATCTATGCTTGTGGATGTTTACCGCCTAGCGACATAAGCAAGATAGTAATCCTCTATTAGTCGTCTACTTAGTTTATCAAGTTCATCACCTTTTTGACGATAAGTTTAAATTTAATTGAATAGTTTTAGGCAACTTAATTAGTGAGTATAGTTCGTTTTGCAAGGCCATACACTCTGTCATTCCAGGTTCTAAATTGTTATTTATGTTTCAATTAATTTCAGTAGAAATCTTTCGAGAGAACAATTCTTAATAAAGTAGTCATTTAACGATATGGCAAATGAATATGATGGACTATCGAAGAGATGTTACCAAATCAACGTTTATCTCTGGTTTATTCTAATTTGTCTATCTCAACTAGCTGTTGGATTTTCAATAAAAGATAACGATGACAAACTAGTCAAAACTTCAAATGGAATTCTTCATTCTGCAAACGTTAAAACTGTGATACCTGATTCCGGGTCTACAAAATACTACGACAAGTTTTTTGCTAAGAATCTCAAAGGTCAATACAGACCCAATACTGAGGAATCGGTTGAGAGGATTTCAGTCGCTTCTGGGGTTAAGCGGGCTTGGGACAGTGACTCAGCCAGAGTTTGGGGAAAGCGAGGTTGGGATACCGATTCAACCAGAGTTTGGGGTAAACGTTCCTCGGATAAAGCATCAACAAGTACTTCTGGTGGAAAGGCATGGAAAGAGGAATCACCCGGGAGTAAACAAGCTTCTAACAGTGACTTCACCAGGATAGGGATTAAGCGTGCATGGGATACCGACTCAACTAGGGTTTGGGGCAAACGTGGCTGGGATTCTGAATCTACTAGGGCTTGGGGCAAACGTGGCTGGGATTCGGAATCAACAAGGGCTTGGGGCAAACGAGCGTGGGATAGCGATGCTGCCAGAGCTTGGGGTAAAAGGGCGTGGGATAGTGAATCAGCAAGGGTTTGGGGCAAGCGCAACCTTGACCTGCATTCAAGGAGAATTAGAAGGAAAGAAAATTCTGCCTTGAATAGCGCACAAGCCAAAGAGGATCTTGAAAATGCTGACGGCCTACAGACAAACCTTTTGGAGAACTCTGAACATGCTCAAATAGTAAATAACCTTCTTCGTTTCAAGCAGCACAAGTTTCGTGAAGCCATCAATGGAAGCCAGGAGGTTCTAGGGCAAATAAAAGACAGCATTAACGAAAGATCTGATATCACCAACCGAGCTGAATTGGTATCATATTCTGACAAAAATGTTAATAGGATTCCAGAGTTTATCACAACCGATGGCGAATTGCAAAATACGTATTTCCAAAGAATGCCATCAAATACAAATTCAATTGAATACGCTGGAGGTAAATATAAATATGCGGAAAATTCCGAAGCAATTGGAAACTTGTCGGACTTAAACAATCATGTGAAATCAAAAGGGAAATCTAAACACACGCCATCTAAAGCTGTCACCGAAACAACATTAAAAGAAAATTTCAAAACAGAATCATCTCACTCAGATACAGCCTATCTCCCTTCGATAAACTCATATCCAAAAGTCCCTTCTGAGATATCACTCGGCGAATCAGAAAACCTGAAAGACCGTTCAGTTTCCGACATCCAATCAGGATTTCACAAGTTGACTAAACGGAGCTTATCCACAGACGAAGAGATGAGTCTATATGATCCCAGTGGATTTGATTCCCTGACCAGCAACAAGCGAGTGTGGGATACTGACTCGATAAGAGTTTGGGGGAAGAGATCACTGGAGTCACCCGAGTACGATGAGCAGGGTGATCTGGAACCTTGGGAACACTGGGATTCGGACTCAGAAAGCCTTGATAAGAGAGCTTGGGATGCTGAGTCAGCTAGGGTTTGGGGCAAACGAGCATGGGATACAGATTCTGCAAGGGTTTGGGGCAAAAGGGCCTGGGATGCTGCAGATGCAGCAAGAGTTTGGGGTAAGAGGGCCTGGGATACAGATTCAACTAGGGTCTGGGGGAAAAGAGCATGGGATACCGATTCAGCCAGAGTTTGGGGCAAAAGAGCTTGGGATTCAGATTCTGCAAGGGTTTGGGGAAAGAGGGCATGGGATACAGATTCGGCTAGAGTATGGGGCAAACGAGCGTGGGACACCGATTCAACTAGGGTTTGGGGTAAGAGAGCGTGGGATCCAGACTCTGCAAGGGTTTGGGGTAAACGTTCATGGAAAAATGATCTACCCGATGTGCCCATACTAGCGTTAAGAAAGTACTGGAGCGAACCAGATGCTCACAGTTTAATTGCGCAGAATGCTGATCAGATTTTAATGGCGAAACTTGACAAATGGAATTATCTTACACTTTCTCCGAAATCCTACTGGAGTTCTGACTCCGCTGTTGACTGGAATCAGCAGAGTTCACTCTAGCTGATAGATTAGCTAATCGATTAGCTATCGATTAGCTAATCAATTAGCTGATTACTCTAGCTGATCGAATCGAATCTGAAGACGCAATGTTGTTTCTGAACAAGGAATAAATCTTCCGAGTAGCCTTCAGCAGTCAATGTCAATCACAAATCTCTACCATTTGAAGGAAATGGCGTATTGACTCCGCCTCATACGGCCTTGACTCCACCTCATATTGGTTTGACTCCACCTCCTATAGCTTTTTTTCCGTCTACATCTTCAGGAATTCCATTCTTCATGCATACATGTATGTTTCCTTAAGGATTTAACGGTGCAGCATCAGGCTTACCTGCCATAGATATCCGAGAGTCCTAGAGGCTTTGGATCATTTCGCTAACATCTTCCTCAGAGGCGCCTTGAGACCTAGAACACTATCATAAGATCAAGTGACTGAATATCTGTATCTATCAGCCAAACAAGCTCAAGACCCGATCCCACCTTGAGCAGAATGTCTAGAAAAATTACAACATCCATACTGATAGACATACACGGTAAATACATGATCATCAAATGATGATATCCATCACCTTTGATATCATCCGTTTAAACTGTTTTCCATTTTAGCCAATATTAATATTATAACAGAATTTGCCGATCATATCTCTGCGAGATTTTGCTCGCTGATCGGCTGAGGTTAGAACCCACGATAGAAATGCATCAGAATTCATCATTGTTTGGAATCAGAAATGGAAATTTCATGCACGTTCTTAGCACGATAGCTAACTGATCTACTGTATATACGCATGCTGCTCTTGTATCTCCAATATGATCAAACCTAAATAACCACCTCTCTATATCTGTCTCTTTCTATATATCTTTCTCTCTTTCTCTCTCTCTCTCTCTCTTTATCTCTCTGACTCTCTATCTCTCTTCATATATCAATCTATCTCTATCTCTCACTATCTCTCTCTCACTCTGACTCTCTATTTCGCTCTTATAGTGTTCTGAAATACGGCAGGCTAAGATACAAATTCCACACAGTTGGCTTACAGGATCCCTTAGTTTTTTCTTGGTTGTCTCTAATAACATTTATAGTTTACGGTTGTCGATTCCATAGCGGCGCAAGGGTTTATGTCTATAATAAATTGATCAAAATCTCCTAATGTTGTTGATGTTTGCTAATTAGCTCTAACAATATTGATACTAATTAGCAACAAAATTAAATTATATATGCAAATATTACTATAAATATTAAAAGTTTGACGTCTGCAACGTTCCACACTGATACTGTCGCAGATGTGATTCGAATTCGAGTCTGACTTCATAACAGAATAGCGTCTTGTACAATGAACAATCTAGACGTACACTTGAGGCATAAATCTAAAGTAAAACCAATGTTAACGCCAGTTTCATCTCTTGAAAGCGATAGCAGTGCCGGGTGAGCCCAGAATTTGAACCAACACATACTGACCCGCGGTCGGATAACTTACCGCCATAGACAATGGCTCCAGCCATAAGCATGTGTTATTTATTTATGTATATTTATTTATTTATTCATCATCTTATATGAAATCTGGACATCTCATGTAAATGCATCAAAGAGCATACTACATGTATATGCGTTTCTACATGTATATGTGTGACTTGTATTAATGGCCGTTACAGCATTTTCAAAATGCGAATTTGCAATTTGTAATAGCACAAATAAAACAGTGTTTAAAATGGAATAAAGTGTTATAATGTTTAAGAAAAAATATGGAAGTTATACTTCTAGAATGTGTAGATTTGAATGCCATTTGCTAAAAATCAGAATATCAAAGTTAATATCTAATTCTAAGAAATTAATATTGATCAGATCTATATAAACTTATAGATGACTTAATACAATAAAACTTCCTTTGATAAATCGAATACTATTTTAATTATTTTACTTTCGGTTTGCATGTATGACTTAGGGATAGTTACTATACTGTCAGACCCCTACGAGAGCTTTTATTTTTATTCTTCAAAACTTTACTTTTAAACTTACCAAAGCATCTAAATTCGTAGCAAAAAAGCTAAAAGCTAAACTAAAGCTAATGTTAATAACAACAATTAGAGTGCTACTATCATCAATGACAACATCGAGCAACGTCAGTTGACGTCAGTTTCCTCAGTCGAAAGCTATGTCAGTGACGGGAGAGCCCAGGATTTGAACCCCATACATACTAGTCCGCGGTCGAGTATCTTACCGACATCGTCACTGGCTCCAGCCAGTGGAAATGACAAGGTCATATACACATACATACAGCAACACAGAACCTAATGTACATATAGGCCTATACATACGGTGTTAAACAACAACAACAATTATAACAACAACAACAACAACTAGTGTACTACTATCGTAAATGACTGCACCGAGTACTGTTGATCCAAAAACAAGCCAACGAGAGTAAAAAGCAGATTCAAATCAGGTTCAAAATCCAGAAACACAGTCACGTACAAACAGCGCATTCATAAACAATATCATAAATCCAAGACATTTTCACTCGCATACATGTACATGTACATGCAGTCTTATACACTTGTCCTTTCACAAAAAATATTACCACGACAACCACATAAGCACACATAGGGCCAATCTAATCACATGCGAAAAATACCAACTGATACACACGCACCCACACATATACATACACACACACGCAAACACACACACACACACACACACGCAGACGTACACGGATGTGCAATGAAGCGACACTTTGATTAGATTTTCACGGGACCTTTGATACCGGAAATAGGACGATACGACGGCAAGTCCGGGATAATAGAAATATGACTGGTGAATTGCTGGGTAGAGGATAGGTAGGCGGGTGAGTAGGGGTAAAGTAAAGGGATTAAAGTTAACATTTAATACGTGGGTGGCAGATAATCACTGAGCCAAAGGCTTAACTAAAATCTTCCGTAATTTGCAGCTGTAACTTTTGCAACTGGCTGGAGCCAGTGGCTATGTCGGTAAGATATTTGATCGCGGATCAGTAGGTGCGGGTTCAAATTCTGGGTTCCCCCGTCACTGACATAGCTTTCGAGTGAGGAAACAGACGTTAACCTCAGCAGCTTTACCAGCTGTCGTCTATTCTATCTGAGGCAGAGAGTGGTTCAGATATTAATGGTTGTGGTTGTTGAAGAAATTTCAATTAGATAGATCGTAGTCTTAAATGAAGTCATTTAAATAACAATCAGAAGAGAATAAATTGTCTTACAGACAGTGCTCCCGTGTCATAGTGCCAATAACAACGATAATTATATGGCTGCTGTCGTCTATGACAGTACCGAGCATCATATATGAAAAAACGTTTTTTTACGTTTTTAATGACTGAAAAAACGCGGTTTTTACTTTTTTTATTTTTTATAAAATAAAAAACGTAATAAAACGTAAACCTAGTTAGGCAGAAGTTCTAATTTTTAAGACATTGCCTATTCTCAATTTCTTACGGATTTAAATTTTCTTGTATTGATAATTAAAAACAACTGACAGTGTCGCTGTATGTGACCTGAAAGTATTTGTTTATATTTGGATGGAGTCTATGGACATACTTTAGAACTTTAGATCAAGTCTAATTGTAAAATAAAATTGTTTAGTGTTATGGAATGAAGGCATAGTAATATATATATATATATATATATATATATATATATATATTATATATATATATATATATATATATATATATATATATATACATGCAAGCTACATGTACGCTACTAACGTTTTTTTTCAACGTTTTTTTACGTTTTTTATTTTGGATAAGAACGTTGTTTTCATCTATGCCGAGCACCATGGCTTTCAAAGCCACGCCATGTAGAAATTATTAAAAAATATCCCTATGGGAATCATCCTAAGATATCAACATGTAATCACGTCAATATAATTTAATTTATATTTAACATATTCAGAAATAAAATCTAATCCATCTAGAAGTAAGAGACAGTTAGGAGGCACCGAGAGCATGAAGGTAAAAGATATATAAAGCTCATGAGATTATAAGATATATATAAAGCTCATGAGATTATAAGATATATATAAAGCTCATGAGATTATAAGATGTATATAAAGCTCATGAGATTATAAGATGTATATAGAGAAAAGTAAAGTTAGAGCGACAATTGAAAAGAGAGAGAGAGAGAGAGCGAGAGACACAGAGCGATATAGAAAGAGAAAGAGAAAGATAGAGAGGGGAGAACACTATTATCTATACTTAGACA
>CAJHZI010000827.1:345000-380000 GCA_905160935.1 Enchytraeus crypticus | reverse complement strand
TTTTCCCATTTAGATTTAATTAAGCGATTGTCGTATGGATTTGATGATTAGTTGAGTAATTTATTTATTTATTAATTCATTTATTAATTCATTCATTCACCTTTATTTGGTTTAAGTATCTAGCTTTCGTCAAATTTATACTATTCACAGTTTCGATTTTACAATTGAAACAGCAATTTTACACATTTTTGATACTTGCTTGTACAACTTTAATGCATCTTTACAATGACTATTTGACTGAAATTGATAATTTGCTACATGTAGTAATTTAAATTGGAAAATCATTAAAATTAGTGCGGCATTGCTTTAGAACTGTAAGCTTAGTCATTGTTAAGCATACATAACAGTGATCAAACCAGAAAACAGTATAACGTAGCAAGCAAACATTTAAAAGTGCACGGTGATTTACTTATTAATTAAAGCTAAAAGGTATAAACTTGATTACGACTTGCTTTGTCTTAAAACTTCGTATAAAACTACAAAACTCTTAACACTTTGTTATTGCGTTAATAACATAATCTCTCTTAGTGCACTGCCTACTGGCAGGTCCATGGTACATAACGCCTCCACTCTTCTCTGTCTTCCGCCTTCCTCTTCATTTCCACATATGAGTGGGTCTTTAAATCATCTAACATACCTAATCTCTGCCTGCCCCTGCCTCTTTTTCCTTCCATTCTACCCTCTTTGACCTCTTTTAATAGACCTTCCCCCCTAGAATGTGTCCTATCCATCTCTTCTTCCTATTTCTTAATACATTTATCAACTGTCTATCTGTGCCAACTCTCTCCAGGACTTCCTGACATAATTTACTATTTAAAATCAGACTTATTGGCCAACTTCTGCACGAATTTATCACTGTAGCCTATAGAAGAAAAGTACATGTATACTCTTATTGTGTTTTCTAAGAAATTTTCTTTTGAAGAGAACTTACTATATAGACCCTAACATACATGTAGGCCTATATCTATAATTCTATATTAAAGATGACAATATTTGTCGTTCCATGCTTGGCAAATCTAATTTTACTTTAATTTTTCTTTCTTTCTCACTCTCTCTCTCTCGCTCTTTCTCTCTCTCTCTTCTCTCTCTCTCTCATTCATCAATGTCTCTCCTTCTTTCTCTCTCTTTGTCCCTGTCTCTGTCTCTTTCCTGGTCTACCTGTCTCTGTCTGTCTGTCTCTCTTTCTCTTTCTCTCTCTTATTCTTTATCTCTCTCTCTCTCTCTCTCTCTCTCTCTCTCTCTCTCTCTCTCTCGGCATCAATCAACAGCTGTAATATGGCAACGTCCCAGGCTCTATTGTATTGTCCAAGCCGTAAATGACAATCTCATCGTTACGCCATTGACATCAAGTGGTTACGTCAAATGTCATCGGGTTTCAGTCAGCTTCTGAACCAGTATTAAAGATTCCGCAAGCAATTGTTCTAACCGTGCGTCTACTACCTAGACCTTAAATTCTAATCTTAAAGAAATCATTTTTTTACAAAGAGATCTTCAAAAAGAACTTATTTGAACTGAACTTAACTAGGCTTAAAGATTTATTCACCAGAAAGATCATTTTCCTCTTTATATATATTACCAAAATAATTTTACGCAATCAATCAATATTAAATAAATGACCACTGGATAAATAATTTAATATTGTCCCGATTTCATTGAGCCCTTCATACTCCCCTCAGATTTTCGCTCACCCACCAGTGTCTTTGATCATCAGTGGTAACGGTCAGTGCAATAAGCGTGTCGTCAGAGGCGACAAAGACTTGAGGCCGTCTGGGAAGCGTTACAACTAATTCACTCACCACCAATCAAGCGTATACAGTCATTTAGATCCCTCTCTATCTATCTCTGTCTTTATGTCTCTTTCTCTCTCTCTCTCTCTCTCTCTCTCTCTCTCTCTCTCTCTCTCTCTCTGTCTCTCTTTGTCACACTCTCTTTCTTTCATATCCTAAGACAGGTCCATGACGTATAACTTTATAACATATTTATATTTTCTAACGCTGTTTTCATCTTTACATGCGGATAAACATGATCTGTCAAATAGTGCTTTGTCAAATAGAATAGGCCTATCTTCCATTTTCTGTGTATTATTCTATTCATTTTAATTTTGTATATAAATACATAATATAAATTATATTATATTATATATATATATATATATATATATATATATATATATATATATATATATATTGTATCTGTTATATAATATATAGAAATACATATTATCTGAAAGGGACTTCAATTATATGATATTTGTGAAAGCATCTTCTCTAAATTAGATCTTCCTATTAGTGTTGCTACGTGTAAATCTATGCCCTCGGTTACTATAGGTCCTCTAAATTAATTTTAGTAGATCGAGACCTGGCATTGCATCTCGCAGCAAGCTGTCAAAGTTTATTTAGCTCATTCCAGCATTCTGCTCCACAGGTCTGGAATTCTCTTCCTTCCGCTTTATGCACCCTCTCATCTTCCACCTATCAGCGTTCTTTCTTCTTGAACGGTTTCATAGATAGTTAAATCTTTTCTTTTCGATCTCTCCCATCTAATTTACATAACATACTAATTGAGATCAACACAAAATTTAGATCTCCGCTAGTGCCTTTTCTTCGACTGAATTCATGGATTCGGTTCTCACCTTCTATTGCATTCCAAACTCTGTCCATTGGTTGGATTTGGATATCTGGCGCTTAATATTATCGTAGGCAACATTAACATTCTAATTATGTTGTTATTGCTATATGTCCTGCTCTAAAATTAGAGAGGTGCTGAAATAAATATAGAGTACATGCTGCAATTAAGAATTGAAGTGCAACTGTTTGTTTACATTTGCTTTGCTGTGTAAATTAGCCTAGAAAATAATATAAGCCTAAAAAAATAATAAGCCTAAAAAGGAATATATGAAATAACATCTATGAAAAATAAAAAGCATATATTACTAAATTCAGGAAATAGTTCTCACGCAGGTGTTTAAATAAGAATAAGAAATAACATTAAACATAAATTTATCCCAATAAATGAAAGAATCTGTTATATAAAATGCAAAATAGATCATTTAGATTATAAAATATTTAGTGTATATGCTCCTACAAATCCAGTTAGTGAAAGCAAACCAGAAATTAAACTTAAATTTTATAACACACTAGATAGCATAATTTCAAAATTTAATAAATATCAGAATATAATAATATGTGGAGATTTCAATGCTAAAACAGGAGATAGCTATCTAAATTATAAAGAAAATATAGGAAAATATGGAAAAAGGAGTACAAATAGCAATGGGAAAACATTATTAAATCTAGCCTATCAGTATAACTTAGTCTTAATTAATACATTATTTGAGCATAAAATGGCACACAGAACAACATGCCCAAGGAGTCTAGGAAAAATTAAAAGTCCGTAAGAAATCAAATAGATTATATAATTACGAATATAAAACATAGAAAGAACATTGTAAATTCTAGATCATATGGAGGATTTTGTACTGATACTGACCATAGATTAGTTATAACTGAAATGATAACAAAGAAATATTTTAACAATAACGAATTAAAAGTTCCCAACAAAAATATAGTAGATAAATCAAAATTAGGAGATTCTGATATTGAAAAGAAATATAAGGAAACTATTGAAAATAAATTACAAAAATTACAGGCGGAATGTACATGGAAGCAGATAACTAACATAATAAAAGATGTAGGTAAAGAAATCCTAGGATATACAAATAAAAAAGTCTCTTCAAATAATAATGAAGTAATTAGACTTTCCAAAAAGCAAAGAGATATTAGAGGAAGAATACAATTAGAAACAAATGTAGAAATTAAGAAAATATTAAAAAATGAAAGAAATAATGTCATGAAAGAAATAAAAAACATCCTAAAAAGAGATTTAGAAACCAGAGAAATACAACAGATAGAAGAACTAAATAAAACAAAAAAATGAATCAAACAAAATGGTTCAAGTAATGAGAAATGTCTATAAAAGTAAGCCTAAGGAAAAACTATTCATACAGGAAAAGGATAGTTAATTGATAGTTAACAAAGATGAAGTAACTGAAATTATAACAGACTATTTTAAGAACATGTTCAATAAAAACTCAATAGACACAATAAGTGGAATAGAACCTAGAAAAATGAAAATTCCATTTAGTGAGGGTGAAGTTGAGAGATCAATTAATAAACTAAAAAACAATAAAAGTGCAGGCCCAGATGGCATATGTGCTGAAGAATTAAAACATTGTCCCAAAGTAGTATTTAAAATAATAGCTATGTAATATAAATAGTAAATAGATAAGTTTAATAAGCTAGCCGAAGGAAATGAACAATTAGAAGAAATAACAGAAGGACTACTAATACCTCTGCAAAAATATGGAAAAATCAAAGGAAAAACAGAAAATCTTAGGCCCATAATCCTTCTAAATGCATTGAGAAAGATTTTGTGCATCATAATGTTTAATAGAGTATATGATAAAATAGATAATCAAATTCCACTAAGTCAGGCGGCATATAGAAGAGGAAGAAGCACTACAGAAAACGTGTGCTCTTTGAAGTTATTAATAGAAAAAGCAGTAATTGAACAAAATGCTAACATAAGTATACTACTTC
Organism: Enchytraeus crypticus; assembly: GCA_905160935.1. Taxonomy (NCBI): domain Eukaryota; kingdom Metazoa; phylum Annelida; class Clitellata; order Enchytraeida; family Enchytraeidae; genus Enchytraeus; species Enchytraeus crypticus. Next base: position 375,402 of record CAJHZI010000827.1, on the reverse strand, counting down.
TAGACATGAGTAAGGCTTTTGACTGTGTAAATAGAAAGCTATTAATAGATGATTTAAAGCAGTTTCTAGATGAAGATGAATTGTACATAATCAAAATACTAATAGAAAATGTAAAAATAAAGGTTTTGAACGACAATTGTCAAGGTAAAGAATTCAGTACCAGCACAGGAGTACCTCAGGCGGACTGTCTAAGTCCAATTCTGTTTACTTTCTGCTGTGCAATGTCACTAAAAGAAACAGAAAAGAATGTACCTAAAGAACTTAATGATCACACATACTGTAATAGAAATAGTAATACAGAAATAATAGATCAACAATTTGCCGATGATATAGGATGGATTATTATTGAACAAAACAATTCCGATGAATTAATAACATTCGTTGAAAGTAAATTAATAAGACGGGATCTTAAAATAAATAAAGATAAGACAGAGAAAATAGTAATATTAAATAACAATGAAGACGGTGGAAAAAAACTAAATATTTAGGTAGTATGTTGGATACAGAAAATGATATAATTCATAGAAAACAATTAACAATGATGGCATTTAATAAATATAGATTGAAATTAACAAATAAAAAACTAAATCTTAAAGTTAGAATAAAAATCTTTAACACTTATATTAAATCAGTATTTGTTTATAATAGTGAGTTATGGGTAGTAACAAAAAGCATAGAAAATGACATAGATGTTTTTCATAGAAAGTTACTAGAAATCTCCTAAAAATTCACTATCCATACACAATTAGTAACATAGATATATACGAAAGAACAAAAGAGACTCCTTGGAGTCAAATCATAAGGAAAAAAGATACAGTTGGATAGTCCATATGCTAAGACTAAATGAAAATAATCCAATTAGAAAAGCTTTAAAATATAGACTGCGAAACAACAAAATGAGGGTAGGAATGGGAAATAAATACACATTAATTAAGCAATAAAATAATGATATAAATCAATTAGATACCAAATTCAGTCCTATGCAGGGTGATGTTTATGACTTTGCACAGGATCGTGATAAGTGGAGGCAGAGGGTTGAGGAGTCTGCTCTGGTGTCCACCGAGTGACGTCGCGCAGAGTTTTATATATTTGCTGTGTAGGCCTTCTCGTGTTTTTCATGTGTTTTAATACCTTATTATTAAATTAAAATTGTCATTTATTGTACATGGATCTATAAAAGTCATTTAGAGGTTAGCGTCTGAGTCTTCGGCTGAAGACTATTTCTGGGACTTCTCCCCTAGATTGTATATCTTCAGATAGTTTTCTTGAAATGACCAAAACCTGATGTATAGCAGCAATTTATTATTGATTATAAAGTAATATTCCATTGTTTTACTACAAGATATATAATTAATAATCTTCTGTCTGTATGTTTAAAATGAATATTATGGTATAATATACTCAGTCTTTATGATCCATGCCATGCTGACTCTAAAATGTGTCACATTTAATTGCAGTTCCTAATGCCTATTGCAGTTTTAAATGAATGTAAGACCTTCGACAGCCGGGTGTGGTGATTGTGGCACTGTACAGAATCCTAGCTGTTTAGAATCTAAAACTTCTTGTCTAACTGAAGCGCGTGAATCTAGTATGGAGTCCGGACCGGTCGTGATTTCTGCTGACGCATCTCGTAAGGTTTTCAACAGTGCCAAAGGTTTCCTTTTTAGATATCTCTCAAACTTTATCTCAAATAGTTCTTAAATATCTCTCAAATATCTCTCAAATAGCTCCCAAACATAATAGTAAAATTTACATTTTGCCTGATTTACGTAACGTTATTGAGTAGGAATATTGGCAGAGATATTAACCACAGTACTTAGAGGTACCATAACTATAAAGTTGGCATTTGGTTTGAATTATTTTTATTTTTATTATTTTATTTATTTTACAGCTGCACTAGTTAGTTTGTAAATTCAAAAAACTATCTTTTCTAAGCAGAACAATTTTATGCTTACAAAGTTTTGCTATGGTACGTGTAGTATATTATGATGTTATTTGTAAACAATTGCAGTAATGTAAAACTTTATGGCATGGTTACCTTACTTTGAATTATCTATTTATAAAGTTACACTAGTTCTATTGTTAACTCAAAAATGACCTTTTCTAGGTAGAACAGTTTTATAACTGCATTTTTTGCGAAATCTATGTTAAATTTAAATAGTGTATTCTTACTTTAATTAAGAACATTGGCAGTAACTGTAATTTTATGGTATGTTGTTACCGTACTTTAATAATGAAATATTGAGTAGTTTTATTTATTGTTATGATTGTTTGACTGATTAATTGACTGATTGATTGAAATATATTTTCAGGGCTGATTATTTGACTGAGTGATTTAAATATATGTTCTGGACTGATTAATTGACTGATTGATTGAAAGATATTTTCTGTATTGCTTATTTCAGGATTGAGAGCAGCTCAGCAGATTCCAAAGGAAATATTGGAAGATCCAGAACTATTGGCAGCCATTAGTTTGGTTTGTATATAATGTTTATACTAATTTTATTCCTTTTTTTTAGAAATACAATTTATATTCTCTTTGTTCTTAATGACAACACACGTTCTGTACCTGGCTGGAGCCAGTGGCGAAGTCGGTAAGACACTCGAGCGCGGATCAGTATTGTGTGGGGTTCAAATCCTGGGCTAACCTGTCCTGACATCGCTTTCGAGTGAGGAAACTGACCTTAACCTTAGCTTTTACTTGTTATTTAATTATCTAGTAATGAAGTATGCTTTTGTTGTCTAAATGAAATTCCTATCTTATATATCTTGTAGTGAAATTACATGTACGTACTTCTGCAATATTCTTTTAGTGTTTAAAGGAATATTACCTGTGAAATGGTCGAGAAATAATAAATAGTCTTAATGGTAATCTAAATTTATTGCTGGAAAATTTAATGAAGCTGACTGTTTAGGCAACAATATTAAGCAAACGCTATACCGTAATGATAATCCATGATAATATTTATCTCTTTTCAACATCTATAGGTTTGAGGTTTAATTCTTTGGACAATTTAGTCAATTGCCCATGTATCAGTCCAAGATTTGATTATGTAGATTAGAGCTGTTTAATAAATATTTTAAATGCTTGAGACTGTAAAGTGGGTTTTGACTAAACTGTTTTATGCTTTGACCTTTGATTAGTATTAAAAGTGTAAGATGTCATCATTATCAGAATTTTGATCCATTTAGTACATCTCAGGGAATGTCGTTGAAGTCAAATCCGTGGCTTTAACTAAAATACTAACTACTAGAGACTGACTACTAGAGCTATATATTTATAAATGTAGATAAATATGTAAATAAATAAATGGCTAAATTATTATCTATTAGTGTATTATCGTATGGTACGTATTAACATGATATCGTATTTATATGTAGATGTTTTTTCAACTGACATTTTCTGTCTCGTTGTTGTTACTGTTAGCTTCCATCAAACTACAACTTTGAGATTCCAAAAACTGTTTGGAAGATTAAGTCATGTGGAATCAAACATGGTGAGTTTGTTTTTATTTACTTGTAAGTATAGAGTAAGTATAAATGTATATACTTTAAGAATTTAATTTCTGCAGATTTAGGAGCTGATAAGAAATAAGTATTTTAATGAGTCACTGATGAAATTCAGTAATGAATTTTTATGTTTTAAAGTTATATATATTTTACTAATAATTTTTATAAATAATAATATCAGAAATAAATAACTTAGCTATTATATTTTTTATAGTATTTAAAAAATTTCAATTTCTTTATCATTGATTTAATGGATTAAATTAAAATTAATAGATTAATAGATTAAAATTAAATTAAAGTATAATTGATTGTTAATCTATTCTTTGTCAAGTAAAAGCTATACCACTAATATCTATTGTTAACATTGTTATGCAAAACTTCTGGCAGAGCCCTATCTGGAAATAAAGACCCTCTCAGGTGCATTTGATGTCTTAGCTGATACTTAAGCTTACCCTTGTTGTGTTATGGCTTCTGAAGAATAGACCAACCGTGGCCTGCACATGTCGTAGAAAGTGACAAAGCATTAAGATTCAAACAAACGTCAGAAAGGGTAATTAGAAAGTGCTATTCGGTTGGTGAGCACCTAGGCTCCAGAAATTGCTAATAAATTTTCTAAAATGAATGGAGTTAAATCTTAGTTAAACTGGGATTTAGGGGAAGATGATGATGATGATGATGTTGATATATAAACTTGGTTTAAGGTCTACATCCGTGCCCAAAGAGTATCGGTAGATTTTTGGTTCTGCCAGGTTTCAAATTCATTCTTATCGGGAAATTGTACTACAAACTCTGCTACCAGATGGCGTATTTATAAAATGTTAAATCACTCAGTAGTGCTATTGCGTTGTTTCATGTAGTATATAGATACTCTGAAGTCTCATCCTTAGGAACCTCTCTCGTGAAATTGCCATTCATGGATCAACACTTTGAAGGACTCTATGTGGTTTTTTATTAAAACTTCTGTTTTAATTAAATTTAAGCATTTTATCTCATGACATCATATTGAATATTTTGCTATACAGCGGCACTTCAGTTTCCCGAGGGACTCCTAATGTTTGCCTGTCACATCGCTGATATCATTGAGAAGTAGGTTTATATTTACACGTTGCTTGCTCTATTGTGTTATTATTAATTGAGTAACAGTATTAACTTACTGGCTGGAGCCAGTGGCGATGTCAGTAAGATATTCGACGTCTGATCAATATGTGCGGGGTTCAAATCCTGGGCTCGCCCATCAATAGCATCGTTTTCAAGTGAGGAAACTGATTTTAACAATGTTAGTTTTATCAGCTTTTTATTTTTTAGCAAATGCTTTATCATGATAAGATCTTTCAACATGAGTACATGGTACTGTTAATATCTTTACTGCTTGTCTAGAAATTCACAGACAAATGGGAATTAATTTTTTACTATAAATCACAAGTAATATCTATAGTACCTGAGGTAAAGTACCTGCTTGATGTATTGATTGATTATTTATTTAATTATTTCATTAGATTCTTGAAACTGCATAAATAAATGGTGAGTCATCGAACATATAACGAATGATATTCAAGTAGAGTTTTGACTGATTTGTTGCTATATATTCACCGATGTCAAGGATACAGTCCGAGGATACAGTCCTAGGATACAGTTATAGGTTATTGCGCACATTGCACTCTACTGACTTATTTATTGATTGACTTTTTGATTGATTCATGACTGATTGATTGGTGTAACTCTAGATTCACCGATGCAGATGTGACCATCATGGGTGACGTGACGTACGGCGCATGCTGCGTCGATGATTTTACGGCTAAATCTCTCGGCGCCGATCTTCTTGTTCACTACGGTCACAGTTGTCTCGGTATTTATCTAAGGCTCATAGTTTAGAAATGTGATAAAATAAAGTAAATGTACTATAAAGTCTAAAGTTCTGGTACTTATGGATGAATTCTTGTTTAATAATTTAACCACATTTATGGTATTAGTGTCTATTAGCTGCATTTGTTTCATAAATCTATTTTTATAAGGTTATAGTCTTAGTATTTAGGAACTGCATTGATTTTAGAGCAGTAATTTTGAATTTTCTCCGATAACCCGTCTTCCATTTAACATGGCGTTAAGCCCTATTCGGGGTCGACACGGGGAAAACACGGATCCAGAAAGGAAATGGAACATTATGTTCGGTTATCCATCGGCCTGACACCACCAAGTGTACACGACTAGGTTTTTATTCACCTCTCGGAAGAGAAAAACCCACATCACTACGCAGTCTCGAACCCGCTACCTCTCGTTCAAGGGACGAGCTCTCTACCACTGCGCCACAAGGCGTTCCAAATTTTCTCTGATAAATTGCTTCTTAATTAGTACCAGTGGGATGATGGCGTCTATTGGTGTGCCTGTCTGATAGATCTGGTTAGTTAGTAATCTTATCTGATCAGCTGTGAGCCATTGATTTGAATCCTAGCCAGGTCATCGTATACCGTCTTCATTGTGAGCAGAAAGAAGCGGTGAAGGGAACGTTTTGATTTTATTGTACAGTAACTACCTTAACGGCTATAAAAAATGCTAGTGAAGCTAATGTTAACGTCAGTTTTCTCACTCGGAAGCGATGTCGGTGACGGGCGAGCCCAGGATTTGAACCACGCACATACTGATTCATAGTCGAATATCTTACCGACAACGCCACTGACTCCAGACATAACTTTACTATAACTATACTTAAACTTTCTTTAGTTGAACCCTGTTCAATGTTGAGTGTGGCATCGATTACTCAGGTAATGAATCGATTGATTGATTGAATAATTGGTAAATTGTTTGATTCGTTAATTGATTGATCGAAATATTGTTTGATTAATTCATTGATAGTTTGATTGAATTTTGCACTGAAGAGAGAGAGAGAGAGAGAGTTTGATTGATTTAAGTGACGGATAGACTGATTGATTGATTGATTGATTTGTACAGTTCCTATAGTCGTTAGACTGATTGATCAATTGATAGATTGATTGATTTGTACTGTTCCTTTAGACTTATAGACTGATTGATTAGTTGATTGATTAATTTGTACAGTTCCTATAGACGTTAGACTGATTGTTTAATTGATTGATTGATTTGTACAGTTCCTATAGACGTTAGACTAATTGATTAATTGATTGATTGATTGATTGATTAATTTGTACAGTTCCTATAGACGTTACTAGCGGTATACAGATGTTGTACGTATTCGTTGATATAAAGTTTGACACGAAGCACGTGATCGACTCTCTCAAGCACAATTTTGTGCCCAAGTCCAGCGTAGCTCTCGTCAGCACCATTCAATTTGTGTCCACTCTACAGGTAACAGAACTGCCAATCATGAGTATGAGACTAGACTATCACAAACTAACTATTTGTATTTTCATTCCAATGTTACAATTTTTAACTCGCTTATTTTTTCTAGTGTTCGAATATGGAATAGTGTACCCGATTCCATAAAAGCGGCTAGAAATGTATATAATTTTAGTATCCTATATAAATCTTTTTTATTCAAGAACTGGTAAACTATTCTGATAGAAGCACTTTCCCTTACCATATCAGTGACTAGCTAGATAGAGCAGTGCTCTCACTAGGGACCGATTGAATGATCGATTCTTCCTTGTTTTATGTTTAGTTATTTCTAGTTATTTAGTGTTTTTATTATATTCGTTTACTTGTGTAACATTTAGTTTGTGTTGTGGCCAGGTTGTTTGAAGAATTGACCAAACAGTGACTGCACGTGTCGTAGAAGGCGACTAAAGCACTAAGATCCGCACCAACATTAGAAAGGGCATTCGGTTGGTGAGCGCCTCCAGAAATTGTTAAAAAAATTTAAAAGAATGGAAAAGTCCCAAATAGGAGATTGGCTGGTGGTGTGGTGTAGGACAGAGAGGATTTGAGACAGTCTATTCGTATCTCAACCCTGGTTAAACTGGGATTCAAGGGAAGAATATGTTGACGATGATGATTTACTATTATAGCATATTGTAAAAATATAAATTATTACATATTACTTTCTGTAATATGAATTTCTGTACTAAAAATGTGAATGTCAGAACTTGTATCTGCGAGAAATACATCGCTGTGCAAGGTCCCAGATATATGCTAGGTCCTATATATATATATGCTAGGCCTAGTTGGTCACTGGCTCTTTTTGGTAAATGTACTTGTGTAATGTAGTTCCTGTTTCATATTGAACTATGAGTTTGTAATAATATCAGTTGGTTGTTAGTTAAGTGTTTAGCGAGTCTTAAACAAGCATGTAATTGCTTACTGACTCAGTTATCTTATGTTATCTGTTGCGTGTTGTTATCTGTTGTGTGTTGTTATCTGTTGTGTGTTGTTATCTGTTGCGTGTGGTTGTAGTCGTTGGTGAAGGAACTGGAGGAAGATTTCAGGGTAATACTCCCTCAGGCTCGACCCCTCTCCCCCGGTGAAATCCTGGGCTGTACGTCCCCCCATCTACCCGATAATGTAGACTACCTTGTGTAAGTTACTTGTAATAATTATATATAATCTTTATTTTCACCAAAGTCATGGCAGTAAACAAAAACGAAAAGAGAAAACAAACAAGTATCACCTACAGATACAACATAAGATATACCTTATCATCACAAATAAAACTCAGCAGAACTAAAATTCTTACTAAATAGATAATTGTTTAAACCAAAAGTTACTTTTTTAAAATCTAATTTTTAAATTATAATTATAAATATTAGAAGATTATTATATGAATATTATTATAATTATTATATTATTAATAATAGTAGTAATATAGGTTTAACGTGTGTTTCCTCGTACAAGGACGATGTCGGGGTTCAGTTAAATAGTTGGGTATGGAGAAGAATGGACAGGATTAGCTGGACTCATAAGGTTACAAATGAGGAAGCTCTGGAGAGAGTTGGTACAGAAAGAGAGTTGATACAAATGTATTAAGAAATAGGAAGAAGAGATGGATAAGACACATTCTAAGGGGGTGAAGGTCTAGTATAAGAGTTCCTAGAAGGTAGAATGGAAGGAAATAGAAGCAGAGGCAGGCCGAGATTAGGTATGTTAGATGATTTAAAGACCCACTCATATGTGGAAATGAAAAGGAAAGCGGAAGACAGAGAAGAGTGGAGGCGTAAAATATCATGAACCTTCCAGTGGGCAGTGCACTAAGAGAGAGAGAGGGAGTATTCAATACTACCTATAAATTGTTGTGTTATAGACAAAGTATTTTGCTTATAATGTGTACTTGTATTTTTGTTATTAGTGGATTAATTATTTAATGTATTGCTTCTACTGTTAGGTATCTTGGTGATGGAAGGTTTCATCTGGAGTCAATAATGATAGCAAATCCAGAAATACCAGCCTACAGGTTTTTCATAAAATTGCATCTATTAATAGTAACATTTGCGCATGTATTAACAGTTTGGACTTTTAGAATTTGGCGTTAATGTACATGTATATTGTATTTACTTGTACATGTCATCGTGTGATGCTTTGGCGTCTGCTTGTGTAGAGTCTGCAAGAGACGTCCCTGACATCGCCTTATGGCGAGGAACCGGACGTTAAATTCTTGCTGATTGATTGATTGTATAGTATTGATCTAGAGGAAGAAGTCGCTGAACTATTCAGAATGGATCCAAATGTCTGTGAGAATTTAAGAGACTAAAAGGTCAAAGCTTAATTTAACGTCAGTGTTCTGTATACCAGTGCCGGGAAGAGCCCTGTATTTGAACCCTGCACCTCTTGATTGTTATTTTTACTGTATGTCGCAGTCGTTCAATTATTGTTGATGTTGAAATGAGTGTGGCTGAGATTCTTTTTAAGGCAATTCGGCCGACAGGTAGGTTTTATTCAGCATAAATATGCACATTTTTGAAGTGAAGTATTTCGACTGAGCACGTCTTGAGATCTATACGTTTAATCTATGCTCTGGGGACCTAATGGATTCTTCATTTAAACTGTCAAATACTCGATCTTCCAAGATGGTTCTGGTCACTCATCCGTTTACTAACCGAGCTCGACATGGCTTAACTTCGTTCCTTGACGCTCAGTTTCACCAACCGCACTAAAGCCAGCCACAATCTACACATCGCCATTAAGACAATTTATCACAAAGGCATAGATTCTTTTCGCATTGTCTCTTTATTACCTTAAATTTATTGTCTGTTAACATCTTGTATTACCTTTCTTGGTCTAAGTCTAAATATATTGACGTTTTCAATCGTGTATTGAGGCTGCAACTTGTGCAAGAGAAATTTATACAGATTATATGAATTTCTTGCAATTAATATTTAGACTGTAAATTAAAATATTAAAATAGTAATAAGTAAATTTTTATTATTTTAAGTAACCTAAAATAACATTTAACCATTTATTGATTGATATATTGAAATAGACAACTAGTACAATTAATTGAGTCATATATTCATTGATTGATCTGTAGGAATATGCAACAAATATGGTTTAATAATTTAATCATATATTCATTTATCAAGTGATATATATGACAGATTCGATTAATACAATAGGATCTTATCTGGTTATTCTAGAGTGATAATGAGAAAGAGAGAGAGATTAATGATTGATTGATTGATTAATCTATTGTTTATCTGTAGATATACAATACCCATACAGTAAGATCCTATCTAGAGATAGTGATATTGATTAATTAATTGTTTGATTGATTGATTGATTGATTAATCTACTCACTATACTATTATCTGTAGATATGACCCATACAGTAAGATCTTGTCTAGAGAGCATTACGACCACGCCGCCATGTTGTCTATACGCCAGTCAGCTCTCAACAGAGCTGCCACTGCTGAGTGTTTTGGTCTCATCCTGGGCACTTTGGGTCGGCAGGGTTCGACAGCACTGCTAGAGGTTTGTTTTGATGATTTCTCTGCTTTAGTTATTTAGCTAATTTTAAAAAAAACACAATGTAGTGAAATGATCAACTGTGTTGATATCTATCACTTTTAATATCACATTTTAAACCCTTAGGTAATTTAGACCATTTTCCGTATAATCAGTCCAGTGAACGTTCGAAAAATGTAAAAATGTAAGAAACGCAATGTGACACCATCTCAGAACCGCTACTTTTAAAGCTGAAAACTACAATTAAAGTCCACAAAAATACATCACAAGGCTACGAATAATCATCGAAAGGAAAGAGAAAATAACAAAATCTATAAAAACGGAAACTAAGTAAAGAAACTCTGCATCACATGCGGTATGACATCTCGTTACAATCATCCCATGACCGTTTAGCTATGGTTGGGATTTAGAAAATTTTGTAGCTATTTCTGGAGCCTAAGCTCTCACAAACCAAACCAATTCCCTTTCTGGCATTGCTTTGGATCTTAGTGCTGTGACGCCTTTTACGACACTTGCAGTACCCGGTTGGTCTATTCAATATTGATCAATCATTTCTTTAGTTATCTATTTGTTTTGCCTCTGCTTTTTCATCTATTGCTCATTAGTTTTCATGATTTTATATATTACATGTGAATTATTTAGTTTAGTTTAGATTAAAAAAACTGGTAAAGCTAAGATTAACGTCAATTTTCTCTCTCGAAAGCGATGTCAGTGACGGGCGAGCCCAGGATTTGAACCCTGCACACACTGATCCGCGGTCGAGTATCTTACCGACATTGCCACTGGCTCCAGCCAGTTTATTATCCAGTTTATTTTTTTCTAATGTGGGAAATTATATACTTGCTGCTTTCAATGTATATATAATGAGCAGTAGCATGACTCTAGGTAAAGAGTAGTTACAAGTGATTTTATTTATTATTGCTGCTGATATTATATTTTGACGTTCATATTGCAGTTATATATAGACGTCCCTGACATCATCCCTGGATGAGGAAACGGACGCTAAACCTTTATTATTATTATTTTTGCTGCAGAATGCTGGTCGACAGATGACGACAGCTGAGAAGTCGTACGTTGTGCTGCTGATGTCTGAGATATTTCCTGATAGACTACGACTGTTTGAGGGCATTGACGCGTATGTTCTCATGCTATTTTAATAACTACGACTGTTTGAGGGCATTGACGCGTATGTTCTCATGCTATTTTTATAACTACGACTGTTTGAGGGCATTGACGCGTATGTTCTCATGCTATTTTAATAACTACGACTGTTTGAGGGCATTGACGCGTATGTTCTCATGCTATTTTCATAACTACGACTGTTTGAGGGCATTGACGCGTATGTTCTCATGCTATTTTAATAACTACGACTGTTTGAGGGCATTGACGCGTATGTTCTCATGCTATTTTTATCTTTTATTTATTGCTTTATTTCAGGCGTAATAACCCATACATGAATCTTACACATACAAAAATGCAACAAAAACCAGAAAAGCAAATAGGCTGTGCGTAAATTGAGCTATAAAACAATTACTTATAGATTAGTCATACAAAGCTATAATAAGCTCAGAACATCAAAACACTTAACTAGCATATAAGCATTATCCTAATACACGTATATTAACAATATAATATAGTAATATAGTATTTTAGTATAGAATACTTATATAGTATTCATGCCTGTTTATTCTTTATTTAAAGTAGAGTCACCACGTGACCTTGAATGTCCTTTACCTGCTTTGTTTATAGCTTAATTTAATGATGAACTTAACTTACTTTAACTTTACTCATTATAAGCAAATAAAAATAAATAAAATATAAACACATTAATACCCTCATCTTTTAAATATCACAAAAATTATGCTCAAGTGTTGAGTATTTCAAACGTTCCGTATTAATGTACTTGATGCTATAACACTTAGCATTCATATTTTTCTTTATGTAAATACCAGGCTTTGTGCGCTGGTCATTTAATGTGTGTTTGAGTAGATACACATGGTATGTCATGTAACCGGCCTACTTATTTATATGTGTATTATGTACAGATGGGTGCAGACGGCATGTCCTAGGCTATCCATTGACTGGGGTTTACAGTTCGATAAGCCATTGCTAACTCCATATGAGGTTTTTAAATACCTTCATTTTACTGCAGTTATGATATATTTTATTATATTACTTTATTTTTAATACAAATGACCACATCAAATTTAATCTTTCGGACGGTGATGTGTATTTCTGAGTCTGCGATGGATCTGATTTGATCTTATTTTTACCATAGGTTATTTATACTGCTATTTCAGTTTTATTAAGAGATAGTGCTTTCAAGGTGCAGGATAAACATGGTGAAAAAGCTTGTAAAGCTACTGTTAACGTCAGTTTCCTCACTCAAAAGCGATGTCAGTGAAGTGCGAGCCCAGGATTTGAACATCGCACATACTGATCATATCAGCATATCGAATATCTTACCGACATCGCCACTGGCTCCAGCCTGGGTTGAAACCATGACAGTAAAGCCATGGTTGATATCGATTTTAATGTTATGGTTTATTATTCGAATTTCCTATAAGAACTCTTGATGAATTTGAGCAAATTATATGTAACAGAAGTGTAAATCTACAAACATTGGGTAAGCCTACAAATGACGGCTGTACTCAACTTATCAATCATAAAGCTAATGTTAGCGTTAGTTTCCTCACTGGAAAGCGATGTCAGTGATGGGAAAGCCCAGGATCTGAACCCCGCACCTACTGATCCGCGTTCGAATATTTTACTGACATCGCCACTGGCTCGAGCCAGCCTTCACAGCTCCATTGATTCGTGTAATTCATGCGAAATCATTCTATTAACTAATGACTTAGATCAACTGATTTATTTATTTGACTTAGATTAATTGATTTATTTATTTGGTTGAACAGCTTTCAGCCGCTCTAAGTAAAGTTGAGTATCAGAAGCAATACCCAATGGACTACTACGCTAATGATAGCCTGGGCCCTTGGACTGTCAATCATCCTGACAATAGACCTAAAAGACCTGTTTCCAATAGAAAACCACCTACAAAGATCAGCGTCCAATAGAAAACCGCAACAAAGATCAGTGTCCAATAGAAAACTGCCTACAAAGATCAGCGTTCAATAGAAAACCGCCTACAAAGATCAGCAACCAATAGAAAACCACCTACAAAGATCAGTGTCCAATAGAAAACCGCCTACAAATATCAGGATCCAACAGGAAATGTCCTACAAAGATTAGCAACCAATAGGAAATGTCCTACAAAGATCAGCAACCAATAAGAAATCTCCTACAAAGATCAGCAACCAATCGCTATCCTTAAAGATCAGCGGCTAATAGAAAACGTCCTATTAACAACATAATCTGATAGAGAGACCAGAGATATATCTGTTGCATTACTTTAAATTATTAATTTATTAAAGTACAAATTATGATTTGATAACATGGCAGTACTAACATTAGTTAGAATTGCTTAGATTGGATAAGATATTTTTTTTAAATAAGTTTGTGTTGGAATTACATAACTTTATTTATTAAGCCCCTATGTTAATGTAATCAGGAAGAAATAACTCAATTATGCACTAAAACTTAACTCAAACTGAATGCAATCTGCATAATTTCTGTATGTCTTCAAAGTATGAAGCGGTCGAATTTGAGCGGAATAATAAAATCGCTATCTCGAAACATGAATTAAATTTGCAACAACTTTATTATAACTAAACAGAAATAGACATAATCAGTTTAGGGACGCCCCTGACATCATCCTTGGATGAGGAAACGGATGTTAAACCTTTATTATTATAATCAGTCTAGGGATAGAAGTCTCTGCCCAGTATAAACATTGGTCCAGAGATAGAAGTCTCTGCCCAGTATAAACATCAGTCTAGAGATAGAAGTCTCTGCCCAGTATAAACATCAGTCTAGGGATAGAAGTCTCTGCCCAGTATAAACATTGGTCCAGAGATAGAAGTCTCTGCCCAGTATAAACATCAGTCTAGAGATAGAAGTCTCTGCCCAGTATAAACATCAGTCTAGAGATAGAAGTCTCTGCCCAGTATAAACATCAGTCTAGAGATAGAAGTCTCTGCCCAGTATAAACAGCGGTCTAGAGATAGAAGTCTCTGCCCAGTATAAACATCAGTCTAGAGATGGAAGTCTCTGCCCAGTATAAACAGCTCTGAGGAGTCGGCCCTACTCGATGGAGGCTTAACCTGATGAACCGACCTGAAGCACTTCTGCATCACGGCCATTAACTTATCCAACTCGGATCCTCTCCAAACCTTTATCAGACAAGTGCCTCCCTCTGTCAGAGCAACCATCGAAAACCTAACGACCGATGCGGACATACGTATTATCCGCTGATGATCGTGTGATTTTATACCCGTTGCATTGGGCGCCATATCACTTAGTATTACATCCGCTCTTCGCTGGGGTGATGATAAAATCTTTGAAGGTTTTTCTAAGATACCGGTAGCACTGTCCATTGAATTGTTCAATGGCGTACGCTGGGTAGAAGTGTTCGTAGTGGCAGAGATATCGTCAGTTGTTCTAGATTGATGCGAGGAGATGTCGCTAGTTCTCACAGTATAGCTATGGGTCTGAACTGTAGGCTCAGTCAGTAATTCATTTTCTCTGCTGCTATGTGCAGGAGAGCTGAGTTGTACAATATTTTCGCTACATTCATTACTACCATCCGCACTTTGATCCGAGAACTTATTCACCGATTTATTCGTCGCAGAAACGCTGGCAGTAGTAACTTCTATATTGTCTAAATTCTGGCAATCGTTTTGCAAAATCCTACTACCACGAGAGTTGATAGCATTCGGTGAGTTATTGCTGCTAGACTGGTGCACCGGTTGAGCTAGATGTCGCAGAATAGTCTGTTGCACTTTCTCGTCAGTAAAATCGCTGAATGGTAACGTAGTGGCACCATCTAGTTTCAACATGTGAGCAATGTCAACACTGATGACGTGCCCCTGAGGCTGTGACTTATCAACTGAAATGTTAGACACACATACATGTTCATCAGACACAATAAGATAGGTAGCTCTCTCTCTTAGTGCACTGCCTGTTGGCAGATCCATGGCATATATCTCCTCAAGATGTGGTTTTTATTCACTGTACATACTATATAGTAGTTATTACACATCAGCCATAAAAACTAATTATAATTTACGGTGCGGGGTTCAAATCCCGGACCCGACCATCACTGACATCGCTTTTGAGTGAGGAAACTGACGTTAACCTTAGCTTTTAGCTTTAGCTTTAAATCATTTAGGTTGACCTCAGAAGCTGGAGCAGCTATTTAATCGTATAAAATTTGCAATTGCACATGGAAATAATTACTATGGTCAGATTATCACAATATTTATAATAAGACATAAAATTAATAATAAGATTATCACATGATTATTTATTTTGTTAGCACACAAAATGTCGCATGCCTGATTGCATTTGAATCAAATGATTGCATTTGAATCAAATGATTGGATTTGAATCAAATGATTGGATTTGAATCAAATGATTGGATTTGAATCAAATGATTGGATTTGAATCAAATGCAATCAAACCTGATGAGTAAATTGCAGGTAAATCGACAAAAGAATAATTACAAATACAGTATGACATTAGAAAGTATCATCTCATCACATATGATCATTTCACTATTTAATGAATGTGCAGTCAACCACTGACCATAAATTGCAACTTGAAATGAACTGGCTTCATAATGAAACAATTTTTACATCCACCTATGAAGAAGAAGATGATGATGATGAATAAAGACTAAATAAATAAACAAATTAATAAACTAAATTAAAAACGAATGGAAAAGTCTCAAATAGGGGATTGACTGATGATATGATGTAGGATAGAGAGGATTGGAGACAGTCTATTTGTATCCCGACCCTGGTTACACTGAGATTCAAGGGAAGAAGATGATATGATGAAAGAAGACTGATTAATTGCAGCTTTAATTACTTACCTAAAGTAATTGATTACTTTAATTACATCTAACTTAGAAAGGCAACAGTAAATCACCTCAGAAGCCATACTTTTCCCAAGCTAGCTATAGGCTACATAAGGTATGGATAAGGCGTGTGAAGGTATTAACTTGTTGATCTAAGGAGTGCTCTTATGGAGCGAGAAAGCAGACTTTGAGTATGAATATGTACCTTGAACCTGCCGCTTGGCAGTGCATTGAAGAGAAGATACTGAGTGATCTGTGATTTTTGCTATATTGTAGTAAGTCTATGCAAATGCGTTATAAAGTAGCGTTATTTCTGTCATGTTTCTAAAAGTTTAAGGTTAGCGCACATCGCAGTTAAATGATGATGCCGAATCACTGCCAAGTGAACCTGCCACTTGTCAGTGCACAGAAGAGAAGAGAATTACTTACAGTGTAGTGCGTTAACTCTGTGCACAGCGACTTGAGACCACGACCCCGGAGCTGCACCTAGATCAATCACAGTTTGACCTGGCTGCAGAAAATCATGCTTGTCGTCGATCTCAAGGAGTTTAAATGCGCTACGACATCGAAAGCTCTCCTCCCTTGCTCGCTTGACGTAGGGGTCTTTACTCTGTCGCAGCAACCAGTTCTGCTCGGCAACCTTACGTCCCTTCAGCTTCGTAGGAGTCCAGTGCTTGAGTCGTGCCGACGTGCTAGATGTGAATATTCTGCGTCGATAAACACATGTTAAAAAAAAGCTAAAGCAAAGCAAAGTTTAATGTCAGTTTCCTCACTCGAAAGCGATGTCAGTGACCAGCGAACCCAGGAAAAGTAGCATTCTCTCTCTCTTAGTGCACTGCCTACTGGCAGGTCCATGGCATATAACGCCTCCACTTATCTCTGTCTTCCGCTTTCCTTTTCGTGTCCACATACGAGTGGATCTGTTAAATCATCTAACATACCTAATCTTGGCCTGCCTCTGTCTCTATTTCATTCATTCTACCTTCTATGACCTCTTTTAATACACCTTCTCCCCTGAGAATGTGTCCTATCCAACTCTTCTTCCTACTTCTTAATACATTTATCCTCTGTCTATCTGTGCCAACTATCTCCAGAACTTTCTTATCACCCAATCTCTCTCCAGTGCTAGAGGCATACATTTGTGTTAATAAACACACAGTAAAACGTAAAATTACCGAATAAATAGGCAAATGTCAAATAATTTATTATAGTATTAATAAACAAAACAGAAATTTAAGATCAATTGCTGCATTAATGAATTACATAAAAATATCAGAAACATATTGCATTAATAAATGAACTTCAAAAAGCAAAATATTACTGCATTTATAGACAACATTCAAATATAACACAAGCTAAAAAAAATATTTGTGAAGAATAAATAATTATTTATTTAGTAATTTAATTTATAATAATTTATGTTCATCATAATTTGTGTTCTTTTTATAACTTAATCCTCTGTAAAGAGTCCCAATCTATTAAAATTATAAAAATTAACTAAAATTCTATATATAATTTGGAATTATAAAATTTAACCATCAGAAACAGAATTAATTATAATTTACTTAAACAGAATAAGAAAATATTGATAGTTTTAATTTTTTTCACAGTTTGCCAATGAAAAAATTACAAAGACAAAAGATCTGTCACAGCTCTTGTGGTTTAATCAATCTAAATAATGCTTTATTCATTTTATATTTTAATATATTTTATCACTCAGCAACAGTAAAAGAAACTATTTCATGTAAATTTAGTCACAAAAATTTATTATTATTTTTGTTTACAAAAAGTTTACTTTTTACCAGTTTAATTATTTTAAAATTAGTTTAGGTTCACTGCATAATCTTACAAATTTCAATGATGGAATTTTTTTTATGTACCTACCTGTAACGTAGTGAAAATGAAGCTTGTATACAGCTGCACTGAACCCCTTGCATGATGTCTACAACAAACAGAATTCATTGATTAGAATATTGGCCATTATTAGGTGCCAAAACATAAAATAAAAATCAATTTATTGTTAAGTGATTGTAAATTTTAAACAATTGTGAAATTTATCTGAATATTTATCACCTTGAAATTCTTGTTGCTTAAGCAATAAAAATAATTAATTTTATAATAAATAAAATCTAACCCTGCTTATATTGCCTATTTCTATTCTATATTGAGTGTTAAACTTTACTCTAATCAGATTTCTCTAATCTCTAAACTTTTTCAAATTGGAAGAAAATCAATTAAATAAGGAGTAGTTCGTTCAGTATTCGCCAGATTCCGTGTATTTAAGCGGTTTAGAAATTGACCATAAACAGTTCAACGCATGGATCAATCAAATTTCAATCAGCTACTTCGCTGTTGGACGTTCATTTATTTTTCATTTCATTTAGAATCGACAATGAAGACATTACGATCCTCTGCTTCGAGGTGATGGTCATAAAATATATATGAAAGTGAACGGTATTAATATTTATAAAACCAACTAATTTCACTAGTAGGCATTCTGTCTTGGAATACTCGTGTAGTTACAAAGATTTCTAGAATAGATGGTTCATTGATTGGCTAAAACACTACACTGAGATTCTAATGTGAAGCCTAGAGAATTTTTGTGTTACAATATATATCTTATAGTCAATTTTATGAAGAAAAGATATCTGCCACTCTGCATGATATCGTCGCAGAATGTCATGCATGTCTCTGCATGTTTAGAATTCTTGAAAATATGACGTTACAGACTCAATTAAAATTTGAGAATAGAAAGTTCCATAAAATGCAAAAAGCAGATTTTGATTTATCTCACAGATAAAATCAAATTCTATAGATCGCTGTCGGGAGAATACTTTCTGTTTAGAAGATTGGGCATTAAATTACTTCATGTATCAACTTTCATGCCGTTTAGCAAGTAATAAAATCACAATTTTCAAACTATGTTTATTTCAATACACTCAAAATATACAGTGACATGACTGACAGGTCAAACTGATGATCTGACACTATGATACCTTATGTCGATTTTTGGGCACAAGCATTAGAATGTGATAACATTTACAAAATTTAGACTCCAATGAGGCGATCAATTAAGTCTTGATTTAATTTTGAAATCCTCCTCCAAATATAATTTCACTCTCTAGACAATTGACATAGCATTAAGATTATTACATGTATACACTAAGGAGTAAATTGAGCTATTATTTACTCATCCCGGCAAGTTTTTTAAGACAAAATGTTATTTTTCACTGAACTAATTTATCATTAAAACAGGCTTAACATTAATTCAATATTATATTCTTACATTTTTGTTCATTTTTGCATTATTTTCATACCTAGTTTCTTGTATCTGTCTTCAATGTACTTAAATATTTAAACTGAAAAGTTGAAAACTATTTAAGCTTATGTTTACTTTAAAATATAAACAATCATGGCGACTTTCTTGTTCTCGTTCATGAATATCACGCTTCTGTTCTTATTAGTCCTGTCGTTCCTTTTCTCTCTGAAGTTTTTTTATCCGGCGTTCTTGACACTAAAGAATAAAATAACCGCAAAATGTACCTGTTTGATAGAGGCCATTAGCACAATCTGAGGAAAGTAATGGAAAACTAACTCTGAAGCAATTATACTGAAGCAACCATCCCGAGACACAGGTCTCAGGGTGGTTCGTGATGAGTTTATTAAATTGAAAGCCAAAAATAGAGATAGATGCAAGTGGGCTACTAAAAGGGTAAGAAGAAAAAGAAAAGCCAAAAAAGATGCTTGGAACAGTATAAAAATAGTAATAATGAAGAATCATTGTACTGTGACTAAAGGAAAAAGCTTAATAAATCGGTTCCAGAAAGTAGAAAAGCAAATTAAGTTAGAATTTGAAAAACAGCTAGCTCGTAATATAAAGACTGATGCAAAGAGTGTTTTGCCTATTCTAATGCTAACAAAAAGGTTATTAAAAGGATTGGTCCTTTAAGAGATGAATATAACAACATTATAGAAGATAATAAAGGTATTACAAACTATTTTAATAAATATTTTTCGTCTGTATTTGTGGAAGAAGATTTAGTTAATATGCCAGTACCGGCTAGAATCTTCAAAGGTAACTTTGAATGCTCCTTACATAATGTTGAGTTTGATGATGTTATAAATAAATTAAATTCGCTAAATATCAATAAAAGTCAAGGTCCAAATGAGATTCATGTAAAACTGATGTCGGAGTAAAGAGATGAATTAGCACCAGCTCTATTAAACCTACTAAAAGCTTCAATGAAAACAGGGGTGGTTCCTCAAGATTTTAAGAATGCCAATGTTGTACCAATACATAAAAGTGAAATAGGGATAAAGCAGAAAATTATAGGCCTTTAAGCTTAACAAGTATAATCGGCAAGACATTTGAAAGCATCATTAAGGATAAAATAATTAGTTTCTTGGAAGAATATAACTTAATTATAAATAGTCAACATGGTTTTATTAGTGGGCGTTCTTGTTAACTAATTTGCTAGATTTTTTAGAATATATTACAAGGTAGATAATAAAAATAGCATTGATAGCTTATATCTAGACTTTGCTAAAGCGTTTGATAAAGTTCCACATAAAAGATTACTTAGTAAGTTGAAAGCACATGGAATAACGGGCAAACTCTTAAAGTGGATAGGTAATTGGTTAAGCAATAGAAAACAAAGGGTGTGTGTCAAGGACGAGTTCTCGGAATGGGCAGCAGTGAAGAGTGGTGTGCCACAGGGCTCTGTTTTAGGACCTCTATTATTTTTAGTTTACATCAATGACATTGACATAGATATTGTATCTAAATTTAGTAAATTTGCAGATGATTCTAAAGTAGCAAAGATAGTAAACAACATTGAAGATGCTGAGATTTTAAAGTATGATATAAAAATGTTACAGAACTGGTCTAGGGATTGGCTAATGGAGTTCAATGCTGAGAAATGTAGAGTTATGCATATAGGGAATAATAATTCAGAAATTGAATGTACATTGAACAATATAAATCTAAAATCCACAAACAGTGAGAGGGATTTATGAGTCTTTGTGGATAGCTCTTTTAAATTTAGTGAAAATTATAATAAAGTTGTAAATAATGCTAATTGTGTACTAAGATTGTTTAAAAGAACAATTGCATGTAGAAATAAAGATATTGTGGTAAGGATCTATAAGACTCTTGTACGGCCCAAACTTGAATACTGCGTTCAGGCTTGGTGCCCATATCTTAAAAAAGATATCGATAAATTAGAAAGGGTACAAGCCAGAGCAACAAGGCTGGTATTTGACTGTCAAAAACTTAGTTATGAGACTAGATTAAAATTCGTAGGATTGACCTCTTTAAGTGAGAGAAGAACTAGAGGAGATTTAATAGAAGTTTTTAAGATACTCAAAGGCTTCAGAAAAAATAACCATAGTATTTGGTTTAATTTATCAAACAACAGAAACAGAAGGGGACATATTTATAAACTTAATAAATGTAGAAGTAGACTAGATTTAAGGAAATTTTTCTTTAGTCAGAGAGTTATAAATCGAAGCGAAGCCAAGCGAAGTTGTGGAAGCAGAATCAGTGAATGCCTTTAAAAATAAATATGATAAACATAAGAACATGTAAATTAGATGCTAATTGCGTGTTCAGTGTTATACATAGGCTATGTATAAATTTCACATGTTGACATGTAGTCTGTATGATTTGATTAATATTAATTGGTTTTAGTTAAGAGCCTGATGAGTCTTAAACAAGCATATAATTATAATTGCTTCCTGACTCTGTAATGTTGTGTTATGTTATTTCGAAGCAAAAGGCTGCAATATATGTCTATATCAAAGATACAGAATATTTAAGGTGTAGGCCTAATACATATGGTGTAATTCTTTATTATATGGTCTATATAGCTTATGTTGAAAGAAGAATTGGATGGGTCGTGTAATGAGAGGGTATAATTTGCTGAAAGAGGTAATTGAGGGAAAATGGAACAAAAACGTTTAAAATAAAATAAACACGCATTATAGTGAAATGATCAATTATGTTGATATCTATCACTTTTTAATACCGCGTGTTTAAACCGTTAGGCAATTCATTCCATTTTTTGTGCAACCAGTCCAGTGAATTTCCGAGATTTTACTCTCAGATCAGCGCGGCTGGGATTCGAACCCACCTCGATCAGGATCTGTCATTTAAAACTTCATGACGTTACCCCTACGCTATTGAGACATTCCTTTAGAGGTTAGAGATCAGGTGTCGACCGAGACTTGGGATGTTGAATAATTTTACAAATACTTCATGTGCTGATACGAAGAGAAAGGCTGCAGATGGCATAGAAATAATTGAAGGGGGTTATTTGCCGAGGACTTACCAATAGTCTTGGAGAGAGAGAGAGAGAAAGATATATATATATATATATATATATATATATCTATATAGATATTATATATATATATATCTATATATATTATATATATATATATATATATATATATATATATATATATATAGCGGGAGGGAGAGGGAGAGACAGAGGGAGAACTTAATTAGCGTACAATTGTC
Source organism: Enchytraeus crypticus (assembly GCA_905160935.1). NCBI lineage: Eukaryota > Metazoa > Annelida > Clitellata > Enchytraeida > Enchytraeidae > Enchytraeus > Enchytraeus crypticus. Next base: position 352,531 of record CAJHZI010000827.1, on the reverse strand, counting down.
ACGGGTGGAAAAAACATACTTTTCAGAACAATTAAAAGTTGGTTTTAGGTGTTTTTAAATGTTTTTTTATTTTTCCACTTGCAATTTTACTTTTATGAATGGCAATCTCTGAAATTACACAACCATGCAGAATTGAGAAAAGTAATGTGCATTATTGACAGAAATTCTGTAGGATTTAATTTAAATGTTAATATCTAACTAATTTGTCAATACCTAATATTGACAAATATTGACCTTATACCTCTCACATACATACATAGGATCGATGAATTGATTAATTGTACTGTTTAAAATTCTAAGCAGATAGGCAAATCGAATGAGAAAACATATTTAGTATTGGTAGTAATAAAAGTAATAACCTATACAGAATCAATCATTTGATCATTTCACAACAATAAGAGTTTAACATTTTCGCTAGAGCGAGAAAGAATTAAATTTTTGAAATTAAATACTAAGACGGACGATTAAAATCATATTTAATCAATTAATCAATAAGAATTTAACGTCCTGTTCCTCACCAAATGGCAATGTCAGGGACGTTTCAAATTTATATTTTACGTATAAGCCATTTTGGCACTTTTCTTCGCCGTTTTTTGCTGCTGTCTTTTAGTGTCCTAGTGTAGACATTGCGCTGGACTCTATATACAAGATATATTGCGTGGAACAAGTGGGATAGAAAACCATTAGGACATCCGGTAAAGAGCAATAAAGCATGAAGCTTCTTCAATGTATCCAGTATTAAGTGACATCAGTTTACGTGTGACACTTCCTCTGTGTGTCTGTCTCTCTATGCCTGTCTAGGCTCTCTCACTCTCTCTCTCTATCTCTCTCTCTCTCTCTCTCTCTCTCTCTCTATCTATCTCTCTCTACTCTCGTCCAGCAAGCACTCGCTCAGGCTCTACTCTAGTCGACGATTCACTTGGTCACGATCGCCCGGTCACTCTAAGACCCTACGGCATCAAAGATCAACTCGTTACGGTATAAATCTTGCTGCAGCAGTGTTATTAGACGGATATGCTAATCTGCTAAGCCTTGTTGAATTCATTGACTACCCCGCTTACTAGTGCTTAGTCTCCCCTTCTCTACCGGTACAAACTATACCTACTAAATATTCTAGCTATAACAAATGTAAGAAATACTACACTGGCTATAACATCTAACTGAAGAAGGCAACGTGAAACCACCTCAGGAGCCATACTTTTCCCAAGCTATAGGCTATATATGGTATGGATAAGGTATAGACTTTGTGAAGGGATTAACTTGTTGATCTAAGGAGTGCTCTTATGGAGCCTGAAAACTGACTTTGAGTATGAATAAGTGCCTTGAACCTGCCATTTGGCAGTGCACTGAAGAAAAAGACAGCAAATGCAGAGTCCTCGATGTTGTCATTTACAACAGTAGCGTTCTGATTAGAAATGTTGTTTTTGTTGTTGATGTTGTTGCTGCTGCTGTTATAGACATAAACCGCGAGCAATGTATGAATGAGTTGTCAATCAATCGATTGGTCAGGGCACAGGCTCCAGAAATTGCTAAAAATCTTGTCAAACGAATAGTTAAACTCGGATTCAATTGAAGATGACGATGATTATGTTAATATTTTTTCCAATTCAAACTTTACAGTTAAATTAAAGGTACAGATACAATAAACGGCCTCTATTTATCAGACCATTTAGTTTTATACAGGGTTGTTAGCTGGTACGGTTGGTCGAGCATTTGATAACTTTGCCTGTATAATGGTCATGCATTATCAGTCGCTTAGTTCAATGAAGCGTGGACTACAATGCGCTCAACCTGTTATATACATGTTGGTATTCATGGCAGAGTTAATGGTTGCAGCTAATGCATAGGTAGAGGTCATTCTTAAGCGTTTCCTGAGTTACTGTATTTAACCTACTACAAGCTCCATGACATTTTTGCGTAGTCGAAAACTGCAAATGCTTTGCAGATACCAAATAAATAACCCAAGAAACGGCTGAGGGCCAAAAACATTCCAAAACCTTTCCCCTACTGCATTAAAAATTCCTGAATCCGCCACTGCCTGTGGTTGTAATACATATCTAGACCCTTCTTGTTATTGAATAGTACACTATAGAAAGGAAGAGATAGTATGTAGTATGTAATGGCTAATTAGCTATTGTTACTCCACTTACTTATGTGTTTTAAATTTGCTAAAATCCTAACATCGGAGATGTTCTAGAAAGAGTGAAACGGTATTTACGAGTCAAATTTTAAATTGGATGTGCGCAGGGGACGAGGATATGTACAAAAAATGTAATCGAAGTATGGATGGTTAGCACATGAAACGAAGCTCCCGTGATCTCATCTAGAGGGACCGGAAGTGGATTACATTTATAGTCGCGTTAATCTCATAATTGCAAGTTGACTTCATACATCTACATGTACGCTTACATGTACGCTTACATGTACGCTTACATCCAGTTACTGGCCCCGAATAATCTGACTACGTCCACTACGAATAGTAACCGAGCCACTACGAATAGCAACCGGGCCCCTACGAATAGTAACCGGGCCCCTACGGATAGTAACTGGGCCCCTACGAATAGTAACCGGGCCCCTACGAATAGTAACCGGGTCCCTACGAATAGTAACCTGGCCCCTATGAATAGCAACCGTGCATCTACGAATAGCAACCTGGCCCCTACGAATAGCAACCGTGCATCTACGAATAGCAACCTGGCCCCTACGAATAGCAACCGTGCATCTACGAATAGCTACGGGCCCCTACGAATAGTAACTGGACCCCGTATATCAGGTCCGACTCTGAATGTCTTAATATTATGTCCTAATAGAGCAGTTGTAACATAACAAAGTTTTAAATGATAGATCCTGAGGTGAACTGAACCCTCGTGGGTTCGAATCTCAGCCGCGCTGATCTGAGAGTAAAATTTAGGACAGTCACAGGACTAGTTATATGAAAGATGGACAAAATTGCCTAACGGTTTAAACATGTGGTTTAAAAATTGATAGATATCAACGTAGTTGATCATTTCACTATAGGCCTAATGCCTGTTTACTGTACTCTCTATTAAACCACATATTATATACATGTATAATTAAAATAGCACTACACGTATATAAATCTTTTAAGAAATCATCATCATCATCTTCCCTTGAATCCCAGTTTAACTAAGGTCGTGATACAAATAGACTGTCTCAAATCCTGTCTGTCCTACATCATATCATCAGTCAATCCCCTATATGAGACTTTTCCATTCGTTTAAATGTTTGTAGCAGTTTCTGGAGCCTAGGCGCTCACCAACCGAATGCCCTTTGTGACAAAGGTATGGAATAAAGCTTTTAAGAAATAATAATAATAGATAATTTAACTAAATTGTTGTGGAACCTCTAATTGTCTAAAATATGAGCTCCCTGGATACCAAATCGCTACCAGTTTGATAATTGCTGTAAAGGTTATTGATTCTCTTTCCAGAATTGTATCCATTCCCGGTGATTATCGTCGCGCATGTCCTGCAGATACGCCATTGACGTATCCTTGCAAAACGTTACATGAAAGTCGATCTAATCCTCAGTTGCTGGCAGAGGATCTGTAAGTTTTAAAGGAACGAGTTGACGTAATGAAAGGTCATCACGCGTCGTTTAACTCGATTAAGAGCCTGGACCCGAACCTAACGGCTGTATTTAACGGCTTACCGTCTCTATATCTATCTTTGATACACGCCTAATTTGATTTTACACCATTTTAATTAAAGCTAGAGAAAGAACTTAGAGTCGCTGAGCTGAAGAATAGTTGTTATATTAGAGACAATTATGTGTCGTCTAGAATCCTTTCAGATATAGATCTTATTATCTTATTCTTATATGTATGTATGTATATATATATACATACATATATATATATATATATATATATATATATATACAGTATATATATACTATATAATTGTATAATATATATATATATATATATATATATATATATATATGCATATATAATTATTATATATATATTATACAATTATATAGTATATATATATATATATATTATACAATAATATAAATATATATATATATACTGTATATATATATTATATGTATATATATATATATATATATATATATATATATATATATATATATATATATATATATATATATATACATTATAGTTGTATGAAATATATAATATTATATTAATTATCATAATATTATATATATAATATAGACTACTATATTATTTATTATAATATTATATAGAATTTATAGAAGTATTTATAATAATTCTAGAATTTCTCTATTGCACAACGCTATGTAAATGACTTGTTATTTTGACAGAAATCTCTCGTTGCTCATAATCCAAATGCTATTAGCTACGTAACATTAAAATTAAATTATAATCAGGTATTCAACTGAAAATCTGAGTGCATTCTTATTTTAGTCGCCTTCTCAAATTTCAGTGAATTTCAACTATCAACGTTTAGGATTCAAGTCTTTTGTTTCGTCTCTTGTTTCTTTTAGGCATCGCTGAATAGACAAACAGCTTACTGCTCGAGTCGCAAGAGTCAGCTAAGTAAAAAATGAGGAAGAAGAGAGGAAACCATCGCTGAAGAGTGCAAGTGTTTCGCAATGCAAAAAGTTGCATTAAAGGATATCTAGTGGTATTATAGTCTTTTGTTCAACAATTCTTGGCAGAAAACACGCACAGAAACAAATACATTGCACATTGCAAACGTGACACAAATACTGGCATAGGACCAAGAAATTTACAATAAAGTTGGTAGACTATATACAGCAAGTTAATCTTTCCAGTGTCGAAAAAGATAAAATGACTGGCATGCAACTGTTTGCTTTTCAGCCATGCAGAGATTAACACTTATTTTATGGTTTGTCTGACTTGTAAATTGATTTATTATTTGAATAATAGATACATTAAACTAATATGCAAGAATAAATCATCTATACCCCGTATTGTTTCCGGGTTGCTGAAGAATAGATAAATCGTATACTGCATGTGTCGTGAAAGACGAAAAAGCGCTATGGAGCAAAACTGCTGCAGAATGGGCATTCGGTAATTGAACGCCTATAGGTTCCAAAAATAGCTACAAAATATTCTAAAAAGAATGGAAAAGTTTCACACCTCACAAAAAGGTGTGAATAATTTCTATTTTTATCCCGACCCTAGATAAAATGAGATTAAAGGGAAGATGATGATGTTGAGTAGACCTACACAGCATAGTGCAAGAGACGTCCCTGACATTGCCTTATGGCGAGGAACCGGACGTTAAGATATTATTGATTGATTGATTGATACTATGTTTACATTTTATTTGCTGATTGATTTGGTTGTATTATATAAATGTTCGATCGAGCGATGTAGCTTCCTACACTTTTCTTGAATAATGAACCAGTGACCAGTCTATAAATGGTACATTATAGTTGTACATGTGCATATTAATCATGTCGTACTCCTCCCATAACTCCTGCCATTCTGCCAGCCTTGTATTGTATTGTTCAATGCGGTCTAGTGGACCTTTCATTCACCTGATCCTACGGTTAGTAGCATGGGTAAAACCATTAGTTCACCAGTAGACCTGTGCATGGACACCTTTATATATAGCATATATTTAACTTTGGACTGATTATCTGGATTTTGGAATTTGCACCGTTTTTTGACCTTCTTTTGCTTGCCGGCTTGATTTTGTCTCAATAATGCTCGATGTTGTCATTGATGACTGTAGCACTCTAATTGTTGTTGTTGTTATTATTATTATTATTATTATTATATTATATTATAATATATCATATAGGCTATATTAGAGGCTATATTATAATATATATTATATAATCTTATAATATATATTAAATATCTAGGAGTTCATGACCTATGTGACGATAGTTTTCAAAGAAGATCTCGAGTCAAGATGTAAAGTTTTGTGCTCAAAGGCCAAACTTTAAAGCCAACTTTAGCGTAATTTATATAGTAGGGCCTCGATGATGTTTTGATCACCGGACTGGCTTTCGTTTAGGAACTAACTTCTCCTCAGCACATTTCTTTTGCAGATTGGTATGAGTGATCTGTAGTGATATATGCTGTGGGGACGTCCCTGATATCATCCATGGATGAGGAAACGGGCGTTACACCTTTATTTTTATTAAACCTGTAAGCATATAAGCGACGGGAGTGCCCTGGATTTGTATCCTAGCACCGCAGGGTAGCGTGCAAGGTGACAGGCTGTGGGTCAGTAGGCACATGGTTCAAATCCAGTGAGCATACCGTCACTTTTGCAAAATTACGCGAAAAAACACATGACCATAAACCCGACTTTGATCTTCTTCAGCAATTTACGCGGTCAAGGACTTCGTAGTCTTCTAGCTTCAAACTCTATTATTCCCAATTAGCTAATCGATGACGGCAGTTGATTCTGTTGTTCTCTACTCGTTTTCAGCTCCTCTGAGATCTAAGTTTGAAGTGAGCTGAGATAAATAAAACCAAGCGAGTTACCTATAAACTAAAGATGCTAACCAAACGGAATGCACTTACACTTGGCTGGAGACAGTGGCCAAGTCGGTAAGATACTCGACCGAGGATCAGATGGTGCGGGGTTCAAATCCTGAGCTCGCCCGTCACTGACATCGCTTTCGAGTGAGGAAACTGACGTTAATCTTAGGTTTTTTTATTCTTACACAACTTCTAAATTTACAGGTTGATATTTTCTTGTTGAACTATCTCTTTGAGTATGTAAAGGCATGCGACATAATTCCCACACTCTTTTGTGTGTGCCTCACTCACACAGGAAATTCTACCCAGCCATTTATCGTCCGGCAATGAATTTGAAACCCCGGTCAAATTATGGCAGCCCTAACACGCCCCCATTAGTCGGACCCTCGGCCAATTATTACGGGAGACCGTAGCTATTAGGGGGCGGACAATTGCTGCTCAACGGTTGAATTTAGAAGTTTTATCAGAAAATACAATAGATAACGCGATAGTCCGAATTAAGGAACTTATTTCAAATATTTGGAAAGTATCTGCGCATTCAGTGGTTAAAGTGGGAGGGGGCGTATGTAGGATAACTATGTACCCCTGGCTCTCATTTTTCTGAGGTGCGTTCCACCGCCATGGGTCCATATTAGATACTAGGAGATCTGTAAATGAATTAGATGGGGGGCCCGAAAAATTCTGATCGTTCTCCCAGCTCTAAATCCCCACTTTAACCACTCTTTGCATTCATAGCTAAATCAAATTAATCTGTTAATGTATATTTAACGTTTATTCCATTGTGTGACTTTGACATTAGGAGTATTTCTATTAAAATTTTGAAACTTGGCTACAAGTGCGACGATACTAAATAGCTGAAAATGTAGATTATAGGAGTGAAAATACGCTCAAAATTAATAATACGCCCCAAATGAAAATATACGCATAAAGTTGAGTGCGCTAAATCGTTTGGTAATCTAGTGCTGTTCACTAATATCAGAAGATGCGATCATCGCGCCATCATCATCTTCTGTATTCCTTTTCATTTCCATTAAAGAATAAATATCTAGACGT
>CAJHZI010000827.1:310000-342500 GCA_905160935.1 Enchytraeus crypticus | reverse complement strand
TGTTTAAAATCTATCTAGAGCTTGAGAATAATATGCCTTCTGGTGTGATTTTCTTGGTTTCCTTAGTTCATGTTCAGTCGCCTCTTACGACACGTGCAGTTTATGGTTAGTCTATTATTTAGTGTCCCGAACAAAACGAGGAGAAATACAGATTTTCGGCAACGCGTGGAAAAAATGTTTGATTGCTCTTAATATGATGTCTAACGTTCAAGATTGAAAAAATGTTAACATGTAAGTCAACACAACTTAAATTCCTTGATTTTTAACGTTGACCTCAGATTTGGAGGCCATTTTGACATTTTTATGCTTTCTTTGCTAACAATCTGTGAGAAATTAAACTTATTTTGCATTTTTCTGCAATAGTAATTGACAGAGTTTTTCATAAAAGGATTTTGCCCGATTGTTGCTAATTTGGAAGCTTTTGAGTATAATCGGCTGCAGAGAATTCTACTGTATAGCTTATTTACGTACTAATGTCATCTTTTTCCTGACTATTAAATTTATTTAAATTCATTCATTTATAGATTAATACACTACTCAGTGCTGAAGATATTAGCTCATAAATTATATTGCGGATTTGAGTATTTCTACAGGATAGATTTTTGATGTTTAGCATCCTACCAATTCTCAGATACATTCTCAATAAACAGCGCTTAATCAATGCAATCTCTTAATGTGATCTAATTATGACCTGACCTCATGTTAACACGTGATCAGATTTCTCCTCAGAAATATCATCACATCTTCTCGGAGCGCTGGCTGGATCTAATTGTTGATCAAAGGAGACATCCCGAGTCCAGAGATAGCCTCTTATGTTGCCACGGAGAGGTGGATTGGCGTAAAGATGGAAAGAGATAGAAAAGAAAGATGGGAACAGAACAAAATTATAGCCTAATGCCGATGAGATCTTAGATTAGTCAATAGGTTATTGGCGTGGAGTTACATTGGGTGGTAAAGGCCAAAGAAAAAAGAAAGATATGGCAAGATATCAGACCATGCATTTACTTGTAAATTATAATATGGACCGGATATTCGAATTTATGTAACTTTCTTAGGCTTGCACGAAAACGGAAAGAATTACCTTACAAATAAAGGTGTAAAAGCCACTTTTAGAGTCTGTTTCGGTATCGCAAGGAATATTGTGAAAGAAGGTTCAGCTGAGATTCACAATACTTGCTAATGAATGATATTGTTGTTGCTATATTTTCTAATTGATGCACTAGTTGCAAGTTAACCTTAGTTAAGCCGGAAATTATGAGAAAATGATGATGATGATGATGTTTTAGTTACTACATTTGCAAATTGGTGCTAATTGGTGTAATGGTTATTATGTTTGCTAATTGATGGCACGGTGCTTCTTCAGAGCACTGCCAAGTGGCACGGTGCTAAGTTTGCTAATTTATCTTTTAGTTACTCTAAACTTGATAGCGAATACTGTTGTGTTTGTATTTGTCTAGAATTAAAAAATAAAAGTAATCATAGTCATGGTTAACTGCTACTCTAGACTATGACAACACCGAGGAACATTGAAAAGACCAATCTGTATATCTGTATGTTTAGCCTAGTGTAGAGTCAGTCTATTAGCTGATGACAGCTTGGTAATGATGAGAAGATTGAAATATGTCAGCTCAGCGTGTGACTTGGTCAATTTCTGCCCTCTGATCCCCTCAACCCCTCGTACCTAGGAAAAATCAACACCCCCTTCTAAACTCTCATATGACGACTATAAGCCCTGATTTACCCCCCCCCCCGCCTTCCCTCCTGACCTGCCACTTTCTAACCTGTCCTATTGCCTGACCGCTAAACTCACCTTGACCTCTGAAATATAATCTACGCCCATTCGATTACAGTCAGGTGATTTCGGCAAGTGAGATCGTTGAGATGGTCAGTAGAATAGTGGTTAAGAATCGAATGTTTAAGTTAGATATCCGTACTGCAATATATTTGTATTTTGTTTTTGATTTTGTAATGCACTGTGTTATGAATTTGCGCTGTTTGCCCCTGTGGCGAAAGACTTCGCATTCAGTAAAATTCTTCGTTTTTCATTTTTAATTATTTAGCCATTTAGGCAGCATACTAGTTTTCCAGTATGATTTTGAATATAAAGTAAAAATATATAACTTTAACGTCTGTTTCAGTTTAACATCCTACACTTTCCGGTTGGTATAGGAACCAGTGGCCTCACATTTGTTCGACAAACTTTTTAATCCAACTTCCAAAAGCAACTCCTTCATAGGGTCTATTCAAAAGTAAAGGTGAGCGTAATCTGGCCGAATAAATAAGGTTTTCATTCGGCTTTCTTTTCTATCATATCAAGTTCGAACGTAAATTACAAGAAGATGTACCTTGGAGCATGCGGGCATACCTTTTTTGTTTAGGCATGGTTCAAGAGAACCCACAGTTACTGAAAATTTTCTGGACGAATCCTTTCTGAAAAAATTCCTCAGGGTTCTCAATCTACGAGTTCTTGAAATCATCCAGGACAAGTGGTCAGGGGTGTCAACATATTCTAGACATAAAAGGCTCGTCAAGCTAATTTTAATATCAGTTTCCTCACTCGAATGCGATATCAGTTACCGAGCCCAGGATTTGTGCCCCGAACATACTGATCTGCGGTCGAATATCTAACCGACATCGTTCCTGGCTCCAGCCAGTACGTACTAAGTACTGTTGCACTAAACTGTTCACTGAGGGCTAAAGCCAAGGCTAATCTATTTATTTTTATTCCTTCATCACATCAAACTTTAAAATTCAGGCAAAGCAATTAGAAAAGAGAAATATGGAATCGTTTGTGTGAACGGAAGATACAGGCCATAGAAGCGCTTACATATTCCGGATGTAGTTCACTAAAGGTAGAAAATAAAAATAAAAATAGTAAAGTTAGTTTCTTGCTCGAATAGCGTGTCAATGAAAAGGATAGCACTGGATTTGAATCCGCACTAAAGCTATGAGCCGTATTTAATATCTGGTTCTGTACAGCAGGGGTTCACATTCGTTCTACTGAGATTCTTCCCCTGTATCTGCTGCATGTAGGGCCAGTGCTCTATCAACACGACCATAGAGCACCGTAGATTTATAAGGAAGAACGAAGGAAGGAAGAAGAACGAATTAGATTTAGATGAATCGACCCGGTGTGTAGAAGATGACATGTGTTAATTGGTTCATCTTGTCACTGCCTTACACGGTCTCTAATCGATACCAGTTGTCGAAATGTGTTAACCCGTAGTAATTCGATACGACAGTATTCGGGTTATGACGAAATCGTTCACATTGTATACAGATTTTAGAGTTAGGTGAACCTGTGTAAACATTTATTATAGAGGTATTGCCAAATGCTAATAAGAACAATGACACGGAAAAATATATATATAAAAGTATATATTTGTAATTCAGTTCCTAGTGCTGTATGTTAAATACTATACGAGGAATTGAGGCGTAACAGTTAGAGTGTTCGACGAGGATGCAATTGGAATAGGTTCAAAACCCAGGTCAGTCAGCATATGATGAATGTGTGGAAGATTAATCTGGCATGTGGAAGATTGATCACGTATTATAGCTTGCTACTAGTTGGCGCTATCAATAGCAATGATATGATTAACCGTGGGAATTATTGATAATAATTTGCCAGAAACCTGTAAAGAAGTCAAAATAGACAATAAAGAAGCACAATTTGCCCTCTGCACCCAATGTCATTATTACGTTATACCAAATGCTTAAGGGAAGCTTAAAAATAGATCAACGACTGTATGTTTCTCAAAGAGCCGAACGACGCATCTACTGAGGGAAACAGAAAAACACGTTGTTTCGTCAGTTTTCTTCCTCCAAATCGTATCAGTGACGAGCCTAGCACTTAATTTAACATTGCTCCTACTGATCCACACCCGCAGTCAGACAATTAACCGATATGCCACCTGCTCAATCAAGTACTCTCAGAGAAGATTCTGCTTAGTTTTCGAACCGAGAACTCTTGCTTGTCTGACAAGCCTACTAATGACTCGGGTATACCAGTCGGTGCTTTATATCGGTTGAATGACCGAATGGTTAACACGCTTACCTGAGAATTAGGAGGCCATCAGTGGGAATCTCAATCGGGCTGTCTCTAACAGTCTCCCTTGCGATACAGAAACAGACGTTAAACTTGGCCTCAGCTCATTCATTGGACGTCCCTGACATAATCCCTGGATGAGGACACGGACATTAAACCTCTATTATTATTATTATTATTATTATTATTATTATTATTATTATTATTATTATTATTATTATTATTATTGTTATAGAGACTCGTCAAATCTGAAGCCTGTTACTACCGTCTCAAATAAAGATAGAATCTGAGAAAGTTGATAAATGAATTATAAATGATGTGAGTTAGCGGCGAGGGAGCGTTGTATTGGATGGTACGGGTTTTGAACATTAATTAGTCTAAACGACCTCTACATCTTCAACCTGCTGCTTGACATTGATTTCCACATTCCATACGATACTTTTAGAGCTGAGCTAAAGTCGTCTGAGCTATAAATCTTTTAATTACTCCAATAAAGCACGAGAACAACACAGAATTCCATGCGATTTATTCTGAAAATTGAACAAACTATTTGAAAAAAAATATAGAGCCATATTTTTTGCAAGCTATACATAAGCTATATAAGGTATGGATAAGGCTTAGACTTTGTGAAGGGATTAACTTGTTGATCTAAGGAGTGCTCTTATGGAGCGAGAAAGCAGACTCTGTGTATAAATATGTACCTTGAACCTGCCATTTGGCAGTGCATTGAAGAGAAGAAAAAGAAGGAGAAGCTGGGCATCTCAAAATATGTAAAATTCTAAGCTTTTAAAAATGTTGAAATCAATAGCCTGAGCAATAATAGGAATATTTTATCGTGTGTTGTATTGAGATTGACATTCAAGCTTTGTAACAATCTGTTGCAGATCTGCGTGGAAAATGTAAAAGATCATAAGAGATTTATGCCTTAGTGACGTGCACTGCACAAAGTGTTTCGTAGTCTTTGCAATTTATTTCATCATGCAAACTCTAAGATTAAATCCTTGAAATGGCACCAATTTAAAGGGAAATGAGAGATTGACGAAAATCTTTAAACACGTGCGCATATATCGAAATATGGCATATTTCTATTAGAAGCACATTCTGTAAGCAATTCATTCTATTAAGCAACCAATGCCCTTTTTCAACAACGGAATACTTAATGCAGAATCGTTACTCTACATACTATATTTCTCAGCCTCGACGTTTGGATAAAGCCTAACGCTTGGATATCGCCACTGATCCAGAGGCGATGTCGGTAAGATACTCGACCCCGGATCAGTAAGTGCGGGGTTCAAATCCTGGGCTCCCCCGTCACTGACATCGCTTTCGAGTGACGAAACTAACGTTAACATTAGCAATACCAGCTTTACTAAATAATCGTATCCTTCTCGTATGGACGTGTACATTGGAATCAGTACAGCAAAGCACATTCCACTATAGATACTCTCCTGTCGTAAAACTGTTTCCGCCGGAAATATAAAAAGAGGTCGACACGTGACGTCGTTGCCTTGGAAACGACTGTGATGAGATATAATTCGGAATTCGAGAAAATAGAATTTAAAGAAAAAGTCAAATTTACATTTTTATTTGTCAGATTAATATGGACTGATTGTAGCAAAGGCGATCCGTAGACAAAAAGGTCCCCGAAGAAGAAGTAAAATATATAAATAAGACGGCTTATAGTGAGAGAGAAGAAGAGAGAGAAAAAAGTGGATTAGATCAAAACACAGCAAATACCATACAAAATGACAACAAGCAAAATATTCAAATTGCATGTAAAGCAAAATAATATAAAAGAAAATGTTTAAAAGCGGAAATCTAGTGAAATAATTAAATACATAAGATTTATAGTGATATTATGGTATTGAATTTGAATGCACAAAGTAAGCTGACAGGAGTAAATGAAAAGAGAAACGTTTTAATTGCTTCAGAATTTAGGTTAATATTTAATTAAATCAAGGTCTCGAAGCAGCAAGACTTAGATTTTTCTTTCAGAATAAAAGCTCAAATTAAAGAGGTGGGAGAAAATTCTAAAACAAATGGAAAAGTTTAAAAATTCCGACCCTAACTAAACAGGATTCAAGGGAAGAAGGTGATGTTTTTAATACAGCACTAATCAATTTATCTCAAATAAAGTTGCTTTTTAGTTGTAGCCTATGCTATCCTAATCTAATATACTTCATGAACGAATTATTATACGAATTAGCATATTGAGGAACAATGGAACGTAAGCTGTAGACGAATAAAGAGAGAGTATTGTGGAGTTGGAATGCAGTGTATGGCCGGGCGTCCAGCAGAGAGTCGCATTAGTCAGACACTACGGGGGTCAGATCTCGTCCACATATCTCTATTAAATATGGTCGCCACTTCCTTACATCCACTCTGAGCTCTCAACTTAACGGGTGTTTTATTTTCTTCTACAAGACAATAAACTGTTGAATAGTTGATATAACAATGTTAATGCAGTACAAAACAATAGAGTACAATATAGTTATAATAAAGGAGCACAATACAGTACAATACAGTTTGTAGAAAGGAGTACAATACAGTACAATAAGGTTAGTATAAAGGAGTAAAATACTGTACAATAAAGTGCAATACATTTAGTATAAAGGAGCACAATAGAGTACAATACAGTTTGTAGAAAGGAGAGCAATACAGTACAATACAGTTAGTATAAAGGAGTAAAAAAACTGTACAATAAAGTACAATATAGTCAGTGTAAAGGAATACAATCAAATAACATTCAGTGGTACACTTCGTGAAAATGGTCATCTAAATTTTTATGTTTACGTTCTACGAGTATGCTGCAGTTTATTCAACACCTTTATATTATTCTAATTAATACTATTTAGCTGTTAGTTTTCGTTCGACGGAAGATTACATATTAGGCTTTAATTTCCGGAGGATCCTACACCAATTTGTCATAGCTGTTCAATTTGTCCATCACTGCTTTGTGTACGCTCTGGTTGGAGCCAGTGACGAAGTCGGTAAGATACTCGACCGCAGATCAGTATGTGCCGGTTCAAATCCTGGGCTCGCCCGTCACTGACATCGCCTTCGAGTGAGGAAACTGACGCTAACATTAGCTTGTACATCGCAAACACAAAGAATTCGAATATTTCAAATTAAAGTTGATATTATGACGAAAATACAACACACAGCCTAAATTAGCGTGACAGATCTTGTTGGATTCGGAAGTGGATGATCAATCAGCTTATTGATATGAACGGACGGAATAGGGCGAGACTTGGAATGCCGAATGATTTGATAACTTATTTTGTTGATTGAAAGAGAAAATCGGAGGATTAAAATATGAGATGAGTTTTATGCCCTGGACCTGCCAATAGGTAATAGGCTGAGAGAGACTATGACTCAAATGAAACAAACAACACATTTTGATGTAAAAACCTAAAGCTAAGGTTAACGTCTGTTTCCTCACTCTAAAGCGATCTCAGTGACGTGCGAGTCCGGGATTTGAAATCCGCACATACTGACCCGCGGTCGAGTATACTACTGACATCGCTACTGACTCCAGCCAGTGGCGATGTAATCTCTCAAACAAACAGGTGTCAGGATAATTGTTAATATATCTTAGAATACTTGAGTTTATTCTTTTCTACAATTATATCTAATGAATTAGTCGACAGGAAACAAACATATAATGACTGTGACGGAAGCAATACGAAACCAAACCCCGGATATGGGCACATGTCACTTTCTGCAACCAGCCCGTGTGGCGTTTAGTTTTGCATGTCGCGTTTTTGTGAAAACAAACTAATTGTCCTTACTTATCTGGAAGATTAGATATCATTCCGTGGTAAGAGATTAGAATATCATTAGAATGAAATTGAATATTCCATGGTCATCGGAAGCGTGATATCTGGTTTAGATGGGGGTTTTGGCGAATTTTGAATTTACTAACTTGATGTTTTTAACTTTTACACTTTTATATTTAAAGTTTTATTTTGTGCATTAATATTTAATATTTATTTTTGATAAATTAGTATACTTCCTGCCTTAGTAGGACACTAAGCCAAGAATATGTGCATACATAAATAAAAACGTGAATTTGTGCATAATATTGCATGACTTTTTGTAATGCGCGCTATCGAAGCACAACAATCACGGATAATTAGTTTATACAGTAATTTGAGAAAATTAACAAAAGTACAAAAAGAACTACTTAGCTATGAAAAAGCGAGTCACTGTTAAAAGCACCTAATGGCATATTTAAATACGTGAATTAAAATGAATTAGATTTGTACAAGAAGTGACCAGTGGAAAGATAGCATTATTGGAAAGATAGCATTATTACTTTTCACTGATAGCAACAGAGAGATAGAGATAGAGATAGAGAGACAGAGAGAGAGAGAGAGAGAAGTATGGAGAGACGGGTAAGAGATGATCGCACTGTGTTAAAAGAAGACTTAATTAGACGTTAATGGTACTCTGTAGAGATCAGGAAATAGAAATGTACCTGTAAAACAATGATGTGGAAAAGCAAATAAGTAACTGCCAGTTCCATTGTGCTTTTCACTAATTTCTGTCATTTCCTATAAAAGTAGATCTTCTAATGCTGTATCCGGGGTAAAAATCTTAAGAATAAACTCATGGCAACCGTACGTATTCTTGTGTTCGACGTTTAGCAGAGAAGCAAAATGATTTAGAAGTTCAGTCAGATACGAATTTTAAAAAAAATGAATTTTTTAAAAATATCAAAACTTTTATTTTACGGAAACCCTAAACAACAGAGACTCTCAAAATGATCATTTAAAATGATATAATTATCTCTGCCTTAAATACGAGACAAAGAAAGTTTAAATTATGCAATCGTATGCAGAGTTATAAAATTAAGCAACTACAATGCAATTAAAGCATTGAGAGGTCCTTATTTTTAAAATCAATTACTAAATCAATTAGAATTAAACCTCCGGTTCCTCGCCATAAAGCAATGTCAGAGACGTCTCAAACAGACTCTACACAAACAGGCGCCAAAACCTTTCTGTCTTACTAAAGTCTTTCTATATCTTTCTTTAAAGGACCTTTTTAGGTAATTTTAGCAGGATTACTTAGTGCTTTCCAGAAAATGTTTCTTTCCCTTACTCCTTAATAACTCCAGCATACAAATTGAAAGAAAAAAAACTTTAATTTATTCCTTAAATTGGTTACAAACAATTTTTGAAAAAGCCTTTTCTTTTCAGGAATTAATCATGAAGTATTTCCTGATCACCTTCAATCCATTGTAGGATCTATTCAATTCCTCCACCCCTCCCCATTCCACTCCTCGATCTCTCCAAGCTATCCATGTCCACCTATATCATTTCCTGTGTTATCAACGGATCAAATTATGACAACACATCACCCGTAGCGCTAACAAAAATATTTAGAATGTCCAATACACTACCCCTCCCCCCCCACAACCTCTCTTCATTCCGTTCAGTCCCCCGGTAGATTACACTCTCAATAATACTCAGATTTCAGCAGTTTTAATTTAGCAATCGGAAAATCAAACAATTAAATTTACTTTTACCTACTATTTCAGGATTGTTATTTTGATTTAATTTTTTTTTATTTTTACACGAAAATTAAACACAAAATAAAGGTCCTATCGAACCACTGAAATTGTGATTGAAGTGGGGCAGAGAGAATTGGAGAAGATATATTCGTATCCCGACCATGTTTGAACTGGAATTTTTGAGAAGATGAGGTTGGTAATGGTGAAACTATTACCTACACATCGGTATAGTAGTTAGATTTGGTGAGTTGTCTATGTAATATTCTATAAGTTAGTCTTATATATTGTGCTTAATAAAAAATATGCCAATAAAGAAGTTAAAAGAACGTAGGCATAATTTTATTAATAAAAATATGTTAATAACATGCTATAAAATATAATTTACAAAATACGAAATATAAGTAAAATGAAAAACTAAATGATATATTTGTGTCAAGTAATAGCGACAAGGACAGAAATATAATTACTAAAATACTATCATTTGCAAAAAGTTATACGAATTCGATATAAATGTTGCTAATATTTGTACATTTATTTAATTAAAATTTAGGAATTGGTTGTTCTAAGTCTACCATAGCGGTAGAACGTGACAAGCACTGATCACTGAGCTATAGGGGGGGGGGGGGGTGACTAGGGAACCCTAGAGCTGACCTGCATGCTCTACAAACCATGGTCAGCTAAATCATATCCATGCTCTCAGTGACCACTAGGTGGATATTAACTGTGGGTAATGGAAGAAGATAATAACATTATCATCTATATGATAGAATTTAGCGATAAATGCGAGCAAGATTTTAGCCAATCTATTTGGAACTGACGCGTAGTTTGACGTCAAATATTGCGCGGTAGCATGGTTGTGACCAGTAGAGCACTGGATTTGAGCTCTGCACCTACTGATCCGCTGTAGAACAACTTGTCACACATGCCACCGGTTCAGCCCGTGAAAATTCATTAGACTATTTATTCACAGTAAAAAGAATTTATTTTAAAACTTTATCTCCTAACTTACGACAAGCATATGAATTGTTTTGGTTTCAAATACATTCGACAGCAATTGCTTTGGTCGTCTCTTACGATGTAGCCCTACGAGCTGTCACTTCGTAGTGTTTAATAAACATCACAAATGCAACCTAGTGTGTATAATTTATTCTTTTTTGGAAAGTCGGTGTCTCTTGCATTAGTATGAGAATATTGAATTTATGTACAACGTTTTTTCAGAGCACTGAATTAAAACAAAACTGGGATAAATTCATTAAATTGGTCTTCAATCAAACTGGTAAGACCCTATTGATGCAGTATACCTACCTGTTTATTATTATATTACACAGATGAACATTAACGTCCTGGTATTTCTGTAATTTTGTTAGAACGATTTATTAAATTAATAAAAGCAAAACTACAGTTCGGTTTGCAAAATTAAAAAACATGTTTATCCATTTATTTAATGTTTAATTTAATACAGCAAAAGTAAGCTTGCCGACGATCCGTTGAATGTGCAGCTTCAGATACGAAACAGACGTTAAACACTGATAGGAAACATGCGACATTTGACAGTCAGCGCACACCGAACTCTCAGCAGATCGACTAATAACGACTCTAACTCTCTCCCATTGTTTCTAATGACCAATCGCTTACCGGCATCCCTGCAGATTAATTACTGACCTAAATGATAACGTTTCTTCAGCTCCAACTGGCGTTTTTAAATTGGATAATTTTGAATGTAGAGGTGGCCTATAGGATTGATTCGAATAACTATAGCTATTAGCTATAGTTATTAAGTAAACCGCATATTTGATATTTTAATCGGAAAATACAGCTCAAATAAAGTTTTTAATTTTTACAATTTCCGTCAACATTTGCTAGGATTTAGCGAGACACCGCTGCATCCTAGCAGATATTGTTTCCACTACTGTTTCCTATGATAAAAACGAATCCACCACGTTGAATAATGATGTTTCCACCACTGTCTCCTTGGACTAAAAAAGTTTTGCTATTTAGTAAAATAGATTTTTATTTTCACTTCAAATTCAATTCTCTCTCTCTCTCTCTCTCTCTCTCTCTCTCTCTCTCTCTCTCTCTCTCTCTCTCTCTGCCCGTCTCTTTCCATGTCTCTCTTATTTGGTATTTAAACTCGCAGTTAATCTGTAAACCGATGTGACTATGAACGTAAATTTTCTCTTTCCTGTGTCATTCCATTTTCTAGTTTAAAAGTCTTACTATTAATGATTAAGTGTTGGTCTAAACAATTTGAAACGACTAATAGTGCATTAATTGATAAACAAACTGATATGCGATCAATTTTCAACCCCGTCCTATCTTCCTCGATATCCCCCCTACTCCATTCCAACCCCACCTCTTGCTCCTTCTAATCCTCCATCACGTAAATAATGTTCAATTTTATTATTCTGCCTCATTCCCTTTCGACGGATTTTCCTTTATTCCATTATTGCAATTGCAAAGCTGGTTAATCTGGAAGCGTATTTATTCTGAATATCTTTAAATGTAGTTTTATTCCGATTTATAACTTTAAGAATTTGTTATTTGAAGAGAACCATCTATGGGTAAAGCTGACGAATAGTCATCAGTTTCCTGTCTCGAAATTCTATTTATAAATGATTGAGTATGATTTAACATTTGACACCGCAAATAGTTTTCGATTAGGGAACGAATCGTTGCTCAGTGGTTGAGAGATCGCCTCGTGAACGAGAGGTCGCGGGTTCGAGACTGCATTGCGACGTGGGTTTTTCTCTTTCAAGGGGCGAATAAAGACCTAGTCGTATACACTTGGTGGTGTCAGGCGATGGATAGCCGACCTTAATGTTCCATTTCCTATCTAGAGTCCTAGACCCCTCCGTGTCGACCCCGAATAGGGATTAACGGCACGCTAAACGAAAGTTCTTTTAAATAGTTATCGATTCTAGACATAAGTGCTACAAGTTTACGAACCTATATATAAAAAATTAAAGCATCGAATGAAAACCAAGACTAAAAAATAATATATTTTTTATAAAATTAAAAAAAAATTCCTGGACCAGTCAACTCAAAGCGGTTGCAGAATTGAATAGGAAACAGACGTTTATGTTTTATTTATTAACTTTTATTGAAATGATTCTCTTTGGGTGTCAGGTTCTATGCTACTGGCATGTCATTATTATGCAATCTCGTTTCCTAATTGTAAAGCCAGTTTCTTCTATACGAACTGCCCGTCTTCGGTTGGATTCGAAAATCTTTAGAACAGAGCTGACGATATTTTACTAAAAGTAAACTAAATCCAATACTTGGAAATGCATAGTAAAATACGCAAATTTAATGTTTGTTATGAAGGCCGCATATAATGTGCAATTACACAACTAACTCGAGGTAAAGATATAGAGTAGCCGATTGCTCGTTTGTGAGAGAGACAAAATTTGATGAGTATAATGAGCAGGAATATACGCTTTAGCGCCGTAATTGATTCAACTATTTTTTACCTTATTTAAGACATTGACCCAACCCCATTACTCTTTGATTTTCACGGAAGTTCACAAACTCTAAGACATCGGTCATTAGATCGCTTTAAATGGAATAATATTTACATCTTAGTGAAGTATTTTAATAAATAATCTCTTATACAATAACTGCTAACCCTATAGGCCTACCGTTACGATGGACTTGTACATTGTTTTGTTTTCGCTTTCTCTTCGGGCTTTACATAGTCTACTAACATAATATTTTAGCGTATTACTAATACACTAGTCGTCATCGTGCGGTGCTTTAGAGACCGTCAGCTCTTGAGATGTCCCTGACTTTGCCTTAAACCAAAGAGCCTGACGCTAAGTTTATTTTTTATTGACTGCTTGATTGATACCGTTTTCTACTTCATTGAAACATTCATAGTTTGCCATTTTAATAGATTATAAATGAAAATTAACTTTAATAAACGACGCATTTAACGACTATCTTGTACCACCTCATGTACAATTAAGGACGGCATTACTTATGCACCAACTATTAATATTGCAATTGCAATTTACTACTTTCAGCTTTAACTAAGTCATTTAAATATTCACTGAGAAACACCGTAAGCAACCAACATTAGAATAATTAATCATTTATTATCTTGCTAATCATTGCTCGGTTGGTAGCGGCTGTGAGCTGTAGCGAGGTGTTGAGGGTTCAACAATGGGTATAGAGGTAATTATCTCAGCACTTGTAGTCTTTGAGTTACCTTAGAAATCAGATGTATTGAGATCTATCCAGACATGGCTAGTATGGCTCACTGTGATAATGATGACGATTATAACTGGACAGAATAGCCGTGTCGGTAGAGTACTTGAAAGCTGAGTAGGAGATCAGTTAGACTATTGTTGTCGTTATTAGCGCTGTGTAAAGTGATTAACGTGAATGATTTATAAGTAAAAGAGAAATACTAGAGAGATACTTTAGCTTAGATAGTTTAATTTAACTAAATGTTGCTGAGCTTTAAGTACGAAATTCCAAGCCCAAGATTCCAATTCCAATAATTCAAATTCCAAGCCTTTACTTTGTGTTTCTTTTTGTTTATATTATTTAACAATAACTAAGCAATTGCATAAAAGCATAAATACTATTGGAAAAGTCAAGGTTGTAAAGTGTGAACGAAGTAAGAATAAATGCTCAGAACATGTATTCCACTGGAGCACTATATATATGTAGAGTAATGGAGAAATGATTCGAATTATACGCAGATATTTTACTACCATTCATTGCAGTCATGCATCTAACACTTGACGTCAGTTAACTTGGTTTCTATCGGTCAGTTGATTACTCAGAACTACTAATGCTCATTCTTCTTTCACTTAATATCTCTCTCTCTCTTTCTCTCGTTCTCTCTCTCTCTCTCTCTCTCTCTCTCTCTCTCTCTTTCTATCGCTCTATCTTTCTTTCGCTAAACATATATCTCAATACTCTATTCATTTAGCTCTCGCTTTATAATACAAAAGACCTGCAACAAAATGTTGGAAACCATTTCATACATATGTATATTCGAGATTTATTTTGTCGTGATTTGAAAGTAGAGAGGCACCATGCTGGGCTGTTGTATACTAACATGTGGAATATTAATTGAGAGGGTGGGAGGGGAGGGATTCTATGGGAGGGGAGCTTGTGGGGGGGGGGTGCCCGAACAATGAAGACGAATTCAATGTAGTCAAGTACTCGAAACTAGATATGTATTTTACATGGTGTACTCAATATTCAATATATTATTATATATTAAGAGTATTAACTGATTGTTAGGTAGCTTACAGAGAATATAGCGCAGATAATACGCATTTTACTGGTTAAAGATAAAAAAAATATTTATACATACGATATATATATATATATATATATATATATATATATATATAAAGTATGCATAAATATTTATTTCTTCTGGTATTATGCAATCAGTATAACGTGTGTTAGCTACGCTATATTCTGTATTAGCTACCGAACAATTAATTAAATGTAATAATCTCAAAAAATGATGATGATGATGATGATGATGATGATGATTCAATTGTTCATTTAGCATCTGCAAGAGTTTTGAGAATTGATCCAGACGCAAAATGATTAGGCAATGTTTTACGATTTTAAAGTCCGATCATATTACAGGCAACTGCAGACAGATTTAGTTGTTCCACTAAAGTGATATGATAAAATGTGAGGGATGAGTTTATTTGAATGGTGTAATAATACCTTTTATAATAGTGATATAATAGTATATTATAATAGTGTATTATAATAGTGTTTTATCATTTTATAGTGCTTTTATAATAGTGTTTTATCATTTTATTGTGCTTTTATAATAGTGTTTTATAAAAGGTGTTAATACACCATTTAAATAAACTCATCACTCACATTTTATAAAATCGTGTAAGTGGAACAACTAAATCTGGCTGCAGTTGCCTGTGATATGCCCGGATTACAAACATTGCCTATTCCTTTTGCGCCTGGATCCATTCTCAAAAATGTTGTAGATGCTAAATGAACAATTGAATCATCATCATCATTCTTGAGATTATTACATTTAATTAATTGTTCGGTAGCTAAAGGGTGTTTTTAATCTGAAGTTAGACTCGCCAGTCATATTGGATATGACATATTACATTAAGGGTTTTCTTAGCTTCTTAATCTACCGTAGCGATCACTCATTGCCAATAATCAGTCAAAGACTAATTTATAATTTTGCGAAATCATAGATAGATTGATCTATAAATCTCTCTCTCTCTCTCTTCAGTGCACTTCCAAGTTGCAGGTTCAAGGTACATATTCTTACTCAAAGTCAGCTTTCTCGCTCCATAAGAGCACTCCTTAGATGAACAAGTTAATCCCTTCACAAAGTCTATGCCTTATCCATACCTTATGTAGCCTATAGCATGGGAAAAGTATGGCTTCCGGTGGGGTTTCCCGTTGCCTTCCTCAGTTAGAGCTATGGGTATGTTTTAGTAATTTAACATAGGCTAATCGAATGCTACTTCTAATTATCTCTCATGACAACAACATCAGCTGCTGCAGCATTCGAAAGAATTCCAATCCTAATCCATTCCATATACTTACATTTTCCAATTCCCTGTAATATGGGTGTTTCTTACAAATAATCAATCATCACCAGGTGGCGCAATCCCGTTGTTTTATCGCCCACCCATAGAGCTCTGGCCCCTCCTCTTCGATCCCTCCTGTCCAATCATAACTCTTCTACCAGCTCTCCAACAATTCGTTGACCAATCATCGATTCGCTTGCTTGCTGGCAGATATCCAACCGGGATCCACGGGTGATACCGCTGTATCCCAGCAAATCCTGAGCAATGTAAAGCGGCGAATGCTAGCAGGTGGAACCTCTCAGCTAGTGCTAATAACATTTATAAAAATTCTCTAGGAGTTGTTAATTTTAGGGCCCCATAGAGGGCAAACGAGAGGGTTGTCTGAGCGCTCCCATATTGTGTTGGTACTTGATCCCATCTCGATTTCTAAATTGTCCTAGACAATTTCGAAGTGACCCCCGCTGAAATTAGAAATTCGAATCGGTAGGGTCGTAACTCACGAAAGATTTTTTACGAAGTATTCGTCGGCAGAGATTAAATTGATCAATTTAGTGCTCTTTTTATGAGATTTCTCTATGAGTTGCGAAAATATCATAGAGATTTGGAATATATCTTTAGAGGTAAAGTTTTTCTCGTTTTCTTTGATAATTGAAGGTAAAGTTTTCTCCTTTATTCGATGTCAAATTGCTAATTAATAAAAGCTTTAATTTCAAATTTAAATGATAGCAGATACTTCTGCTGAAAAACAGATCCTGTAATTTTCTTTGAAAGAATTATAAAGTTGATCCTACAGTTTAGAATTTAACGAGGTAAAGTCTACTTTTAACTGTGAATATGGCAGTTGTGGTGGTATAATTTTTACCTATGCGCATGAAGTGATCATTAGGCTTATTTAAGAATATTTAAGTAACAACTTTAAAGGAATTTGTGCCTTGGAAGCTATCATCACCCGAACAGATTGTACGGTACAGCGAGATGCCTGGCTTTTTGACATTAATTTATTGTATCCATACTGTTAAATAATACATTGTAGTTAATGGGATATATAGTATAATAGACTATGATACATTTTAACGTAATATTATTACGATACGGTTTATCTGTTCATGTTGAAATTAAGAGGAAAGCGGAAGACAGAGAAGAGTGGAGGCGTTATATACCTTGGACCTGCCAGTAGGCAGCGCACTAAGAGAGAAATAGGGAGACTGTTTATCATTATATACAAATATACGGGCATACGTCACTATATATCATTATATAATATTAGGGGCCAATATAGTATTCTATATAACATTACATAACATTATAAATCATCAGGCCTATATAGCATATAGGCATATAGTAAATTATACGTAAAATGTTAGTAGATTATACGTAAAATGAATGATTTATTAGAAGTCAATAGAGATGCCTTTATGTGAGTAACTTATTTTAAAAGTAACCTGTTGTTTTAAGTTTTGTAAAGACAACCACTTTTAACATAATTATTTATAATAAAAATTAATTTAATTAATTTTAAAATTATTCAAAGTATGTGGTGTATATCTTTCGGTTTTTAAATATAGAATTATTTTATAAACTGATGAAAATTTTTATAAAAGAGTTGGTATAATGATGTTAAATATGTTGGTCATTCTTTTTATGCTATTTGAACACCTGATCTTGTCTTTAAACTCACGGCCGCATTTTAGTATTGAAGCCTATATATAGCCGAGATTCTTTGAACTAGTTGCAATATTCGGCCGACTGACAAGTTCTATTCTGGCGACAATATTTGCGTCATATGGTATGCGTCAGAGCCTTGGGCCTCTATGTTCATTTTCAGATCGTTCTATGCATGGCGTACAGTGTCATTGTGATTTTCGTGAAATATAAATTTGTAATCATTACAATTTTGTAAATTTATGCTGCTGAAGTTAAATATTTCGCTGAGCGCATCCTGAGTTATGTACCTTGAACCTTTGCTCACGTGCAGTGGGTTGAGTGTTGACTGACCGTGGCTTTGAAGCCAGACCACTTGTATCCGAGACGAGCACCGTTTTCCAACTCACCTTAAGCGAATGAATGACGAATTCAAAAAGTACGTCTGAAGATGACAAGTTGATGAATAACATCAGCGTCCTATGGACTACAATTAGCTGTTTATATTGGATTTAAGTCAAGCTCAGTAGCTTAATTACTTGATGTCAAGTTACTGAAATTAATTTCTTTACTTTATAGATACTTTTTTCCCCGTGTTGTGCTCGGGTGTGGTTGGACCATTGCAGAATAGGGCAACCGCAAACTATCTGCCGCGTGTACGTAAGAGGTGACTAAAGGCAGGAGCTGAGGATGGCAAGAGGGGACCCACCTCACCACGAAATATTTTCCCCCAGGATTAAATGATAATTAATCCACCTAACTGAGGAAGGCAACGAGAAACCATATCAGAAGCCATATTTTTCCCAAGCTATAGGCTACATAAAGTATGGATAAGGCATAGACATTGTGAAGGGATTAGCTTGTTTATGTAAAGAGTGCTCTTATGGAGCGAGAAAGCAGACTTTGAGTATGAATATGTACCTTGAACCTGCCACTTAAAGTGCACTGAAGAAGAAGAGAGATACTTTGTCAGTAAGAGAGCTCCAATATGCATGTATGCGCTACTCAAAAAATAGTGGCTCTTCACTTGACTCCATCTGAGCTCTTTATAAATATAGAATTTACAGGTCAATAATCTCAATGAAAAAAAATAAAATTAACTTAAATATGTATTAGAAAATAATAAACAATCGTATAATAAGAAGTAAGAAGAAAACCCGCCAACTGAGTTGATAGGTTACATATTTATACTTCTATAGGCTTACGTAATATAGCAATATCACGAATATTTTTTTCTCCAAAGTCCTTATACTGTATAAAAGAAGCTAATGTTAAGGCCAGTTTCCTCACTCGAAAGCAATGTCAGAGACGGGCGAGCTCAGGATTTGAAACCCGCACATACTGATCCGCGGTCGATTATCTTACCGACATCGCCACTGGCTCCAGTCGTTAATTAGGAATTATGTTAACCGGTATGTTAACTACAAATTAAACCGCTACAATTTTCTGGAAATATACTCACACTGCGAAAGGAAGAGTATCCGGGAAAATGAGATGGAAAATGGGACGCAGAGGATTTCACCTGGAATATTAATATCCGGTTCTTGCAGCAGATCTAAATGTCCTCACACTCCGGGACTCTACACTCTTCCACTGATGTCTTTGTAATCAGCTCCATTGATACTTCCATCGCTTCCAGGCGTTTACGTAACGCAACTGTTCTTGTACAGCTGTATGTAAGTCCTATAATCCTATGTGTAAGTTGTGTAATCCAATGTTTAAGTCGTGTAATTCAACGTGTAAGTCATGTAATTCTATGTGTAAGTCCTGTAATCCAATATGTGAGTCGTGTAATTGAATGTGTAAGACATGTGTCATGTAATATAATGTGTAAGTCATGTAATCTAATGTGTAATGTGCACAATCTATTGCGTAAGTAATGTAATTCAATGTGTAAGGCATGTAATATAATGTGTAAGTCATGTAATCTATTGTGTAAGTCATGTAATCTAATGTGTAAGGCGTGTAATCCAATGCATAAGCCATGTAATGTAATGATGCACCCAAATTCAGAGCAGACTCTCACTTTTTTTCTCAGGTTCTCATTTGCTATACATTTGATATAGAAACTTTAATTGGTTTTGTTTTTTGTTCAATTTTATTCAAATTTTCTATAATTAAACTTTTTGGAATTATTTTGATAGAAAAGAATTAGGATTTAAAAATTAATTGTAGTAAATAAGGGCTTATTATTGTCTTATTATTATTGTCTGGCTGGAGCCAGTGGTGAAGTCTGTAAGATACTCGACCGCGGATCAGTATGTGCGAGGTTCAAATCATGGGATCGCCCGTCACTGACATCGCTTTCGAGTTAGGAAACTGACGTTAACCTTAGCTTTACCAGCTTTTTTACTCAAAGTCCTGATATCTTGAATTCTCGATGCGATTAACTAATTATATGAAGTAATAATTACATGAAAATAACTAATTAGGCTTGAACGAAATTACAAAATAATGGGATATATTGTTTAACAAATAAGCAAGTTCAAGGTACATACTTCTTCTCAGAGTTTGCTTTGTCTATATCCGGAGATCACTTAATTGACTAACAAGTTGATCTCAGCAAATGGGTTTGAGCTTTACTCCACTAGCCTTCTTAAATTTGGACAAAATATACATGTATGATTTTGAAAAAATGATTTATGAAGTAAGTCTAAATTTTATTCCTTATTTTCTGCTGAGTAGCCATTGAGAATAATTGAAAAGGAATATACACTCATTTTGATTATGTTTATCAAACAAAACTTGTCTGTACATAATATGATTTATGCCATGTGATATTTATTAGATAAAACACGGTAGGTTCACGGTCGATTGTTGCTCTCTATACCCCTCCCCCCCACTCTCCATCACTGCTCCTATAACACTCCTGTCACATTCGTGAGATGTGGAGCCGTAATTCGACACCGGCGGAGATTTGAGCTGCTGATAAAGAGTCGTTAATTACCATTAATATCAATATGACAAGCGTCTCTAATCTATCGGCAATACGTCTCAAAACACTGCTGTAGTCACACTGAATGCGTGCTACAGTGAATTTCACTGTTGTCGAAAAGTGTACGTTTTTGTTTGTACCACATCATAAAAGTGTCGCTACATTTAAATATTAAACTGCATCAACTAACAACAAGAATGGTAATCTAAATGGGTCACTGGACGATACTGTTAATAAATGTACGAAAAGTTGACTCCCAGAGAAAGGTTATGTGTGAGAAACTGGACGTCTGAAGTTTTCATTGTATTGTATTGTAGTGTAAGCAAACCTAGAAACATTGTATAATGGAAATTATTTAATTCAGAACTCTCATTGAAATTTAACTGATCTGGATTAAGCCATTATTAGAATAAAATTATAAATGAAACTAATAATGTATACTGTATGCAAATAGCGTATTTTCTACAGTTTTTTCAAGAGGAACGGAAAAAAATCAAGGAGACTAAAATGTAAATACTTGTCCATCATATTAAGATCTAAAGCGACAGAATTTAAACTTAAAAACACTGAATTCTAGTCATCATAATATCGCAACTTTTAATTTTCCATAGAATTGATTTACTGTCCCATAGATTAACTGATTTACTAATTGATTGATTATATTGATTATTGATATATTGATTGATTAAACTTTTGAATTGCTTTTCTACAGATTATCAAGTTAGATACATAAATGTTTTCAAATCTTAATACGATTTTATTACTGATTTGAAGCTTTTAAATTTGATGTTGAGAATATTGTATAACCCAACATAAAGGATAAACTTGCAAAAAGGATTAAACTGCAGAAATATTCCCAACTCTTCCACGATGCATTTCAACTCCAGCTTCATCGAGACAACGGTCGATAGTCTCAAGTTCAAGTCCGAGCCTCTCCACACGATGATGACGTCACCAGGATCAACCGGAAGTACTAATTATCTATCCCACCACGTGCCCGGATATCATCGTAACTTCCTCTTCCCCCCTCCCCGAGATCCCCTCTCTTCGATGACCGGGGAGACCCAATACGGGAGCAGTATGTTTGGGTCCGCACCCACATCGAACCAAATCAACCCTTCCGTAGGGACAGGATCCACTGGCGGGGCTTCCCAATTTCTCTTCCCGCCTTCCTTTCCGTCGGACCCGCCACACCAGCCCATAGGCACCTTCAGCGGTCAAAGCCTCATGGGATCAGGCACGGGAATGTCCCGATTAACCGGGACCGTCGCTGATGGATACGGCGGAAGATCGATTGGAGGAAATTGTGGGATGTATCAGAATGGATTGGGACAGGATGGGTATGGTCCTATGATCCCTAGTCCTCGAGGTTCAGAAGGGTTTCACGGGAGCGGTCATCACGGGTACATGCTGCCCCCTCATCACTCTTCTCATCATTTCTCACACCCCATGTCGCACCTCAACCACATGAATCAGGTGATCACTCACGGGCCCGGGGCTTTCTTCAGGTACCTCAGGCCCTCCATCAAACAAGAACTGCACTGCCTCTGGGTGGACCTGGATCAGGTAGGTAGCTCTATTAATAGGCTTAAGTTAAAGTACAAACTCTTCACTCTCTCTCTCTCTTTCTCTTTCTCTCTTCATTCTCTCTTTCTCTCTCTCTCTCTTTCTCTCTTTCTCCTTCTGTCTTTCTCTTCCTTTCGCTCTCTCTATAGCTCTATCTCTCTCTTTCTCTCTTTCACTCTTTCTCTCTCTCGTTCTCTCTCTCTCTCTCTCTCTCTCTATAGCTCCCTCCCTCTCTCTCTTGCTCTCTCTCTCCTTCTCTCACTCTCTCTCTCTCTATCTCTCTTTCTCTCTCTCATTCTCTCTCTCTCTCTCTCTCTCTTTATAGCTCCCTCCCTCTTTCTCTTACTATCTCTCTCTCTATTTCTCTCTCTCTCTCTCTCTCTAGTGTTATGTCAAGTGGCTCTGCTTTCAGGCTTCGTATAAATCAACAAGGATTAGCGATCTATGTAGTGATTTATATGGAGTGCGGACTCTATATTGAGATCGTCAAGTTAATCCCGTAAAAAAAGTTATGTAGCCTTTATCATGTATAAATATGACATGCGAGATGGTTTTCAGTTGTCTTCTGCAGTTCGTGCTTATAGGTACCTCTTACAACACGTGCAAGTTGATGGTTGGTTTATTCTCCACTGTCTCGAGTCCCTGTCGCGACACTGGCATATACATTGACTAAATTTTTTAAAATCTTTATGGGGTGGGTGTGGATTTTAAATTAGTATTTCTCTTGCTCATTGCGCGTATTTTATTGCACTTCATTGTTCTGTGAAACATTGCGGGAGTAGATTTGAGGAAAGGGACATCGAATCTGTAAGACGTTTTATATTATAATTATATAAATTATTTTACAGGGCTTGCTTTAACCAGCGTCAGAAAGGGCATTCGGTTGGTGAGAGCATAGGCTCCAGAAATTGCTACAAAAGCTTAAACGAATGGATAAAGTCTATATATTCGTATCCGACCCTGGTTAAACTGGGATTTAAGGGAAGACTGTGATGTTGATTTTACAGAAGTTTCTATGTAGTATTGCGCGATTTGTAAATTTTGTTTGTGTGTGTTTTACCTTATTGTTTAGCTCATATTATTACAGTATGATTTTAAAATATTCATGGCGAAGTAGATTTATTATAAAGATCGACTTCCAGTATTAATAATATTTACGTTACTTTAAGTAGGGCCTACGTAAATCTAATCATATTGCTACTGAAACTCTACACGTATGTCAAACCATGCGTTTATATTTATCCAAACCATTTTAAAATAACCAAAAATAATCAAATTAACCTTAGTAGTATTAGAGATATACACTGACATCTTTCTAGACATATAGAACGTTAAAGAACATGAGAAATATGAAAAACATGAAATGAATATTAAAACTTCCTATCAAATGTCCAATAGAGCGCATCACGTTAACGTCACGGTACCATATCCTCTATATCTATTTCCACAGGTCGTCCTGCACTCTCGTCACCGCAGCAAGGACGCCATGGCCTCGGCGCCGACCTGTGGCAAGGTCTTCTCCTCTATGCACGAGATAGTCACGCACATAACCGTCGAGCACGTGGGAGGACCCGAGCAGACAAACCACGCCTGCATGTGGCAGGGCTGTTCGAGGAGCCTCAAGCCCTTCAAGGCCAAGTACAAGCTCGTCAACCACATCAGGGTTCACACGGGTGAGAGGCCCTTCCCTTGTCCCTTCCCCGGCTGCGGGAAGGTCTTCGCTCGGAGCGAAAATCTGAAGATTCATAAGAGAACGCATACAGGTTAGATTACTGCAATTTATTTATATGTTCTTTATTTATATGTTCTTTATTTTTATGTTCTTTATTTTTATGTTCTTTATTTTTATGTTCTTTATTTTTATGTTCTTTATTTTTATGTTCTTTATTTTTATGTTCTTTATTTTTATGTTCTTTATTTTTTGTTCAATTATATTTCAGTCGGAATGCATATGTTTGTAACTTCAGCGTTAAAATGGTAGATTAGATTAAGCTTTACTCGGTATTTCGTAGAGTTTCGTTTAAAAAGTCGACATTAATTAAATAACGTCGTATTCAATGGAATACAGACCTACATATTTTGTTAAATTTAGTGATTTCAGCTGAAAATAAAAAGGCCCCTATGAGCATCTGTATCGAGCTATGGCACTACAATTTTAAAGCGAACCGTTCATGCTACTTATTGCAAAAACGTAAAACATAAAAACTAAAGTTATAACATGACACAAAAAATAAAATATAATGTTATAAAATGTAACTTATAAAATGATCTGAGCCGGCGAATTGTTGGGAAGTTGTTCCACAGAGGATCAGTAGGTGCAGGGTTCGAATCTAGTGCTATCTCCATGAATGTCATACCATTCGAGCAGGAATGGTATGACATTTATATTTGTAGTGGCAGCGGTACAGACAGAACAATCCTCTCTCCGGGAACGTTAAGGTAGCCTCAGTGGCTCACCCGTGGGAAGGGACTTGTCCACCGGGACGGCTATACCGCGGTGAGGATACACGGTGAAGCCGCGCTAGGGCCGAGCGAGCCGATATAGACCGGGCAGACCTCCCACGAAGCAGGCCATGCCCGTGCAAACAAACCCTCCTCCTCGATACACCGGAGCTACTTACCTCGTATACATGTATCCCGTGAATCACGCGTAGAGCGATAACAGCGAAGCCATGTAACTACATTGTTGTAGACTGGACTGTACTTGTGTATCTATCTACATTGCTGTAAGATGCGCGTTATATCTAAGGCGTATATACTGTATATGTGTTAGATATAAGTATATATTGTATTTGTGTTGTATTTGTTTGTATCGTTGAAAATTGCATAGTAGTTGAGCTTTTCTGCATTTTTACAAAATGAATCATTTTAGGTTTAAGTCTTAGATAGCCCGGCTATGATTGATTGATTGCATGATTTATTTATTTATTTATTGATTGCTTGATTGACTGGCTGATTGATTGACTGACTGATTGATTGATAGACTGACTGACTGATTGATAGACTGATTGATTGATTGATAGACTGATTGAACGATGCATTGATTGATTGATTGATTGAATTGTCGCTCGATTGATTGATGTATTGTAGGAGAGAAGCCGTTTCGCTGTGAGTTCGAGGGCTGCGACAGGCGGTTTGCTAACAGCTCTGACAGAAAGAAGCACTCTCACGTTCACACCTCGGATAAACCCTACAACTGTAAGATCAGGGGCTGTGACAAGAGCTACACCCACCCCTCCTCCCTCAGAAAACACATGAAGGTCCACTGCAAGTCTCCCTCACCACCCGTGGGAGGAGAAGTAACTAGTGGACCTGCAGATAGCAGCAGTAACAGTCATCGAAACAGCAGCAGCAACAACAGCGGTGGTCAGCTGGATACTAGCGGAGAAGACCTGCTGAAATCCGGTAGAAGCAGTCCAGAGATAAGCGACAGGATGTCGCCTAGTCCTCGATTGACGTCGCATCATAATAACAACAATCTGTGTCATTTAAATAATAACAATTTTAATAACAATAACAGTCTGAATGTGAACAGCAGTAACAACAACATGAGTGGTGGAGTGTTGCAGACGTCTTCTAGGTTAACTTTCGAACCGTCTGAGGCTTCAGCCACTGCTGCCGTGATCTCGACCAGGGGTTTCGGCGCTGGGCATAATTTTAATTTATCGAGTCCCCCCGCGGGTAGCGCCCTAACTGACCTGCAATACTCAGGAAGCACCAGGCCGGAACAAAATCAGCAAAACTACTATCTATCCGGAAGTGGATTTGGGACTTCTTCGGAAGGTCTTAGCGGAACGGGGAGTATTAGATATCCGACAAACTTTAGCGAATGGTACGTCTGTCAGGGAGGAAATGGCGGCTCGAGTGTGGGGGGTGGTACAGGGGGTCTATTGCCCCCCAGTCAATCTTTAGGAAGTCATCATCATATGATGTCCGCCCTAAATCATCCCGTACTTGCGCAATATTAAATGTACTCTAGAATTTCTACTAAAATACACTTACCAATTTATAAATGAAATTATATTTTTGAGTAATCAATCATATTTGAGCTAAGTAGGAGTTTATTTCAATAGTCAATTTTATAAGGCAAATGATTGATCTGCATATTGTACTAGTTAAATAACTATTAGCCAGTGGTTTATATAATCTATAATCCAACAGCTTATCAGGAATAGTTCGTTGCCAACTATACCATCCATTCTGTTGAAATACTGAGCAGTCTCTTCTACTTGATTGATTAATTTAATTATCTAATTATGCTAATTAATTATATTAAATAATTGACTAATCAATGGAATGTTTTTATTAGAATTAGAATTAATTAGTCAAGTCTATTAGAATTTCTTTCTCCTTAGCAGATAGAATAACTGCAGGAACACAACTTATTTTTGCAATTCATTTTTATTCTCGAGTCAAGTAAATGTAAATGTCTTATAGCTTCATTTTTGAAATTTAATTTCTGTAGTACAATATTTATTGAAAAAACTTTTAAAGACCCACTCATTATGTGGACATGATGAGGAAAGCAGAAGATAGAGAAGAGTGGAGGCGTTATATTCCATGGACCTGCCAGTAGGCAGTGCACTAATAGAGAGAGAGAGAGAGAGAAAGAATTTGAATAGAATAAATTCTAATCATTTCAGTATTGAGAAGATTTCACGTCCGTTTCCTGAATCGAAGATAGCTTCAATATTGCAGAATATTTGAGAATCTACAGCTTAGTGACAACCGATTTGAACAATCTTGAACCAGATGATGAGAACTCTGCATCTTAACTACCAGTCAAAGCAGCTAGGATTATAACTACCAGTCAAAGCAGCTAGGATTTTACTAATGAAATTCACTTAAACTTGCGTTGAAGATTATCATTATAATCATTAAGCTAAAAGCTTAAGGTAAAAGTTCATTATTGGGTTTTCGCTCCCCTGAACTACCTCTTCTTCGCAGTGTGCCCCAAGGATCTGTACTTGGACCTTTACTTTATTCCTCTACACTATCCCACTCAGTTATGTTTTAGCCAACGCTTCAGTAAAATTTCACTTCTATGCTTAAAGCAACAAAACAATTAGAGAGCTACAGTCATCAATGACAACATCGAGCACTATTGAGACAAAATCAAACCGGCGAGTAAAATGAAGGTCCAGAAACGGTGCAAATTCCAAAATTTAGAAAATCAGTCCCAAGTAAGTGGAATTACAAAATGAGATGTTCAGCTGATGATACTCAGCTGTACATCTCATTTTCTAGCTCAAATTCTGATCTGAAATTGCAACACCTTGCATCTGTGTTTGACAAAGTTTATTCATGGTATATATACGACAGAATAACTTTAAACTTATTTTTCATTATTATGTAAACGAAACAAAAATAAAATTCTACTAATGGGTACTGGTATATATCCTACTATATGCCCTACTATACTATTTATTTAGTAGTTTAGCTTCCATACTAGTAAATTTAACGTGGGATGGGCAAAAGCAAAATTGTTGACATTTTTACTGAAGGGAAAAATGTGGCAACCTTCAGCAAGCTCCAAGATTAAAAATATTTGTCCATAGGCAGTTAACACATCAAATTTGTATCACCAATCACACAGTGAACAAAGGGAAAGTTAATCATACTTTTTTCTATCTATATTAACCAATTGGAATTTAAATTTACTAATCATTCAGCGTTAAACATCACAATAAATATACAGAATGCTATATGGACTGTAACACCGTAACCGTAACCATAACCCTATATAGTGCATAGTATACATGCTGATGCATATAATTGTAGCAACCTTTCATTTAACTCGAGGCTGAGAGAGAGAGAGAGAGAGAGAGAGAGAGAGAGAGTGAGAAAGATAGAAATGATTGAGGAAGACAGATGAAACCGAAGACATAGGGTGAGATAATAAACGATGTAGAAGATTGAGAGAGAG
This sequence comes from Enchytraeus crypticus, assembly GCA_905160935.1. NCBI lineage: Eukaryota > Metazoa > Annelida > Clitellata > Enchytraeida > Enchytraeidae > Enchytraeus > Enchytraeus crypticus. Next base: position 314,324 of record CAJHZI010000827.1, on the reverse strand, counting down.
AGAGAAATGACTAGATATATATATATATATATATATATATATATATATATATATATATATATATATATATATCTATATCTATATATAATATATATATATATATATATATAGATAAAATACAGTATATACACAGAGAAAGAAAGAAATTTACAGAGAGAAAGAGAGAGGAATTAAAAAAACACAAGAAAGAGAGAGAGAGAGAGAGAAATAAGAGAGAGAGAGAGAGAGAGAGAGAGAGAGAGAGAAATACGATTAATATGGAGATGTCGACTATACACAAGAGTAGACATCTGTACGGTACGTATGTATTTAGACAGATAGAGATCTCGCATTGAGCTGTCACTAGCAGGATACTGACGTAATGGGAAGATAATCCGCTGTAATATTTCCACTTCCTGTCTGTAAAAACAATTCCTATAAACACAGCGCCTGTCTTTTCACATACGAGCTGTCAGCTGTAACAACAACACAAGAACCGTCTGCTCAAGACGAGTGGATCACATGGATTCAGCGTGTCCACTTAAATTTAAACAACCAAATATTCAAGGAATTAAAAACCTAATGTTAACGTCAGTTTTCTCACTCGAAAGCGATGTTAGTGACGGGCGAGCCCAGGATTTGAACCCCGTACATAACGATTCGCGGTTGAATATCTTACCGACATCTCCACTGGCTTCAGTTAAGATTACCTTTATTATTATTATTATTAATTATTAACAACAAAAACTTATGTAGCAGTGTAATGGGCGAAATCTGCCTTCGAGATTACTTTACAGAAAGAGTTCAATAGCAATAAGCTATATAAAATTGAATTTAAATTTATATGTAAAGATGTCTACACAGATGGGTGTTACATAGAATTATGCTAAACATATAAACTTATGATTACCTCTTAATATTGAAAACATTGAGAGAACATTCTAACCTGCTAAACTGTGAAAATATTAAAATATGGCATATCTGAAAAATAAGCTTAGCATAGCCTTTTAGAAGGGATTAACTCCTTAATCGATGGAATGCTCTTTTATGAACGTGAACAAAGAATATGAGTAGCAATAGAATGTGTACTTTGGACCTGCCATATGAAGAACACGAATATGAATGCAATTCTATATGCATGTTTATGCAACTTTCTTATAAACATAATATGCGTAATTAGTAATTTAGGTTGTAATCTCTTTATTGTAGAAACAAAAATTGATGATTTATATTTTAATCTGTTTAAAGGATCCATTGTAAAATCAAACTAAGCAATACTTTCATTAATTTTTAATAAGAAAGCTTAAAATGTAAACAAAAATTCCGATAACGTTGACTAATTTGTGGAAAATCAGAATAAACAGATCTAAATTAGTATGAATTCTGAATAAAAATGGAACAAATACGTGTAGATGAGAAAATTGATTTAGGCATTAAATTTTTATTTCACAAAAAATCACTGACGTTTTCTCGCCGAAGGACTAACCCCTATAGTACTCCGGAATGTTCAACTTTCATCTACATAATATTAAACTAACAACACTTACAGTGCTACTATCGTCGATGACAACATCGAACGCTATTAAGACAAATCTAAGCTACTGAGCAAAAAGGAAGATCCAAAAAGTTGCAAAACCAAAAAATCAGTCCAGAGATGAAGGAATGTACTCTTTAGTTTCTGCAGTTCTCGAGTCAGTGTCATCAGCTCTTCTTCGGTGTTGTATGACCCACATAAACAAGCAGCCCAGGGGGAGGTCCCACCTGACGGGCTCGACCAGGCGCCCAGGCCTCCCTGGAGCCTCCACGGGGGTCCCTAGTCGACCACGCGCCCTTCCCTCGATGAAATTCGAATCGTCGTGTCAAGCCAGTGTCAGCGCGCCGACCATTATGAACGAATCCTATGCCGGTATCTGATGGTTAAACAAGTCGTTAATTGATTGATTAAACTGCTGATGTAAATGGGCTGAGCCAGTGGTGTGATCGATTAGGTGTTTGATTACTCGTTTGTAGGCGCAGGGTTCAAATGTAGGGATCGTCAGTCAGAGTCGTGATTTCCTGGCTAGATTTGACTTTACAACTAATATTAAAAATTATTTTGTGGTAGTTATATTAATGATTTTAATTTAATGCCGATTATTATTTCTACTCCTACTGTAGCTCTTACTGTTATTACAAAAATGTATAGTAAAGAAACAATAATTGAATGTACATGTGTATAAATATATAATTGATTATTAATTGGCTAATAATTTTAATAAGTTTTTAATTTATTAATAATTGGCGCAGATTTATTTATTATTATTCATTTATTAATTTTTTATTCTTCGTGGCGCAATGGTAGAGAGCTCGCTTCTTGAATGAGAGGTCGTGTTTTCGAGATTGCGTAGCGATGTGAGTTTTTCTCTTCCTTTTTTTCTTTATTTTAACTTTATATATATATATATATATATATATATATATATAAAGTATATATACATATATATATATATACATATATATATATATAAAGTATATATACATATATATATACAGTATATATATATATATATATATATATATATATATATATACACTGTGTTTTTTATAACTGATTCCCCTAATTATTTTTACAAAAAAGTCATAAGGAGTTGATTGATGTTCTTGAAATTTACAGTACGTGACCAGCAGCAAATTCTACTAAACATACAGTAATTTCGTTGGAATATCTTAAATAGCATGAAAGTTACAGTTTTGCGAATAGGAGTGGGATCAGATAAGAAATTTCCAGTGCAGGATTACGGGTGTGTTATAAGCAGCGTAAAATTGTCTCCATTAAAATAATAGCGAACACGTAAAATAAAATTTCAGCTATTGCTATTTTGAATAGCAATCATTTCTTTTCAAAACGACGTAAAATACCTGCTGATATGTTCTTAATTGACAAAGTTATTGAACTTTTAATGCATGCATTAAGTCCTTAGGACTACGTGTGCTTGGCGAGAGCTCAGCTGCCGTGAGACGATGAGAGCACAGTACCATTGCAATGCATGCATTAAAAGTTCAATAACTTTGGCAATCAAGAACATATCAGCACGCATTTTACGTCGTTTTGAAAAGAAATGATTGCTTATCAAAATAGCATTAGCAGAAATTTTATGTTACGTGTTCGCTATTATTTTTATCCAGATAATTTTACGCTGCACGTAACATACCGTAATCCTATACTGGAAATTCCATATCCGATCCCACTCCTATTTGCAAAGCTATAAATTTCACGTTATTAAAGATATTCAAACGAAATTTCAATATGTTTGGTAGAATTGGCTGATGGTCGAGTTCTGTAAATTTCAAAAGCGTCTGTCAACTCCTTATGACTTTATTGTAAAAATAATTAGGAGTATCAGTTATAAAAAACATAGTGTATATATATATATATATATATATATATATACTCTCTCTCTATGTATATATATATATATATATATATATATATATATATATACTCTCTCTCTCTATGTATATATATATATATATATATATATATATATATATTCATATACATGTATATATATATATATATATATATTCATATATATATATATATTCATATACATGTATATATATATATATATTCATATATATATTATATATATATATATAATATGTAAGTAAGCTTTGTCTTTTGTAATGTACGGGCCCTCAGATGGTGGGAAGAAGGAGTGGGATGGGCTGTAGATAGACCTCCCAGCTGTTAGTAACTCAGACCTTGTTCTTGTTCTTATAGCTCAAGATTTAACCTTTAACGGAACATCTGCGAGTAAAACATGATCTCAAAAAGACTCTAATACAATTTGACAGCGATGTCTGTTTCAGGAAAATCCGTCAGAATTCACGGCGGCTAATTAAAACAATCAATCAAAATTAAACGGCAGGTTTCGAGTTCGAATATGATGTCAGAACTAATTCGTGTTTGGACCCGTTTATTTTTAGTTGTCGACACTTTCTGTTACTTGATTGTTTGACGCTTTTTACAGAAAACTCAGAGAATTTTGACTTCAAAACCCCCTTGTTCGAATTGAGCTTATTTTGCAGATGGTTCTTCAAAAGAAATTGTAATATTAAATGACAATAGTCAAAGGTATATCCGTTCGTTGGATAAGTTATTTTGTGATTTTGCTTGCAAACCAGCAAAATCACAAAGCAATTGCAAGGAATGCCTCAAATAGGAAATACAAACAAAATGCAAGACTGGACAATGCAATGAAGTTAAAAAGTCATATTTACATCAGGACGTACTTGAATACATGCATCTTTATATGAGAATACTGGCGATAAGCCTTTAATATTATTTTTATTATTTTTATTA
>CAJHZI010000827.1:242500-305000 GCA_905160935.1 Enchytraeus crypticus | reverse complement strand
TCTAGTAATAATAATTATATTTCTATAGATCTTTCAGTTTTACTTTATATAACTTATAATTCTAAATCGGGCCCTCCTGCATTTATTTTTCAGCAGAATAAAAATATTATCAAAGATATCGTGTTGGGAATTGAACCTTTGGCCTTGAGCTTATTAGCCAAACATTTTCGTAAGATTTAGTAATCCAGTCGATAAGTTAACATCAATAGATTTGATGCTATTTAGATGTTCACGTTAAACAAGTGCACACGAAGCTATACAGAATTACTCGTCAAATGATAAGAAGCGTCAACAAACGTACATTAAATGGTAAGCAGTGCAAACACCGCAGCAAGCTGCTAAATAAACTTTAGATAGGATTACGCATCTAGTATGAAATGGCAAGTCCTTCGTTGTTTTGATTCATCAAAATTGTTACATTTTTTACCAATATCTCTACCACTGGCTGGAGCCAGTGGCGATTTCGGTAATATACTCAACCGCGGATCAATACGTGCGGGGTTCAGATCCTGGGCTCGCCCGTCACTGACATCATTTTCGAGTGAGGAAACTGACGTTAACCTTAGTTTTACCAGCTTTTATCAGGAATGCTTTATATTGATTGAGTAAATGCTTTTCAGTTTAGAGTTGGATTGAGGATAAAAGCTGGTAAAGCTAGTGTTAACGTCAGTTTCCTCAATCGAAAGCGATGTCAGTTACGGGCGAGCCCATATACATGTAAGATGAGGCGAGACATATAAAACCAGATAGCTTTCGATATTGTAGACTTAATATTTTATATCATAGGTTTATTTTTGTATTATAGATACATTATCAGTTTATGGATATATGTTTATTTTATACTGTATACTTATATTTTAACCCCGTGTTGTGCTCGGGTGTGGTTGGACCACTGTAGAATTAGGCAATCGCAAACAATCCGCGGCGTGTACGTAAGAGGCCACTAAAGGCAGGAGCTGAGGATGGCAAGAGGGGACCCACCTCACCATGAAATATGTTCCCCCAGTATTAAATGATAATTAATCCATCTAACTTAGGAAGGCAACGGGAAACCACCTCAGAAGCCATATTTTTCCCAAGCTATAGGCTAAATACGTTATGGATAAGGCATAGACTTTGTGAAGGGATTAACTTGTTGATCTAAGGAGTGCTCTTATGGAGCGTGAAAGAAGACTTTGAGTATGAATATGTACCTTGAATCTGCCACTTGGCAGTGCACTGACGAATGAACTTGTATTTATATAACCGTCCCGGTTTCCTCTTCAAGCGACGAAACTTGAATTAAAAGCTGTTATAGTTATTACGGTTACTATAATACTATGCCAGTTACTACTGTATGCTATTCAGTATACTGGTTATTATGCCAGCTACTATACTAGAAGTTACGACAGTAATTTTGCTAGTTATCGTACTATTTTGTATTATATTTTGTATTATGCTATTTTGAACCAGACCATCGCCGTGGTTGATCAACTGACCGACCAATCAAAACAACAGTCAGACTAGACTGAATGCTGATTCAGTTCTCAAAGATAATTTAATAAATAAATAAAATAATAAATAAGAATTTAAGGTCCGGTTTCTCGCCATAAGGCAATGTCAGGGACGTTCCTGACATAAATACATGACAAACATAATCAAACGTTCAGATATGGGGTGCAATATGTAGATAATGAAGAATTCTGCATGGATCGAGCTCATTAAAAAGACTAAAGCTGATGTTAACGTCAGTTTCCTCACTCGAAAGTGATGTCAGTGATGGGTGAGACCAGGATTTAAACTCCGCACATACTGATCCTCGGTCGAATATCTTACCGACATCGCCACTGGCTCCAGCCTTACTGGCAGTACCAGTAACGTCAGTAACGTACCTAAGGCTCTACATATGGATCCATTAAAAATATAGATTAGAAACTTCCTGGTATTTTTGATTGGTTGGCCTTTTCTGACTTATTCAGCTTTGTAACAGATTAATGGAAGCCCAAACATTCTACACCGAGTCTAAGCCGAGATAAACAAGTCGATAAAATCTACCCTATCTCTCTAAAGACCTGTATCGAATGGCACATCGCGATGGGGGCCCTAAATATGGCACGCCCCCTATTGGGCCCCCTAAATATCACCTGTCTGGCACTAATTTCTCGGAGATCTTAGGGCACACGAGAAATCTGATAATACGACTGGCTCGTATGTCATAACTTGACATGTTCGCATATTTCACGGGCTCCCGTAGTCTTTGTTTCGAGGCGATAGATCGTTAGCCCCGCAGTATCATCTTAATGCTGTGTGGCAATCTGACGTTACATTTATCAATCGCTAATAAATATATTGAGTAGATTAAAATCATTGCAAGAGATGGATTAAAACTATTGCAAGAGAAAGTATTTTACATTGGCCACATATAACACATTTATTTTCTTATTTATCAATTTATTGGTAATTATTTATTATAAAATATTATTTATTAAATACTAAATATTAATATTAAATAGTATTTATTTTATTTCCCTATTTATTCATTTATTGGATATACATTTATATTGACCTGCAAAATCTAAATATCGTAACGTGCACAAAGATTGTTTTATTTATAAAATTTTCTTTCGTGTTTACAATAAATTCTTTTAAGTTTCTGTTCATCAGATAAGATTTGGTTTAATAGTTTTCAATATTGCCATGGACAACTGAAACTGTGTAGTTCTTGTTGTTGTTGACTTCACATAAATCGCTGTTGTACAAACAAAATAACATCCATGAATTTGAGCACTAAGGCCGTCACTGACAAGTAAGCCAGTGTTACTGAAACCGACGTAAAATTAACATTTTTACATCGTTAAAAAACGAATTCATCGTTACATGAAACGGCCCAGTGTTGTTCTCGAGTGTGGTTGGACCACTGCAGAATAGGGCATCCGCAAACAATCTGCTGCGTGTACGTAAGATGCGACTAAGGCAGGAGCTGAGGATGGCTAGAGGGGACCCACCTCATCATGAAATATTTTCCCATTTCCCCCGGGATTAAATGGCAATTAATCCATCTAACTGAGGAAGGCAACGGGAAACCATCTCATAAGGGTCCCTAAATATATGAGCAACGATTACAAAAGCTAGACTAATACAGGTAAAGGTCGAGTAAATCGATTCCGGGATTATTGGAGATGTATATAAGCTTTCAGCCGTTAGACCTCGAGGCTATTTTGCTTTCTTATCATAATGCCCGTCTCAAGTTTTTAATCATAATACCGTGTCATAATGTTTCATTAGACATTAATGTAAAGCTGGTAAAGCTAAGGTTAACGTTAGTTTCCTCACTCGAAAGCGATGTCAGTGACGGGCGAACCCAGGATTTCAACCCTACATATTAATACAAAATCAATAAGCACTGCTTGTGTTTTAAAAGACCACTGCACCCTTTAGAGATCGACGGATAAACACTGATTATAGAATAATATGAAACAATAATGATACCTTAACTACTTAATATTATATCATATCTCCCTCGATCTCTCTCTTTAGTGTTCTGACAAGCGGCAGGTCCACGGTACCTCTTCATACACAGCTTGACTTTAATATATATATAATATTATATATATATATATATACATGTATATATATATATATATATATATATATATATATATATATATATACATAGGAAGCATTCTATTGATTAGCTAAGTTGATTCTTTCACAGTTTTCACTAAAGTCTACGCCTTATAAATGCCTTTTGTAGCCGATGTCATGGGAGTAGATAACTTCTGATGTGGTTTCCCGTTGCAATTCTCAGTCTCTGTCTACTCGACTCCTACGACACGTGCAGTTATCGTTTGGTCTAGTCTTCAGTGTCCCGGGAACAGCACAGGAATTAATAAATATATGAAGTATAAATAAACTCGGTTCTGACGCATTATGTGGGAAAAATGTGAGTAAATTTAAGATTTTAATAGTTCGAATTTTGTATCTATCTACTAAACACGCACTAAAGATGCTCATGGAAAATCATCTCGGTGACTGTATTATAGTTTTTATATAGCATATAAATAAAATACAGAGTCCTTTATTATATAATATAATTTTTACAGTCCATCGTAGTAAGAGTCTAGGTGAGTCAAAAATAGAACCATATTTCGCCATACTAAGAAACGTTGCATAAAGACGTTCTTTGTTGTTAACCTCTTGTTTATTTTACCGATTTAACCATTAATTAGAAAAAAACTAAAGCTAAATTAAACTTATTTTTTCATATCTCAAAGGATTCTATCATAGACAGCTGGGATTCTAACCAATAGTCTCCTGCTTATCATGCAAGCTTGCTATCCATTCGGCCATCCAGCCCTTAAGCTAAGTTAAGCTGAGTTAAGCTATGTTAAGATAAATTGAGCTAAGTTAAGCTATGTTAAGCTAAGTTAAGCTAAGTTAAGATAAGTTGAGCTAAGTTAAGCTATGTTAAGCTAAGTTAAGCTAAGTTAAGATAAGTTGAGCTAAGTTAAGATAAGTTAAGCTAAGTTAAGCTATGTTAAGCTAGGTTAAGCTAAGTTAAGATAAGTTGAGCTAAGTTAAGATAAGTTGAGCTAGATTTAGCTTAAGATAGGCAGACGAGTGATGCATACAATTACGAATGATATAGTTGAGAGCGTGCGTGGACCTGCGGTGTGGCTGTTTAAAAGAGGACTGTATAAACACGAGGCGCTCTAGTGGAATATTTTCACAAGTCGCTCTAGTGTAGGCGAGAGAGTGAGAGTGGAAGTGTTTTGATGAAGAGGTAATTGTATAACAAGGTTACTGAGACAACACAGCGGCACCTGATTTCAATTCTGCCACTTACACGTTAGACTCCTCCTCAAAACACGTGCGGCATCCGGTGAACAGATGCCGGGGCGAAGCTACACTAGGAAAGTAGTAAGAGGAAGAGCTAGACTTGGAAAGCAATAAGAAGAGGAGCTAGGCTAGGAAAGTAGTAAGAGAAGGACCTAGACTAAGAAAGCAGTAAGCGGAGGACTTAGGGTAGGAAAGTAGTAAGAGGAAGAGCTAGGCTAGGAGAGTAGTAAGAGGAAGAGCTAGGCTAGGAGAGTAGTAAGAGAAGGAGCTAGACTAGGAAAGCTGCAAGAGGAGGACCTAGACTAGGAAAGCAGTAAGCGGAGGACTTAGGGTAGGAAAGTAGTAAGAGGAAGAGCTAGGCTAGGAGATTAGTAAGAGAAGAGCTAGGCCGGGAGTAGTAAGAGAAGGAGCTAGACTAGGAAAGCTGCAAGAGGAGGACCTAGACTAGGAAAGTAGCAAGAGGAGGAGCTAGACTAGGAAAGCAGCAAGAGGAGGACCTAGGCTAGGAAGGCAGTAAGAGGAAGAGCTAGGCTAGGAAACTTGCAGGTCTTTTTATATCCATATATATATATGTATACTATATTATATCATATTATATATATATATATAATATATGTATATATATGTACATATATACATGTATATATATATATATATATATATATATATATATATATATATATATATATATATATATATATATATATATAGATATATATATATATATATATATATATATATATATATAAAATATATATATTATATATATATATATATATATATATATATATATAGTTTTATATACTACTGAACAATCTGTGACTTTTGGAATTTATAAGTACTGCACTGATTTGGCCAGTACAAATTTTTATCTAGTGTCCGCCTATTGGCAGGGCAAGTATATCTCAGTAGATAAGAAGCCGTCTATATCAGACGACAATTACTGTCATCAATAGCGCTGCACAGGCACGTTGGTTTTATTTTAATCTGTTAGAATCATTTGTATGATACATATTCCATTCTGCGGAGATCGCAATTGCAGATTCACCTTTATCTAACCATAACGTCTCCCTAGTGAAATATAATGTATAAGTGAAGATATCATCATCCTTATATGAAGCGTGCTTTCTGTGCGTGTTTATTACTTAAACTTTACTGACAATATTACATCAGTACGAAATGAAATGTCACTAAAGGGCTGAGTCATTGGCATTTCCTTGTTTGGACATATAAGTTTCAATTGCGGTAAAGTATAATACAGGGTTCAAACTCAATGCTAGCACACAACTTTGGGTGGTTCAGGTTGAGCAAGTTAATTTTAACTCAGTTTTTAATTAATCAATCAGTCAAACAATCAGTCAATCAATCAATAAACAATCAATCAATCATACAATCAATCAATTAATAAGAATTAAATGTCCGGTTCCTCACCATAAGACAATGTCAGGGACGTTTCAAGTAGACTCTGCATCCACAGACTCCAATGAACCATGCGATCAGGATTGATTCAAAAGAAAGCAAAATAAAGTGAGATCAAAACAGTGCAAGTCCAATATCCCAGGCAATAGGGTCAGTATATTGACCTATGGCAGAAATAGATGGCTTTGACCTTTAGCCCGAACCAGTACGCAAATGGAATGGTATCCAGAAATGAAATGATTTTCGGATGGGGGAAATGTTTGAGTTTGTGTTTTTTAGTTTCCACACATTTTCTCTGATTGTACATTTTCTCATTTAGAGGAAATAAACATCTTAATTTCATTTTATAGATCAAATTCGTAAGTAATTTGTCGTTTCTACGTAATTTATGAGAATCGCACAATCAGCATCATTAATTAGTTAATTAATTAATTATACAAATTAAAATGTAACCTTATCGTAAAAAGCTGGTAAAGCAAATGCTAGTGCCACTTTCCTCACACTAAAGTGATGTCAATGACGGGCAAGCCCAGGATTTAAACCCCGCACATACTGATCCGCGGTCGAGTATCTTACCGACATCGCCATTGGCTTCAGCCGAAACGTTACCAAAATGCATTGGCTCCGTATCGACAAAGTCAGGCCTTCGAAGTGGTAGTGCCGATGTCTGTTAAGAAAAACAGACGAGCTGCTCTTTGTTGTATGAAGAAATATTTAACGATTTTCGTCTTACTTCTTATTTTTCTTTTCTTTCTCGAGCCTGCTTAAATCATCTCTCAGTACAGGTTTTGTTGCATCAAGACCTCTTGAGCAATTCTTTGACAGAATGACAGCTCTCTAAATCTTAATGGGTACTGAGTTACGAGGAGTTGTTTTAAGATCTGCTATCTCTAGCTCAATCGTTATACTCAAGATCCAATCAAGATGAAACTGCTGATCTGTCTAATTGCCAGAAAATAAAATTGAAAGTTTATTTTGACATTTTTAACTTTATTTATGCGTTTATTTCTTAATTTTGGTATCTATTTATTCGTAAATTTACTTATCTATATATCTATTTATTAATTTAATTATTTATTTATTTGACTATTGGCTGGAGCCAGTGGCGACGTCGGTATGATTTTCGACCGTGGATCAGTATGTGCCACACAATCAAAACATAAAGTAAAGAATTATATCACCTGATGAGCCACTAGATAAGCCACTAGATAAGCCACTTTATAAGCCACTAGATAGCCACTAGATAAACCACTTTATAAGCCACTTGATACGCCACTAGATAATCCACTGCATAAGCCACTATATAATCCACTGGATAAGCCACTAGATAAACCACTGGATATATCAGAGCATTATCAACTGATATTTCGTTTTACTGTGTCATTCAAAAAATTTACAAATTATTGTTCTAACACAATAACAATTGCACTAGTTAACACACGACGTAAAGCTGCCACTTTATCAATACGGGACATCTTGCTGAAGTGTCTGTAGATTTGAGCTTAAGCGTTCAGGACAAGTTTTAATCGATTCATAACACAAACGTTCTGACTACGATATCAGAGAGTTACCGCTGATCGCATTGTCATTATAGCGAAACAATAGCAAAGATTCTGATGGGAGTCAGTTAATACATTAACAGTGTGGATTAGGAGACAGATAGTTCAGCTACTAGAGCGCCGAAATTAGCAAGCTGTAATGAGAAATATTCTCCTATTACTTACACATCGAAACCCAATTCGTTCACCAGCTGGAGCCACTTCTTTACAAATTCTTAAGTAACACAATATAATTCTCATATAATTATTTAATTACAGGAAGTATATTGTACACTACAGGAAGGATATTGAACTTATTCCACCCGCGCTAATCTGAGAGTAAAATCTCGGACATTCACTGGACTGGCTACACGGAAAATGGACAAAATTGCCTAACGGATTTAACATGTGGTATTAAGAGTGATAGATATCAACGTAGTTGATCATTTCACTATAATGTGTGTTATTATTATTATTATTGAAGCAGTGCAAAGAAGAGTATTAAGAACTATTAGGGTATTCAAAGCATTAGGGTATGAGGAGAGGCTAAGGGAAGTTCAACTGACAACCCTACATACCAGGAGAATTAGAGGTGATCTTATACATAGGCTTACCGAAATAATAACAACATTTTTTCAAATTCTCCGATAATAGTTTAATAGGCCATAGCTAGAAGTTGTTTAAGCCTAGCATAAGGACAGACTTAAGAAAGTTTTATTTTTCTCAACGAGTGATTGATAGGTGGAACTCTTTGAGTGAGGAGGTTGTGAATGCAGTGTCGGTGAATAGTTTTAAAAACAAGCTGGATGTTGTAATCATGTAGGCTATGATTGGGGATTGAAATAAACCTTGGCTTTCTTTTCTTGTTCCTACTACCTAAATTTGAAGAAGGATTGGAATAACGAAAGATGGCAGCAATTCTGGTAAATTCTGGTAAATTAATTGTTTATTATTATTAATTTTCTTATCATAATGATTCTAATTTTTGACGAATATTGAGTTGTTCTGGAAGCATGACTACTAAGTGTCCCAGCATATACCGCGGATCAGTATGTGCAGGGTTCAAATCCTGGGCTCGACCGTCACTGACATCGCTTTCGAGTGAGGAAACTGACGTTAACATTAGCTTTTCTATCTGCTTTTTATATTACCATTCGATACCGTTTGGTAAACTGCGATTCGATACAGAGTGATCAGAACGATCTGATACCGTTTACTACAATACGATACAATACCTTTCGGTATATCACTATATGGAACCGTATGATACCGATTGGTATAGCATGCTTCCAAAACGTTTGGTATAATACGATTCAATATCGTTTACTAAATAACAATTCGATACGGTTTTGTAAAATATGATTGCATACAGATTTGAACAGTACGATTAGATTCAGTTAGGTGCAGTATTGTATGTAGATTTGATTAGTATGATTCGATGCCATTTTAAAATACAACACGGAACAATTTGACGTAATACATTTCGATCCCGCTTAATACTTCTTCACAGCTCCTGAGAGACTCCATCTTGTCTGTCTGTCAAACTGTATGCAGGCTGTTACTAGGAATGTTTCTATCAATTTCATTTTAATTAACTTCATTAATTAACGTAATAGTTAATTAATGAAGTTAATTAACGTCATTAATTATATTAGTTAGTTAGTTAGTCAGTGAGTCAGTTATTAGTTAGTTAGACGTTGGTTTAGGTCTTAGTGCTTTGTCGCCTTTTACGACAAATGTAATCCACGGTTGGTCTATTCTTCAGCAATCCTGACATAGCACACGCGAATAAATTAAATTTACGATGTAAATTTAGATATAGACAGTGCCAAAACTTACACTGAAATCTGAATCGTCTCTTTATATTAGGCGAATTTTAATTTTGGATTACACTGTTACAAATAATGGAAATCATTCGAAATGCAAACTGCAAATTCATCAGACAGAGCTCGACAGATCGTGACGCTTTCAGAGTAAGATATATAAAGAAAATACTATTAAAACTATTTAGCTCAAATCTGCAGTTTGTTTCAAACATGAGAAAGAAAGTAACCACAAGATGTAAATATAAAGCGTTCACTGCAATTGTTTTCATGTTTCTATAACCGACTCTCTTTCATCTCGAAGGTTCATGGTTGTTATTTAACGTCAGTTACTTAACGTAAGTTATTTAACGTCACGTATTTAACCTCAGTTATTTAACGTCACGAATTTAATCTCAGTTATTTAACGCCAGTTTCTCGACGGTTAGAGGATCATGCTAAGCCAGGCAATGATAAGCAGAGTGCCGCCGTATGGCGTGTACTTGATGACCCCAGTCCTTCCAGTCAGTGCGTGTATATAGCAGGTCCCAGAAAAGATCGTCATTCCTATTAGCATGAGAGTTCCCACCTGAACAACAACAACATTACTGGAAGCGTGTCGATGACAACATCGAATAAATTAAAGCAATGGTAGCATCTGTGAAATACGTGAAATAGCGTGCAATACGTGGTATGTTTATGCGTACAAATGTATTAAAGTGTAGATTTGCTTGTTGCTCTCTTAATGTTAAGAAGGTCCTACTCAAAGCTTATTGCAAATGCTTCTATGATGTAGCACTATGGTCGTCGTTTACAATAGGTTGAATAGGGAAGTTTCGATCTTGCTATATTAAATGTATTCAACTATTTTTTGGATATATACGTTACAGCAGCTTAACCATCGCGCTGCTAGAAACCGGGTTACCTAGTTTTGATACTATCCTTTCTAATTAAAGTAGATTAAAGATTAGAATGTGCTTGCTGCTGGATAATGCTAATACGCTAGCTAAGTGTTTTGATGTTCTGAGCTTATTGTAGCTTTATATGGCTGATTCTGTAAGTAATTGTCTTAGAGCTCAATTTATGCACAGCCTATTTGCTTTTCTGGTTTTTGTGGCATAGTTGTATTTGTAAGATTTATGTATGGGTTATTACGCCTGAAATAAAGCAATAAAATAAAATATTAACAAATCTGTGGTCTCACTGTAACAGAAGAAAAAAATAATACAGAGTACTAGCAACAGCATTAATAAATTATTAATTAATTATTGAACATTAATTAATTATTGAACATTAATTAATTATTGAACATTAATTAATTATTAATAAATTTAACAGTAAACCTCACCTGAACTGACGCGCCATCACAATAACAACATTATTTGGAGTGTTTACGACAACACTGAATACAAGAATATACCAACCGAGGATTACACGTGTCGTAAAAGTCGACAAAGTGTTCCTTGAACCTGCCACTTGGCCGAATACAATATATAGAGAGAATGGAATAATGCTGAATTCAAAAAATGTTTTCAAATAAAGATTTAATTAAATGTCCATATATCAGTCAATGAAAGGCTCTACGTTCGATACCTCACTCGAAAAAGCCATTAGATCGCAAAATGGAATTTAGAAACAAACGTCACGAATTCAACCAGTAACTACAAGTCAATCGTGATGTAAATCAGATGAAAAATCAGTCATTTGTCAGTAAGACACTCGACCGCGGATCAGTATGTGCGGGGTTCAAATCCTGGACTCGCCCGTCACTAACATCGCTTTTGAGTGATGAAACTGACGTTAACATTATCTTTACCAGCTTTTAGCGCCAGGTTCAGCTTCAGTAGACGACGTCTGATACTAAATACTAGCATATATTCCTAATATATGATCTTGTGGTCTCTGTGTACTCAGTCGTCATCGTGTGGTGCTTTTGCGCCTCTTTGTGTAGAGACTGCAAGAGACGTCCCTGACATTGCCTTATGGCGAGGAACCGGACGTTAAATTCTTATTGATTGATTGATTGGTTGATTGATTTAATTGCTAGTAAAAGAACTGCAGTAGTCTAACCAGAAGAGGGCGCTTGGTCAGAGGCACACAGAGTAGAGCGATAGAATGGAGGAGGTGGAAACGACTGCCTGTCTCAAAAACCTGTCAAACAAAAAGTGTTAAAATATTCAATTAATTTTTAATTAATTTACACACATTATTTCTTTATTCCAAAGACAATAAATGAAAAGCAGGCTTAATAAATACAAAATTAACAAGTAGCAATATGCTAATTAAAGACTACTTTTTTATTAATATCAACTATGTATATATATATATATATATATATATATATATATATATACGCCTATATATATGCAGAATAAATATACAATACCTATATCTGAGAGAATATAAATTCGCTACTACAGAAGCAAACATTAAAGAGTCTAATTTATGCACGAATAGTTCAATCACCTGTGTAATTAAAGAATTAGCATGGTGAAATTATTATTCGGCAATTATTATATATTAATCAAATTGTTTTGTTTCTGTATCTGACTAGTCGTTTCAATGTTTACTCACAATTTAAAGTTTTCAAATATAGAAGGCTTTAAATAAATTTTTTTTAAATAATTGATTTGTAATTTGTCGATTAGTTGAATAGTTGATAGATTGTCTGACTGATTCATTAATTACCGAAGGACTGTTTTGATTGAAATAGGATTTATTTGATGGACCAATAATTAATTATCTGAGACATTGCATGCTTGAACGATAGATTGATTAATTTATTAGCTATCAGTGCTTGACTGATTGTTTGCTTGATTTCTAAATTGTTATGTTGATTGATTGATTGATTAGTTATTTCATTGATTTGTTTATTCACTAGTATAGTATTTTTCACTCGCATACTCTACTTACATAAATTAGTTCTTGAGCCGGTTTTCCTGGAATGAATACTGAAATAAGAAATGCATAGTTGAATTATTGTCAGTTAGTAAATAATAATATAGATATACGATACATTCCAACGACAGAAAGGTCATTTAGTTGGTGACCGCCTAGGCTACAGAAATTGCTACAAAATTTTAAACAACGAATGGAGAGATTTAGGGGTAATTAAGTGGAGAAGGTCTATTCGTATCCAGTCCCTTGCTAAACTGGGATTAAGGGGAAGATGATGATGATGAGTAAATAATAATATGCGGTGTATAATAATAAAAGCTAAAGGCTGCTGAAGCTAAGGTTAACGTCAGTTTCCTCACTCTAAAGCGATGTCAGTGACGGGCGAGCCCAGGATTTGAACCCCGCACTTACGGATCCGCGGTCGAGTATCTCACCGACTGGAATAATAATATTAATAATAAAAGATCTGATAATATTTTTGATAAATAATAATAATAACAATAAAGGTTTAACATCCGTTTCCTCATCCTGGGATGATGTCAGGGACGTCCCCACAGCACACATCACTGCTGATCAATTCACCCAGACCAATCTGCAAAAAGAATGTGCTGAGGAGAAGTAAGGTCCTAAACGAAAGCCTATCCGGAGATCAAAAAAAGATTTCAGGCTTCTGACCTCGACGTTAAACCCACATCATCAGCAACATATTCAAACAATAAACGTGCAAGATTTTTATAAAAAATTTAATTCAATTAACTTTTCTTATTAGAGTTTTAAATTTCGCATATACTAAATTGTAAATTTCCTATATACTAAATTGTAAATTTCCCATAGAGGCGACTAAAGTTTAAATTGCCCATATATTAAAAATAATCTTAATTTTTAATGATAAAAAAATCAGCATTTTTATCTATTAAATACTACATATGTTTCTAACAATTATTAAATAAGAGCAAAAACTAACAAGTTATTATCTTATAGTCCAATCACTTTCTTCTAGATATAGGCTATGATTATTAAACACTTCATGACAGATGAACATTTTTGTTGTTTTCAACTGCATAGTAAAGGATACATTGTAAGTAATATATGAGAATTATTGCAGATGAGTATGCTACTGTATTACTCATGTAGATAAGGTTTATGAAGAAACCATTTATCTGATTTTATTAATTGTTTGTTGTAATGACTGTATTATTGATTGATAGAGTGATTGATTGATTGATTAATAGTTTGCACTGAGTAGGCCTACGTACCATGTGCTCCATATGCAGCTAGAGCCACAGCCAGTGCTCCCATCAGCCCTGCCAGTCTAACGAACACATCTCCAGAGGGGCTGCTCAAAACCTCCTTCACTTTGCAGACAAAAGACTCTTTCTCATTTCTAACAGTCATCACAGGAGTGTAGATATCATACTGTAGTGGTTCAGCCACCACACTGATCTCTGTGTTGTTTAGTGCCTGCTTACTCATCTCTGTCTATTTTTAGGAATTGAAATATCTGAAAGTTAAAGAAAATTGAGGTCTAGAAAATTTGAGCCTGAAATAACGACAAAGATTGGCTGTTGCCAGTGGGGAGGTCGGTAAGACACTCGACCGCGGATCAATATGTGCGGGGTTCAAATCCTCGGCTCGCACGTAACTTACATCGCTTTCGAGTCAGGAAACTGACGTTAACCTTAGCTTTACCAGCTTTTTAGCTTTTTATGGACGGGAGTCAGGATGCCATATAATTTTTTGAGCCCATAATAGATGTGGACATAATTATTGTTCTAAATATGTGCCTCCCCAAGATTTAAAATTGGCTACGCCGCTGACATCCATTGACCTTCAGAAAATTGCTTGTATTTTACAAGCAATTTTCTGGAGGTCAATTTATGTTACAAAATTTGTAATTTTATTAATTTTTTAGTTTATAATGATTCGTTGACGTTTCCAACTTAATCACCAACATTGTCATCCTTAAAAGAGAAAACGGACATTAAAAAGTGAATGCCATTATATTACGTACATTATATTACATTAGGTCCAACATACTAAATGCTATTATATTACTGGCTGGAGCCAGGAAAGTGTTCAGTAAAGTGACTTGTGAAATCGACAGCGTAAAATTCTCATTAAATGCAAATTACTTGAATCGGATTTTAATTTTGTCAGCAAAGAAAAAAACTTTAAAAAATTGAAGGATTATTCAAATTTGCGCTATCTATGAACGGAACCGAGAGTATATACGATATTACTTATTATAGAATTAATAAAAGATAGCCTAATAGAACATTTAAGGCAAAATTAAGAGAACAATAAAAATTCGGTTCTGAGTCACACAGACTCTTACAGCATTAAATCTTAAATTTTTGCATTTGCACTATCTAGTACCATGCTGATATTACGCCTACTTTAATAGCGGAATAAAAAAGCAAAAAAACTAAAATACTAAAGAAAGACTTGGAAAAATTAAGTGAACAATAAGAACTCGGCTCCAAATCTTACCTAGAGCTTGTTAACGATAAAAAACTTAAAAAAAAGACCACGCGCAGTCGATCGTCAGTAACCAAATAAACGAAGCGAACGGGTCGGCAACTGAAGCGATATTTTCTTTCTTGATATTTAGCGCCAACCGTTTACCATTTCGTCATCTTCCTCACGTAGGCTAACCTTCATCATCCAATCATCTACGGTCACCACAAAGGACTTTGATAGACGGGAAAAGTTTGCAAATATACGTCGTGGGTTAACATTTTATCTTACCATTTAATGTTTACAAAATATGTCGAGATGGGGCAAAATATTTCACTATTCTCCATTATAAAAATTTAAAATTAAAATTATATAATAAATAATGTGAAAATACGACATTTATTCATTTACCTTTATAGTCATAATTTGTCGGTGATGTTGACAAAGTTTACAGCTACTTTATAGGCAGCTTTGAAAGAAAAAATTCCAGGGTGATGGAAGGTTATTCTTAAATCCGCGCCGACTGCAACTGATGCGCTATAAAAGGCAACGATTACTAATAGCCATAGAGAGGAAGGAGGAAATGGGTCTTAAACAAGCATCTGTGCTTCCTGACCCAGTGTGCCGTTATGATATATATGTGTTTTAACATAGTTTTCAATTATATTAAATTCCTTGGATCTAATACAATGCAAATATCTTATTGTGTGTAAAGGACATCATGCTATTTTATTAGTTTAATACATTTATTTATCATAATCACTTACTTACTTATCACTCATTAATTTCTTAGTCACATAATCTGTATTATTATTATCTAACATTATATATTATATTATAATATAATCTAATAACATTAGAAATGTATTATATATATATATATATATATATATATATACTGTATATATGTATATATACAGTATATATATATACAGTATATATATATATATATATATATATATATATATACTGTATATATATATATACTGTATATATATATATATATACAGTATATATATATACAATCACCGCATATATAATATATATATATATATATATATATATACTGTATATATACATATATATATATATATATATATATATATATATATATATATATATATATATATATACTGTATATATATATATATATATACAAAAAGACATTGACTTTCATTGTCTGTTCAGGAGTAGGGCCTATAACCTTTGTTATTCTCCCATCCCGACGTAAGGCTATTAAAATATACAACCTCACGCAACAAAGTCAAAGTCGATGTCTTGACGAGAGCCTTTCAGGCTTCTGACCTTGACGTTAAACCCACATCATCAGCAAAAACTTCAAATAATAAACGTGCAAGCTTTTTACGATAAATTTAATTCAATTAACTTTGCTTATTAGAGTTTTAAATTTCCCATATCCTAAATTTTAAATTGCCCATATACTAAAAGTTACTAGAAAATAGAGGTATATACCATAGTTGTGCACGTGATTAATTAATTATCAGTTTGGAAATAGATATAAGTTGTCCTATATAGTCAACTCAACCTTTGACGAGTTTAGTTTAACTAATCAGGGGAGGGGAGGGGGTAATTGAGGCCAACTCTTTTGCCATATATTGCCGTAATGGTTTTTATATAAGCTTTCAATTGAACTGGTTTGGAGTCTTTCAATGGATCTGGATGTTAAGCTAGTGATAGGTAGATCACAACAGACGTGGGATGCGGTGATTATGAAGGGCATGAAAATATGGGATTAACTGATGATATGGCGTGGGACAGAGTGGATTATAGAAAGTCTATTGGTATCCCGACCCTAGTTATACTGGGATTTCAGGGACTATGATAATGATGATGATTTCAATGGAACTGGTCAAATTAAATTTCATCAGTTCCATCTTCATACCACCACATAGTGATTGCAATGCGCTTCGTAGACTTCTATAGTAGGAAAATGTAAACTAAACGTTTGATTAATCTAAAGTTAAATTACAAATCAGTTTTTATTTTAATTCGCTTCATTAGTTAGCCGTGATATATCTTTATAGCGTTTAGATGAACCAGAGAACTTAAATCATGGAAACAACACACGAGTCAACCCAAATCATGGAAACAACCTATGGGGCAACCAAACCAATGTCCACCTCAGAAATGAACACTGCACTAGTGGAAAGTTTTATCAGTTACATTGTCCAAAGTTTACATTATAAATGCAATAGAGCAATCAATCTTTATCTCTCTCTCTCTCTCTCTCTCTACCTCTCTCTCTCTCTCTCTCTTTATCTATCTATCTCTCTGTGTCTCTCACTGATAGTCACTGATAGGGTTTAATATATTGATAAATCAGCGTCAGAATGACGCCGCTAGAGGACTTCATCTAACTGCCCAATGGCATGTCCTCTGCACTAAACGCTAATACATAGTTTGACTTCATTTCAGAAATTTTTGGGCTGAAACATACATGGCTCATTCGCAGTTTACTATCCACTAGCCTATTGCAATCGTGCTAGTGAGCCTAGAGAGTTCTTACAGAGGTACCGAGTGCGTGTCAATGGTCTAGAAGTAATTAAAACAGTACTGAATAGAGTAGTGCATAAGTAACTACACAAAATAGGCCTACAATAAAATCTAAAATTTATCAAATACCTAACGTAAACCTACGAGAAGGCCTATATCAGGTTCTGATAGACTGCGTATACACAATACACGCACGAGTTTTTTGTACAAGCATGCTGCCCATACAACCATCCCTCTATATTCGAGAGCTCTTAAACAGACTTGGTCTTGCGAGCGTTAACTCCAAGGCCCTTTCCCTTCTACTTACTAAGCTGCTCCTGTTTAAAGACTACAACACTGGATGGTTATATTGGACACCATTCACACAATACAGGCTATCTCTTAATAGTGGCATAAAAATCAAGTGCATAAGGAAAAGACCAGAATAGTCGATGAACACAATGATTAGTACAATGAATATCATCATCTTCTTCCATTGATTCCTAGTTTAACTAGGGTCTACGTGAATAGAAACTTTTGTAGCAATTTCTGGAGCCGAGGCGCTCACCTAAAGAATGTCCTTTTTAAAGGTGGTTTGGAGCGTGGAGATTTGTCGCCTTTTACGACTCATGCAGTGCACGGTTGGTTTATTCTTCAGCAACATTGTTATAACATGGGTAACTCGATGCATGATATATAGAGAAATAAAATTTACCCGAGAATAAATTCAATTTATGCGAGATGAGCTACAGTACAAGCTATACGCACAGGCCTCATTTTCTGGAGTCTCTAGGACTAGTAGGTCTAGGCCTACTCTAGCTACAATTAACATTTAGGTATTTAGGACTCTAGCTACAATTAACGTTTAGGTATTTAGGACTCTAGCTACAATTAACATTTAGGCCTATGCTTGTTATCTATAAGTATCTATCAATTTGGACAATTCAGTTAAGTAAGAATTTCAGTACAGACAATTTATACGATATAACATATATGGCAATAGTAAAATGCCTGAGAGGGAATGCCAGGCATTATCATACCCACGACCATGCCTAACAGTTTTATTTTGCTTTCAGAATGAAATTTCTGATTTTAAATTTGTAAGACAATTTTGTTCTCAATTAATATCACTTAACAAAATCGATAGCGTCGCAAAGCCAATGCTGATATCCAAACGTATTCCAGACTTCACGAAAAAGCAAAAATTGTATTTTTATTGTAATTTTGATTCACCTAAATCAATAGAGTGTGGTTCTGTCGGTCTCGAATGTTTACAGCACAGGGTGTTGGAACGAATGCTACAGTTCTAGAAATAGCTCAGTACTGTTTATTGTTGACACGTTTTTATTTCAAGAGTCATTAGCATTGACCTCTATAGGACGCTTGTAGATAGTTGAAGTTCTAAGAACTAAAACTCTGGTTTAATTTATTTAGACTATGGTTTTGCTCGGGCAACGCCGACGACATCTTTTATGACTTGATTTTGATTAAATTATCTTTTATGACTATGATTTTGTTATCTATGATTTTGATTAATATTATCTTTTATGACTATGATTTTGATTAATATTATCTTTTATGACTATGATTTTGATTAATATTATCTTTTATGACTATGATTTTTTATATTATTTCGATTTTGATTAATATTATCTTTTATGACGTTCAGATATATCTTTTAGACTACTTTTAGACAATTTTGATTAATATTATCTTTTATGACTATGATTTTGATTAATATTATCTTTTATTTATGCTTTTATGACTATGATTTTGATTAATATTATCTTTTATGACTATGATTTTGATTAATATTATCTTTTATGACTATGATGATTTTGATTTGATTAATATTATCTTTTATGACTATGATTTTGATTAATATTATCTTTTATGACTATGATTTTGATTAATATTATCTTTTATGACTACGATTTTGATTAATATTATCTTTTATGACTATGATTTTGATTAATATTATCTTTTATGACTATGATTTTGATTAATATTATCTTTTATGACTATGATTTTGATTAATATTATCTTTTATGACTATGATTTTGATTAATATTATCTTTTATGACTATGATTTTGATTAATATTATCTTTTATGACTATGATTTTGATTAATATTATCTTTTATGACTATGATTTTGACTAATATTATCTTTTATGACTGATTTTGATTAATATTATCTTTTATGACTATGATTTTGACTAATATTATCTTTTATGACTGATTTTGATTAATATTATCTTTTATGACTATGATTTTGACTAATATTATCTTTTATGACTATGATTTTGATTAATATTATCTTTTATGACTATGATTTTGATTAATATTATTATTTTAATTAATATAATTTGATTGCCCTGGGCTGCATAGGGCACAGGACCAACAAAATAGCATACAGTGTATAAGAATGACTTTATTTAATTAAAAAGAGATTTAAAAGAAATATTTAAAATTCCTCTACATTCCCGGAAGCCAAGAACGCATGGAGTGCATTTAGCCTAAAGACATTATTATTATTAATATTATTCTAATTACTATTATTATATTCATGTTCTTCCATAGAATCCCAGTTTAGCCAGGGTCGAGATACGAATAGACCTTCTCCAATCATCTCTATCCCGCACCGATCCAAATGTACCAAACCTATTCCATTCGTCTAAATTTTTGTTGCAATTTCTGGAGCCAAGGCATTCAACAACCGCGAATTCCCATTCTGAAGTTAGTTTGAATTTTACTTTTATGCCGTCTTTTACGATACATGCAGTCCACGGTTGGTCTATTCTCCAGGCAACTCGGCCACAACACAGATATATGATTGTTGTTATTGTTTGCAAATTGGCTATAAATAGGTCAGTCAGCATCATACACTTTTACAAATCTATTCAAAGCTAGCTGCACAAAGAAATTTAAATATAGAATTAATTTTCAATCATAATATTGTAAATTTCGGTAAGCAGGAATGTTTTCTCAGGGAATGACGACCCTGCCCAGTAAAGTTTAGTCGAAGCTGAGGAAGGCAAAGGGGAACCACCTCGTTAAAGCTGAACCCTCAAGAATAATAAAATGGTATATCAAAAGGAATGTTATGGATGATATAAAGATCCACTCATATGTGGACATGAAGAGGAAAACGGAAGATAGAGATAAGTGGAGGCGTTAAATACCATGGACCTGCCAGTAGGCAGAGAACTAAGAGAGAGAGAATATTGTAAAAAGGTTTATAAAAGTTTAACTTAAATTTTCATCTTGTGCAATTTCACAATATAGCATTGCATATTAACTCATAATATAATTCAATAAAATTAACCTTCTAGGCCTAATTCAATTTACTTAAAACCCTTAAAAACACAAAAATAAAAAAGCTGATAAAGCTAATGTTAATGTCAGTTTCCGCACTCTATAGAGATGTCAGTGACAGGTGAGCCCAGGATTTGAATTTTAACCCCACACATACTGATCCGCAGTGGAATAACTTACCGACATCGCCATTTTCTCCAGCCAGTTTAAAAAGTAGTAAATTATATTTTTTGAATCAAATAATTACCTCTTTACCGGAAACTTCTCCCGTACGTCATTTTTCAGTATTTTGCAACACAACATTACGAATTATTCTGAAAATAAACCTGATCTTAATTAGTCATCTTAATTCACTCTATCTCTGGAATAGCTTTCAATTATTTAAAACGAATTAGCCGACACCGCTCAACAACAATCATGATTAAGTGTATACATGTAAGTGTATAAGGTAAGATAAGTGTATAAGGTAAGATAAGTGTATAAGGTAAGATAAGTGTATAAGAGATTAACACGCTAAACAGATTATTCAGCACAAACATGGAGCCAATTAAATACACCACAAAGAAGAATAGCACCACAGTTCTAAACTACACTCTCTATTAAATTTGAATTATTTTCAGCAATTTATTATTACTAAATTTAGAGTTATATTAATGTAAAATCATATTGCTCTATTTGTAATAATTTTATTATTTGTAGAATTCTTTTAGAAATAAGCAGAGTGTCCAGTAAAAGAAATCGTCCTAAAGAATGTCAATGAAAAAGCAATGAGGTAGCCTCCACTAGCGACCCAACATTAACATTCTAGACAGGGTGATACAGGTTTAATATCTGACATCAATAGAACTTAAAAATTCACAGAAAATTTCTCCAATTAGAATTGATCCAATAGGAATTGGCAATAAACGCCGGAAATAGTCATCTATATTCCTTTATTTCATCACAATAGGACAATAGCAGATAGTTAAGAAACCGCAGATATTAAAATTATCAAGATGGTAAAACTGTTTTAGCGTATGTTTCCTCATCCAGAAAAGATGTCTCTATGCTTAGACAGCAACGATTGTTAACATTTGAGATAAAACATTTACACAGTGTATTTCTTTGTATGGGTCATCGTGCAGTGATTTATTAGTTTATTGCTATTATTATATTTTTTTATTATATGAAATCTGACATACCGCAGAAAACTTACAAACATACATGGAACAAAAAGCAAATAGACAGTTCAATAATGCCATAAAGTCCAAGACATACGTTTCTTAACGGTCATTATATAACATTCTAACGATAAAATCTTATCCACGAAAGGAGAGCGTTTAAATGGTAATTACACAGGATGAGCACTCCCACTGAGCTTGATGTTAAATTAAATTAAATTTAGGCGCTGAGTCGTCCGCTTGTGACGTCCCTGGCATTGCCTTTTGACGAGAAACGGACGCTAAATTCTTACTGTTTGAGTATCGACATTGGAGAAATTTCCGAATTCCACTAGGAAAAGCCAGAGACAGTCTGATGTTGATTTGAAATGTTGATCTCTAGCGAAAGGTCACTGAACTATGATTAACAGATCCTGAAGGTTTTTTAAATGAAAATCCTGAAATACAGACTTTATAAAGTCGTGGACACAGAACCGGTATAGTGAATAATACATAACTGCCTAAAGAATTTACAAGTGATGCAAAAGAGCGAGCTACATTCTTATTAAAGAATTAATGTAGGCGATTCAATTTTCATTAGTCGCCAATGACTTGTATGAACAAGTAGGTAGGTTGTAGTGTGTTTAACGTCAAGCTTCAGAAGCACAAGGCTTCTCAAAACGACTCGACACGCTCGAGCTACCGTCACAAAGATTAAAGTAACAGTAATTTACTGGTTGAATTGACAAGGGAAACCTATGAACAAGTAATTAAGCAAAAGTAGCAACTAGTATACATTTATTTAATCAAATAGAACGAAGAAGAAGGTGTTCAAGGAACTTGCGAACAATTATAATGCTTTTTAGTAGCACTGCAGGCTTACTACAGGCTTGCCATAGACTAGATTATATTCCTCAATTGCAAACTACTGGTAAGTGAAGGAAGGGAAATAACGTAGTAAAATACAGAGAAATACATCCAGTATTGCAACCTCTTCGAATCAGCCACGGAATAGTAAGGGACATTGAATTCGTATCAGTTTAATTATCAGAGATATTAATATAAAATAAGAGTAAAATAATATTTTAACAAAGAGAGAGAGGCAGGAAGAGGGATGAAGTAGGCTTTTACTTCTTAAGTAAATTATATAGCCATTAGCATTTTACATCTTACATTTTACAGCCACTAGCACTTACCATACACAACTACCAAACAGCACCACAACAACAAACTATTCTTAAACACAGTATACTGTTACTAGAGAAACAGTCAGAGCTTCTTAATAGAACGAGGAGGGTCTTTAAACCTGTCAACTAGTCGCTATTATTATTAGCAAACACTCCATAATAGCAGACTGTTACCAGAGCGTAACAATACAGTATCGCCTGAGAGGTCGCGTAGTTTCTGTATACATTGTGCAGAGTTCCTAGTAGCATAGTTTAAGTTTAAGCATAGTTAAAGTTCTGTGGAAGACACTACTAGAGAGAATTGAGGTGCACGATGGGGTACTAGATTGTGGTTGGGGTGCTAGAATGGGGTTAGGGGGTGTAGGGGGTTTAGATTAGAATAGCTAGCCAGGCGGCAATCAGAAGCATCCCCCCATAGGGAGTGACCTGACGTATAGCCTTGTTGCCTGTCAGCGAGTGATAGTAGCAGCTGCCTGAGAATAGCAACATGCCTGCCAGGAACAGTGTTCCTACCTACAATCAATCAATCAATCAATCAAACAATTTAATACAAATAAATTACTCAATTACCTACAGCAACAGACTTAGCAGTGACAACCTATAATCAACCAATCAATCAATCGATCAATCAAACAATTTAATACAAATAAATAACTCAGTTACACACAGCAGTATGCTTAGCAGGACAGTGTTCTAGCCTACAATCAATCAACCAATTAATCAAACAATTAAATACAAATAAATTACTCAATTACTCACAGCAGCTGGCTTAGCAGTAACAGTGTTCCAATCAATCAATCAATCGATTTAATAAACATAAATCAATCAATCAGTCACCCACAGCAATATGCTTAACAGGAACTGTATTCCAACCTAAAAACTTTAAATCAATAAAAAGTACATTGAAAAATTATAAATTATATAATAAATTTGTGTAAATAAAGAGATAAATAAACAAATAAATAAGTCATCAAAGTCATCAAGCAATCATCATTGAGCTCTATGGTTTAAATGCGAAGCTGAGATTAATGTGCAGTTTCAAGTCTTGAAAGTCAATCACTGACAGATGAGCGCAGTGGATTAGAACTCAGAGATTAGCAGTTAGAGTCTACACTATCACACCATTCACCCAGTGAATTCACCATTTGAAAGAGAGAAAAGTATCGTCTTCTCAGTTAGTTATTTTTGTTTGTAAATTTTTCACTCTAACTGAGAAAATGTTCGAATGGATACATCATGAATACATAGATAAAGAAGCAGGATCACAATAAGAGAGTGGAATTCGTCAACGAGTGGTTGACTTTCCACTACGAAATGTATTTGCGTTTTGAATATCGAGCAAACTTTGTTTGGCATGCAGAAAGCTTCAAAAATGTTCTAGTGCCTCTTATAGTATGCAATGCTGCCGTTTTCCTACAGTAGCTGATGCAGCAGTTGATACAGCAGCTGAAATAACAGCTGATGCAGCAGTTGATACAGCAGCTGAAATAACAGCTGATGCAGCAGTTGATGCAGCAGCTAATGTAGCAGCTGATACAACAGAGAGAGTGTGAGAGAGACAAAAAGAGAGACAGAGAGAGAGAGAGAGATAGAAACTGAGAAAGAATAAAACAGTCGATTCATTGAATAACTTTATAAAGCTGGCAAAGCTAAGATTAACGTCAGTTTCCTCACTCAAAAGCGATGTCAGAATTAAATAAATAAATAACTAAATGTTAATGTTATTGTTAAATGTTAATTGTATAAATTAATTACTACATAATAATAACACGCATCATAAAGAAATTATTAATTAATCATAAGAAATTATTAATTTATTAATTAATTAATTAATTATTTGTTGATATCAATCACCTTTAATACAATGTATAACCAGTCCAGTGAATGTCAGAGATTTTACTCCCAGATCAGAGGCCGAGAATCGAACCCAAGAGAGTTCAATTGACGTCAGGATCTGTTATTTCAAACTTCGTGTCGTTATCTGACGACCTAAAAACTCTAACCACTGCACTATTGTGACATTATATTTTTCAGTTATGTCAGGTAAAAGAACTAATTTATTATTATTTTAAAATTATTTCGTTATCATTTATTATGCAGAACTCATTACATTTTTAACTTCCGCTAATAAAAAGAGCAAGAAAGTTGAACAGGATGAGATGAGAATGAGAACAAACCAGATGAGGCCTCCTAGTGAGAGGTACCCCAAGCAGGGCTATAGAGTGTAGGATGTGGTAGCGATTACCGGTGTCAAACACCTGAATATAGCAATAATAGTATTGTGCTGAATAAATACATAGATCAATAAATAGTATAATAATTATTCCCGAGTCAGGGTTAGGATGCTGAAGAATAAGGAACAGACATACACTGCAAGTGTCGTAAGAGGCGACTGAGCAAAGAACTGATGAAGGCAACGCGAAACCACCTCAGAAGCCAAATTATTACCAGATTATAAGCTAATTAAGGTGTGGATGGGGCATAGACATATGTGTAGTACATTAATGCGTTGATCGGTGGAATGATCTTTATGAAGCGTGAAAAGCAGCATGTGAGTAGGAATATGTATCCTAAACACGCCACTTGGTACAACACTACAGAGAGAGAGAGAGTATAGTAATAGTACGAATAAATATGTCAAAACGAACAAAATAAAAGTTTGACGTCTATGCTTGCTTCCAAAGAGGACTTCAGAGACGTATAATTATAAAGCACTTAACAGAACAAGGCAGTTCAAGGCGTTCCCGTTCATCGACAAAAGTTGCACAAGTGCATTCATTGCAAGACAAACCAAATATCAAGCAAACTGAAAAACATAGTTGCTTAGACAACAACATCAGAGCAACAACGTGACAGAATTAGAGCGTAACAGCTGCTGTCAATAACAAGGTATCTAAGCTGACAATTGAAATACGACTGAAAATAATCCATAAATGTGGATAGTGCATATCCAGTAACTAAATAGCCAGTCCAAAGATATACATAAAAGTTCACAGATATAGTAATATAATGTTGAACATTTAAGCTTTATTACATCTGTCGTTCATCACGGAAAATATTTCATTTTCTACGAGAATTAACGTCTTGAAGAAATTACAAAGAGTTTCAGTAACATTTTAGCATTTCAATAACTGCGTTTGTGGCAGAAATATTAATATGTTCAGAAAATTACGGATAACAAGGTCTTTAAAAATCACATTAACTACAGTTATCTTACTTTACTTTGGACTGATTATCTGGATTTTGGAATTTTCACCGATTTTGGACCTTCTTTTTGCTCGCCGGCTTCATTTTGTCTCAATAGTGCTCGATGTTGTCATTGATGACTGTAGCACTCTAATTGTTATTATTATTTAAAATATTTAATTAATGTAAATATTACTTTGATCAAAATGAATCAATCTACAATTTTAGATTACTGATGTCACAGTTGGAAGCGAAAGTAGAGAAAGTAGCCGCTAGACTTTTGTTACTTTTGATCAGTGTAATATTATTAATAGCACTCTAACTATAACACTGATCCGCAGAAAACAATATCAATAATACTCATGCTAATAGTAATTCTATTAACGTTACTACTACTCTTAATAATAATAGTAATAATAATAATTCTCTCTCTCTCTTAGTGCACTGCCTACTGGCAGGTCCATGGTATATAACGCCTCCACTCTTCTCTGTCTTCCGCTTTCCTCTTCAAATCCACATATGAGTGGGTCTTTAGATCACCTAACATTACTAATCTCGGCCTAGGTCTGCCAAGATTAGGTATGTTAATACTAACTAACCAAAAATACTAATAGTAACAATACTATTAGTATTTATTTTTATAACTACAACTCTAACTTACGTGTGCTAGTTCAGGTTGGGGATGTCCCGGCTTGAAGACTGAAATAAAAACAAAGAAAATGAAATAATTAGTAAACTTTAGAGCAATGCAGATTATACCTAATATAAAACCTAACGCTAAATGCTACGCTTGCATTCGTAGTAATAAGACAGACAGAGACAGAGAGTCAGAGGCAGAGACAGACAGAAAAACAGGCAGAGAGAGGGACGAGAGAGTGAGAGAGTGTGAGAGAGACAAAAAGAGAGACAGCGAGAAACTGAGAAAGAATAAAACAGTCGATTCATTGAATAACTCCATAAAGCTGGCAAAACTAAGATTAACGTCAGTTTCCTCACTCGAAAGCGATGTCAGAATTAAATAAATAAATAACTAAATGTTAATGTTATTGTTAAATGTTAATTGTTTAAATTAATTACTAATGTATTAATATATACCATGAGCTCCATAAGCTCCAATACTGACAGCAAGAGCTCCTGAGAGCCCAGCCAGCCTAACAAATGTCTGCACTGACCCGGGCATGGCTGTTTGTACCTAAAACAACGTCAATGAGGTATAGAGATGTGGCTAAATAGTGTAGAAACTATATTATCCTATATAGTAAATGTGTAGTCATATATATCATAAATAAGGTAAGGCTCATAATAATATCTACCACTTGTAGTCCTATGATCATATCATTGATAGGGTTTTGGTGTTGTTATTATGTGTATTCTATTGTATATTGTTGGCTGGAGCCAGTGGCGACGTCAGTAAGATATTCGACTGCGGATCAGTATGTGCGGGGTACAAATCCAGGGCTCGCCTGTCACTGACATCGCTTTCAAGCAAGGAAACTGACGTTAACATTAGCTTTTTTTAACTGTAATTAATTGTTGTGAAAGATAGATGAGTTTGCATGGCATACTGTAATAAACAGTAAACACTACCTAGGAACATATTAGTATCAATCGATACCTTTGAATGTCCCCATAGGCGCCAGCACCGGTACGGCAGGTATGGCAATTGCCGTACCACTTTTAGTCCCAATGTTAAATGCCGTACCACGTTTTTACCACTATTTTACTCTTAATGGTCTTACAGATGTAAAAGACGTCATTAGTGTAAAAGTAAAATCAAGGCAATAGTCGTTATGCTGGAATAAATAACAGCCATCTTGCTTGTGAGGGAATCCCGTGAAGCGAGTGTGACAGTGTGTCAGAAATGAAAAATTGCTAACATATGTTGAGAGAATTCAGTCACATGTCAATGTGCCTGCAACTTTGGTGCGTTAGTTTTCTGTGACGCCCTATCCTCATTGGCAGATTAGAACTTGTAAGTAAACACGCATTATAGTGAAGAATCAACTATGTTGATATCTATCACTTTTTAATACCACATGTTTAAACCGTTAGGCAATTTAGACCATTTTCCGTATAACCAGTCCAGTGAATGTCCAAGATTTTACTCTCAAATCAGCACGGCCGGGATTCGAACCCACGATGGTTCGGTTCACCTCAGGATCTGTCATTTAAAACTTCATGACGTTACCTCTACGCTATTTAGACATTCTTAATTACATTCTTGTAGGTCAGGAACAGCCCATCTTCATAGACTGCAGCCTCAACATGGGGCTAAGAGTAAAGTTGCCGCCATTAATACATGTACAGAAGTTCTAACGAGTTTACATTTGGTTAGATTCACAGGTTTAGACATCACTAATGTACATATACTTAACTTTATACGTTAGTAGGCTAGTATAGAGCTATGAAAATGTTAAAATTAAGGCGATGCAAAATCGTTTTATTCACTTAAGACTAGATCACTAGAGTATGTGACCTACAGTCTATTTAGTGATAAGACTAAGTCAGATAGATGTATTCACAATAGTATTAATATAATTAATATTAGATGTTAAAAATACAGGTGTGGCTAAAAATTGGGAAACAAAATTTACATACATGTAGGCCTAGTTGGTTATAAAGTTAGACAGTATTAAATACACTTGTCATAAAATTTAATAACTTTAGTTCTATGCAATTCTTCACAATGCTTTAGCTTTAAAGTAGACTGAGTAGGATATGTTACATGTTATATGTCTTCAAATATATGCAGAAAGTGCCAAAATGCATGGTCCTTATCACCAGTAGCACAGCCTTCATATTGACAAGTGACCTCATTTGGATAAGTGAACCCGTTGCAAACTTAAGTTGCTCCTAAAGTGGGAAACCTTCAACTTCCTGAATTCCAGTTTGACCTGACAGTATCATTAGAAGCTTAGAAACTGACGTTAAACGACATTATAACTTTCTCATGAGCTACATACGCTGGCGCATGTGTAATATTTTATAATTAACATAACATAGCAAAACAACAATTAGAGTGCTAAAGTCATCAATGACAACATCGAGCACTATTGAGACAAAATCAAGCCGGCGAGCATAAAGTAGGTCTAAAAACGGTGCAAATTCCAAAATCCAGATAATCAGTTCAAAATTAAAATATTATTATGAGCAGCGACCTGCGCCCAAACCTCCTTTCTTTAATTCCCTTTACTTTGGACTGATTATCTAGATTTTGGAATTTGCACCGTTTTTGGACCTTCTTTTTGCTCGTCGGCTTGATTTTGTCTCAATAATGCTCGATGTTGTCATTGATGACTGTATCACTCTAATTGTTGTTATTATTACTTGTTGTTGTTATTATTATTATTATTATTATTATTATTATAAATAATCAGCATGCCTACAATTGCTTGCATTTGATCCCGCTCGTGTCTGCGTGTGCTTAGGTGCTTATGCATTAGCGTGTGTATGTGGTTGCTTATATCTATATGTGTTCATAGTTGCTTATATGTATGTGCGTATGTGCATGTATTGTGTATGTATATATAATATAGGTCTACATGTACATACATGTATAATGATACATGTTTTTGTGTGTAGGCCTATGTGTGTGCATGTGTGTGTATATGTATATGTTTGTGCACAATTGACAATAATCCCTCCCCACCAATAATTTCTTTTTAATGGTTAGACTACATGTCGCGTAATTTACGTTGCCGTCCCACTTTTACTGTCTACTGTATTTTGCCGTACCACTTTGCCGTACCGTAAAGCGTTCCGGCGCCTATGAATGTCTCAATGGCGCAATGGCTAGAGGTGTAGATAACGTCATGAAATTTTAAATGACAGATCCTGACATGAATTGAACCCTCGTGGGTTCGAATCCCGGCCGCGCTGATCAGAGAGTAAAATCTCGGACATTCACTGAACTGGTTACATGGAAAATGGAATAAATTGCGTAACGGTTTAAACATGTGGTATTAAAAGTGATAGATACATAATTGATCATTTCACTATATATAATGTGTGTTATTATTATTATTACCTCTCTTATAATAACTTTTTCTGCTTCTTTCGCTCCACCCCGGGCACTGACTGGTATCCACTTGGACAATTCTCCTCCGAAAGCTCTCAGAGTATCGTTCACCGCCTGCATTCAGCTCAGAGTTATCAGTCCCGACGATAGAGAGCAGCGCTGTATATAATGGCCTGACTCTTGGATCCTAGGTTCTGAATAATAAAACAGACGTTACGTGAATTACAATGAAGATTTAACATCAACTGAACTATTGAAATGGATGTTGGGGTGTCTCAAGTGAAACAGAAAAACAAAAGTGAAACACTAAAACCAGTTATACACCACAAAAAATACCAAACACATAGTCTAAGAGAAAGCGAAACTAATAGCAGCGCAGTACAGAATTAGACAGCAATTCATGTAGGCACTGAAAGCGAGATCAATGAAAGTGAAGTTGGTTGAATCAATCTAATATTATACTGGCATTTGATATATTAATTTTAGTTTGTTATTTACAAGAGATCTTTGCACAACAATCTAGATGAGATTTTATTTAGATAAAATAAAGCTGCAAATTAATAGTGACATAATGACACCTACATTTCCACAAATACTGATATTCCTTTAAGAGTGCTTGACTTTTACGCTGCCTAGCAAAAAGCTGAACTACTACCACAACTACTATTACTAATAATAATAGTAGTAATAATAGTACCTTACCGACGTCACCACTGGCTCCAGCATGTATATACAGTTCCTTAACTAACGACAATAACGTCTGCAGCTTATTATTATGAAACAATTGCGTATTATTACATAGTTCAACCAATAATATACATCCTATAAACTATTAAAGGATAAACTAATTTTAAGATACACTCGTCTACATTTGAAAATGGGAGAGATTATGCATATTAGGGTCAAATATTAGACTATCAATAAGTAACGAACAGCATTAAGCATCCTACGAAACTAGATTAGCTTCTTACAGAATCACATACAAGACCCACAATTTAGTATATAACTTCGAAAATCGCACAAATGTACTCAAACACAAATTATATATATATATATATATATATATATATATATATATATATATATATTAAAAGCACAACATTACGCACAGAACACGACAAGTAATCTAATTAGGCACAAGCACAGTTTTTATCCTGACCTTTTAAAATAAAAATTGCAACCTCAAAATCAAAATATAAACATTGAAATGCTACCATATGCATAAAAAATATTTTTAATGACATAATTTTCAAGTAACAACGATC
Organism: Enchytraeus crypticus; assembly: GCA_905160935.1. Lineage (NCBI taxonomy): Eukaryota > Metazoa > Annelida > Clitellata > Enchytraeida > Enchytraeidae > Enchytraeus > Enchytraeus crypticus. The sequence goes on along the minus strand of CAJHZI010000827.1, from coordinate 273,464 downwards.
TCAAAATAAAATATTTATCGAAGCCGGGTGATGACTACGCAACTCAATGACATTTATGACATTTTAACAAAACGTAACATAAGTAGAGCGTTATTGTAATCCATGACCACATTGAACACTATTGCGAAAAATCCCAATCAATGAAACAGACACGAAATAATAACAGAATAATAATGACAACAATTATAGTGCTACAGTCATCAATGACAACATCGAGCACTATTGAGACAAAATCAAGCCGACGAGCAAAAAGAAGGTCCAAAAACGGTGCAAATTCCAAAATCCAGATAATCAGTCCAAAGTTTCCAAAATCCACAGGAACCGTTGAAAGATGACCTTTAAATTCGAAACAGTAATAGTTTTCATTAATTTACGTTATTAGCTGAAGGAAATAATACAATTTATCGTTTCTTTGTTGTATTATACACAGGGGCTGATCCAGGAATTTTTTAAAGGGGGGGAGGCCGAAATGTTTTTTGAGAATGTACATATTTTTGCTTACGCCCGCCTTTTTCGGGACATGTGACACAGCCAGAAATATGCTCTGGGTTAAAATGTTTTCACTACTGCGCTCGGCTCGTAGAGTGAGTGTATCTTACCCCCACCCCCCACCCCCTCTCATACCCGTACCTAAGTGAGAGAGGAAATCCTACAATTCCTAAAATCCTACATTTGTTTTGGAAAAAAGTAGGTTTAATTTGTCACCTCTGAAAAAACTCAGCAGATATGGACGAATTGCAAAGTGCCATAATTTTGGTGGTAGGTGGGGGGCTAAAGCCCCTTCCAGCCACAAGGCTGTTTGCACCACTGCTCCGGGACAGAGTTCACATTTTTACTAGCACCTTTTTTCCTCTTATACAGTGGTTCAAGCGAAAATTGAGAGCTAGTGAAACGGTCCACATTTTTCGTGCCTCCTTCCATTTACAGGGCTCTTAATTTACAAAATAAGGGCCCCTAGTCCCATATTTCAGAAACTTTGATCTAGTGGAACTGAGTTCCCTCTCGTACCCTCCCCACCACTCTAACCACTACCCTTACAAAAGTACTGACACGTAGAAATTGTCATAGAAACAATGAAAATATTGTGTAAATATTTTTATCGCCGGTCCTGGGCCCCTCCCCTGGATCCGCCACTGATTATACACGTTGCAAAATTATCATTTTCAGCAAATCAAACGGTAGCATTAGCGAAGGACTATTAACTATATGTATTTATTAAATTGGTAGAAGAGCTTTGCTTTTCCATGTTAAATTTGCTCTACCATATGTGGGAATTTCACCTGGATGCTGGTTTTTTGATTGCATAGTTCCGGTTCTCAGGTGCGCTTTTATTTTAATTATTTAATTAATTTATTCAAAAATAAATAAATTTTAGGAAATAAAAATCAATTAATAACTAAAATCCACTAATTTAAAAAAGTTTATGTAATTGGAATGAATTACTTTAATACTTTACAAGTTGTGAAGGTCATCTTAAAAAGTTCTAACACTAAATTCTATAAAAAATTTATGCCCTGGGCTGTATAAGGCCCTGGGCTAAAATATAAGATAAAAAAGACTTTATTTAATTAAAAGAAAGATGAAAAATATTTAAAATAGTTCCTCTACGCTTTGGGAGGCCGCATTCGCCAATGTGCCACGAAAGCATACAGCATTCAAACGCTGGAGTGCAACAGATAGGCGCTGTATAATTCTATAATCTTTTTGCGTTTCTGAACAAGATAATTGTTAATTTAAAAATTTTCGGATGTTACGTCGTAATATCACGCGTTTGTCTTAATAATAATTGATTAATAATTATCCTTTGTATTTAATTAAATCTTGTACATAAGCGGTTTCATTCCTGAAATGTTGAAGTAATAATTGTTAAATTGCTACTTTCACTATGGAGCCAGTTATTACGATTAAATTTTAACTACAACAACAACATATATAAGCACTACTACTGTCGTCCATGACAATATTGAGCACTATGCTACCAAATCCAATCCGATGATCAGAGTATGGGGCCCAAAACGGTGCAAGTCAAAATCCGGAAAGTCTGGCCGAGGAAGAGTAGGCCCTACTAGTGGAAGTAACTACATGTTAATTACAAAATTGTACAGGTTTAGTCTTCCTTTATAATAATATTTACATTGTGTAGTGCTAGACTCTAATTGAGAGAAAGTAATGAATTTCCCTTATTGCAACCATTTTGGACTTTCTTTTTGCTCGCCGGCTCGATTTTATTTCAATAGTGTTTGATGTCTGTAGCACTCAAATTGTTGTTACTGTTGTTGTGTTGAATTAAAAATACAATTACTACAGAATTACACTAAGTATTTTATGCTATTTTGCAGATTGTTTAGCGGAAGCCGCACGAGGTAACAGAAAATTAGACATGGCTGATGAAGGTAGGAGTTCAAGCCTTATTTTTATCGAACCAATTTTTTCTAATAAATATTTGGCCCAAATAATTTACAAAATTTACATAATTTTACATAATTTGCCAAATAGTTCTAAAAATTTAATTAACATAATAGCTTAAATAGAATTTTTTGTTGTATTTTAGGACAGGGCTTTTGTCTTTTGTCGACTGTGTGTTGCATTAAGCATCTTGGCATCATATGTTTATATATGTCACTATGCTATATATAATGTTGTGCTGGGGTATTACAAATTTCAAACGATTACAAATTTCTTAGGTTAACTTTTATGAAAGTAACTATTAATTTGAGTAAAAAAATATTTCTTAGGTTAACTTTTATAAAAGAAACTATTAACGTTTCCTGCTGAATTTACTCTATCAATTACACAATTAAAACCCGAAATAACCAGATGTAAAAGTAATGGTTGAAAGACAATCCTGAAATAACCTTTTTTAACTCATCCAGTATGTTTAACCTGCTGTCGGCCACTGTTGCTGACTTTATGCGCTGGAAAATTTCTTCAGGTAAATAATTGGTAATCAAGTACTGAAGCAAAATAGATTTTTGATTAATTGAACATTATACAAAATTTAAATTGTTAAAATTGCTTGAATCCTTAACTATTAAAGTAATTGATAGCTTCCGCAGCACATTTATATTTATAGCAAATTTATATTTTATTCAACAGAAATAGTAATGACGCCCTCTAAGAAGGGCACGACTACGTCTATACGCATAGAGAAGGTGCGTAAGAATCAGATAGACAAGAGTCAGGTGCAGCATGTGGCGGGGGGACAGCACAGTGGTCTAACCATCAACAAACAAGCTGCTGGAAGTGAGACATCTACAATTTTGAATTATACTGATCATTATGTTAAAATATGTCATTTTCTTATTAATTAAGTAATTTGTGTTTTTAGGCCAATATCTTCTTTCTTTAAGTCTCAAGTAGGGGATTGACTGATGGATGATGTAGGACAGAGAGGATTTGAGACAGTCTATTTGTATCCTGATCCTAGTTAAACTGGGATTCAAGTGAAGACGATGACGATGATCTTCTTTACCAAAGCAGTAGCTACCAGAATTATCGCATTGATATCTTAATTAGTGGCTTAATAATCAACACCATCAATGGGCAGGCTGTCAAAAGTATGACATTCATATGTGTTTATGTTAGCGGCTTAATTACTAAAAAGGAATTTTCGCATCCAGAATTTGTATCTTAGCTAACCTGCAAGATTTCTGGTGGTAGTCGCTGTACTGTTAACCTCTATTTCAGATCAATGTCATTTGAGTGTAGGTTTTGATAGTGAGAATTTCCTAAGCCATGAAGTAAATGTATTTACTTAATTACTTGTGCTATTGACGATTGGAGCATTGAATTATTCTTTATGCATTGAATTATCTTTAAAAAGCTCCACAGTTGATTCATATGCTTTCCATGATTAATCAAATCCTTGCTGTATACACATTTAATAGTAATAATTTTGATTAATTTCTCATCCTAGTATGTAAGGGATGTTCTTGGGTCACGTGTCACTATAAATTGCTTCATCCAAAATTAATTGAAAACTGTTATAAATATGAATTTGAAGAGAGTTTGTGTTGATGATATATATATCTTTCTCAGTGGACTGCCCACTGGCAGGTCCGTGGTATATAGTGCACCACTCTTCTTCCGTTTTCATCTTCATGTCCATATTCGAGTTGATCTTTAAAATAAATCATCTATATAATATTCCTTTTAATATATCATTATTCTTGGGGATTTGCTTATGACGAGGTGGCCCCCCTACGCCTTCTTCAGCTTCGGCTAACATTTACTGGGCAGGGGCATAATTCCCTGAGAAACAATCCTGTTTACCCAATGAAGATATACAAAGATAGATTACACCTAAGTTTAGATGACATAATTATTGTAAATAACTAAATCATCTAAGTTTAAATATAATTTTTGTGAGTTTGATAGAATAAAATCGATGGTTGTGTTGTAGATGATCCTGAGGCAATGCCGGCTCAGCTTCAGCTGGAGTTCAAGTGCTTCCTCGTGGACAGAAAAACTGGAAAACACGTTCCTGTAAGATTTGTTTCTTTCTTATCATCTTCATCGTCATCTTCATCACCATCCCTTGAATCCTAGTTCAACCAGGGTCGGGATACAAATAGACTGTCAAATCCTCTCTGTTCTACACCACGTCACCAATCAATCCCCTATTTGAGACTTGTCCATTCGTTTCAATTGTTTCTTTCTCATCAATGCCTGTAAATTTTGTCATTTAAAATCCATGAGGACATTGTTTTGTTAAGAGAGTTGCTTCAAAAAAAAATGAAGAGGAAGAATGTTAGAGGAAGACAGAGACTTGGTGAATTTGTGGATCTTACAATGGCTACCCGTACATGTAATATTTAGGCGATGTAATATTTAGTATTTTCTGTTTAACAACAACAACAATAACAATTTATTTAGGTGCGTGCTTTTCACTGTTTACATGAATGTTTTCGTTTGCTGGTTCGTTCGTTAGTATGTAGCATTTACATGTATGTTGTTCAGTTGAAGTGAAATGAAATAAAGCATATTTCTCTCTCTCTCTCTCTCTCTCTCTCTCTCTCTCTCTCTGTCTGTCTGTCTCTCTCTCTCTTGCTCTCTCTCTCTCTCTCTCTCTCTCTCTCTCTCTCTCTCTCTCTCTCTCTCTCTCTCTCTCTCTCTCTCTCTAAAACATGTGAACTTGCATGCTATGGACCTTCCACTAGAAGGCTGTGTAATACAATTCAATCTTGTTTGAGTAGATGATATATCTGCATTATATTTGTTTCGGCATTCTATTATTCTACTTATATATTGAATTAATAGATTGATTGATCGATTATGTAATTGATTGTTTGATTGATTGATTAACAGGAGAGCCGCGTGTTAAAGTTTTGGTTTTCTCAAGACACTGACTACTTTGACAAGGTCACAGCTGCTTACGAGTTCTTTAAAGAGCTTGTCAGACCTGAAAGCTTTCCCAGAGGTTCGTTTAGCCGCTCTAATCTCTACTCCTTAGCGAGTGCATAAGTAGACTGCTAAAGTAGACTGCTAGAGTAGAATGCTAGAGTAGACTGCTAAAGTAGACTGCTAAAGTAGATTGCTAAGAAATATGTATCTTGAACCAGCCGTGTAGTAGAGCAATGAGTCAACGACTGCACAGCCATTGCTGCCTATTTTCCTATCACGTATTGGAGTTAGACTGCATCAGTTTACTGTAGCTGTTTGACCAGAACTGAACCCGGCATGTCTTTGTAAGAGGCCATGGCTTGAAGAACAGTAACATAGTGGAGTCCACCGAGCGAGTTGCTTTTATTGATTGGATAATGTGATATGAAATTTAAAAATTTCATGTCACATTATTGTGATACGAAAAATAAGAAATACAAAATTTCATATGACGTTATCAAATGTGATATGAATCACATTTGACAACTCGTCTTATCACATTAAAGCGATAGGATGTTGTGGTGATATTAACAATTAATAAGGATTTGAAGGTTATTAATTGAAATTTTTTTTTTTTTTTTTTAACTTATATTAATTTTATAAAGTATTTGATATTTCTGGTATTTTGTAATGCCTGTTAATTTATGTGTATTGTTTGCTGTGTGCTTTATTGTATGTAATTCTTGAAGTATAGTGATGCTTTGGCATGACTAAACTTTTTTTAATTAAAAATTTCTGTAGTCAATTAATTAATTAATTAATTAATTTTGTGTAATTTCTGTATTTCTGTAGATGTTTTATGGCTTTTATTTGAGACTGTTTTACCAAAATGTCATCGCCATCGATATTTGTATAAAATGCTTTCAACCTAAAGGGTTGTGATTAGTTGAAATTGAGACTTTGCAATCTTTGTAGACTTTGCAATTCTTTTTCATTTTTATTAATTAGTATGTAGAATATATGTATATTATGAAAATATATAATATTTAAAATTATTAATTATTATTAAAAAATATTGAATTATTGAATATTAATTATGTAGAATAATAATATTAATATGTAGAAGATTTATATGTAGAATGCGACACAGTGTTTTCTAATGTCGTTGTTGTTGTTGTTGTTGCAGACTATGTGGGTTTCATAAAGAAGGTGATGAAGCAGCTGCAGCAGCCTAACTACACAGTGATCAAGAGAATAGACGTTGACCTCAGACAGCTTGATGAGCAGGAGGGTCAGGCTGCTAATATTGACGCAGGTCTGAATGCCGTGCTATAAAAATAACTGTAACGCTAGCATAAAATAATATAACATAGGTAACATAACATGGGCTGGAGCCTGTGGCGATGTCGGTAAGACGTTCTATTAGTAGTGGACTGTCTCTGATATAGAAGCTGATGTTTAACTTTGCTTAATTAATTAATGCCCGATCTTATATATGTGAAGATATTCTCTCCGACAGCAATTGATGGAATTGACTTTATCCGCGAGATGAATCTTTTTGCATTTTATGAAGCTTTTCTATTCTCACCTTTAAGTTCAGTTTGTAACGTCATATTTCCAAGAATTTTGAACAACTGCAGGGATTTCGCGCTCTGCTATTGGTTAGAGGCACCTGGGCCGGTTGAAAGTCAGCCGCCTAGCGATAACTTTGATTTTTTTTACGCGAGAAGATAACCGTCCGAATCTCAGCAGATATCTTCCCCATTATATTAGTGAAATCAGCTCAGATATCGGGTGAAAACAGGTTCACAAAATCCAAAAGTGACTTTCTCTGAGGATATCATGCAGAGTGGCAGATAGTCTTCCTTTATAATATTAGCTATAAGTAATTTGCTTAATCAATTAATTGTGTTGTTAATTGCGCCACATTTCCTCGTGCACACGCAGGACTGGAGAAGCAGGAGAAAAAGTCAAAGGCCATCATTGTACAGGAGCAGCTACTGTTGACGCTGGAGTCAGCCTATCCCAACATCCTGCCCACAGATGACCTCGCTCAGTCAGTACTCTGCTATTTGAATGTCTTAATAGCGCAGGAGTAACGTCAAGTTTTAAATGACAGATCCTGAGGTGAATTGAACCCTCGTGGGTTCGAATCCCAGCCGCGCTGATCTGAGAGTAAAATCTCGGGCATTCACTGGACTGGCTACATGGAAAATGGTCTAAATTGCCTAACGGTTTACACATGTGGTATTATAAGTGATAGATATGAACGTAGTTGATCATTTCACTATAATGAATTTTTACTTTTGTTTTTGCTATTGGCTGCTCTTTAACTACAATACGGCTGCCAGTTGCTTTGTTCTAATATCTTGAGTCTCAGTTTAACTAGTGTTGAGATGAGATTAAACTTTTGCTTTCATTCCCTATATAACATTTTGTAGCAATTTCTGAAGCTTACCAACCAAATGTCCTTTGTTGACGTTGGCTGGGATCTTAGTGCTTTGTCGTCTTTTATGACACTTACAGTCTATGGTTGATGCATTCTTCAGCAATCCCGTCATAACATGGGTGTATTTTTCTATTGTATTTCTGTTAAATCAAACTATCTCTGATTTTGCGTCATATTATCTCTGCTGGTCTATTGGCCGTCAATATTAAGTAAAGAATCCAGAACCGTAAACCACGCAGACACAAGGCTGCCAGGAGTTATTTTCACTATTGATTTTATTCTGTTGGCTATTATACACAGTTATAATCTTATGTGATTGTTACGTTGTGGCCCGTTGTGTCTTGATGTTGTTGGCTATACCACGTTGTATTCTGTTATGTTATTATGTGGCTTTACCACATAATAACATAACAGCAATCAACAAAAGCAACTTAACGTAACAAACAACAGCTAGAGTGCTACTGACATTACTACTACGAGATATTGGATTATGGATGATTTAATAACTTTAATTCGTATGATGATATGATGAGAAAGGAAGCAGAGGATAAATTTATATGAAGAAGTTATATACCATGGACCTGTCAATATGCAATGCACTAAGAGGGAGAGAGAGAGAGAGAGAGAGAGAGAGAGTCTGTAATGAATGGATCAACTTATCTAAGCGCTTCGTGTGTATTTTGCGTGTAAAGCCTGAGCCTATTTCTCAGTTAATAATTTTCATTTTCTATTGTGATTTTTCTGCTGCATTGTTTGTATTGGACATATCTGTGGTATGTGGACCATTTTGCTTGAATAAAACTGATAAATTAAATAATTAACTAAATTTTCTCAGCTTCATATATAATACACTATATACTGCTTTACTGCTTATATACTGAGGAAGGAAATGGGAAACCACCTCAGAAGCCATACTTTTCCCAATATTATGTAGCTATTGTGTACATAAGGTATGGATAAGGCACATACTTTGTGAAGGGATTAACTTGTTGATCTAGGGAGTGCTGTTATGGAGCGAGAAAGCAGACTTTGAGTATGAATATGTACCTTGAACCTGCCTCTTGGCAGTGCGCTGAGGAAGAAGATATTGCTTAATCGTACCTCTTCAACGATGCGTAGGATGCTGCACACTGATGAGAGGACCATTCAGGAGCATCTCAAGATGCTGGAGGGCAGGAACCTGATCAAGGAGATGGAACCTGGAAAGTGGGTCAGAAAGGTGCTCGACCAAACGACAGGTCCGTGGCAGCTCTGTAGTACTATTAAAAAATCTCACTCGCTCTCTCTCTCTCTCTCTCTCTCTCTCTCTCTCTCTCTCTCTTGCCCTTGCATGCTCAAATTTTCTTTGAAAGTCTAAACCGACTGTAAATTAACTTTAATGTGGCATCTAAGGACTGAAAGAGCGTGATCGACTGATTTGATTTATTGACTGATTGATTTGATCGATTGACTGATTGATTGATTGATTGCAGAGGTTAAGATAGTTAAGACTATGCCCATTCAGACGAGAGGCAACAAGCCCACTGTTGCTATCATCACTTCTAAGTACTACGAGAAACTGGCTGTGGATGCCATGATGGAAGACAAGACGACGTTCGTTAGATATAAAACTGAAGGTTAGTCTTCACTATGTGTCTTCTCAATTCATTCATTATGTTTTTCTTAGTACTATAGCCATAGGGCCTATCTTTTACAGTTATCTGCTATATATTAGACATTTTTAATATGATACGTTTGCTATAGGTCTACTATACTTATGGACACTGTATTTGATATTGTGGTTGCTATGCTTCTCAATCGATTGTACTGCGCTTGTCGAGAATAATAATAATAATAATAATAATAATAATAATATTAATAATAAAAATGGTCTGTTTGCTGCACCTCTCGAATAACCTTATTTAATTTTTTTATATTTTATTAATTTTTTTATTGGACGCACCAAAAGAGATTTGTAGCCCTGTGAGAGTGATCATAAATAACACTCTCTTTCATTTCAGTTTTGTTTCATTGTTTCTTTCTTTTCTTTCAAATTTCCTTCATTGTTCTTTTCAGATTCTTGCACCCAAGCAATAACACTGTTTTAAAATTTTTGCGAGAAGGAAATGTACAATCAGTCAATCAATAAGAATTTTACGTACAGTTCCTCGCCATAAGGCAATATCAGGGATATAAGGAGGAAGAAGAAAATTAACTGAATTTTTTATAACGAGGAAGGAACTAATTTATTGCTAGTCTGTAAAGGAACGTTTTATGGACGTTTATTTTCTGTAATGCTGTATTTTTTATTTTCGGCAATACTTTATTTTATCTTTGCAGTATTAGACTGCAAAATAGAGATAATAGACTGTACTAACTCTATCTAGTTTAGCTAAGGTTTATGTGTACTAAGGGTTGTTTGTGATTAGAGGAAACTGTTTATATGATTTGTTTTCTTGGCGATGGTCTGTGTAAGTTTATGACAAGTAGGTTATGCTTCACACAAAAATTGCTGATTATTCGTCTCACTGAGTTTTTTAATTGATTGATTACTATTAACACTAATTGATTGATGATTTCAAAAATTTAACAAGCTTACTAACTGACGGAGAGATTGATTGACTGATTGTTTGATTGTATGACTGATTGATTGATTGATTGATTGACTGATTGATAGGTGAGTCTAACGTGTACACCATTGGCCACATCGGACCTCACAAGGTTGTCTCGACCAAGCTTCCTCAGATTGGTCGACAGATGGCGGCTCAGATCTCCTCAGGCAACACTACCACGCGTTTGCTGGGTTTGTTCTCTTTTTTACTTCTTTTATCATTTTTTTCTACATAGTTTTTTATGTTAATTTTGTGCAGAATTTTGGAATCATCATATTAATCGTCTCTCTCTCTCTCTCTCTCTCTCTCTTGTTCTCTGGCAAAAGGTAGATCGAGGTACTTCTTTTGGCCTCTTTTTTATTCTTTTATTATTATTTTTCCATAGTTTTTATTTTTGTTTTGGGCATAATTTAGGTAACATCATGACCATCGGCATTCTCTCTCTCTCTCTCTCACTTGCTCTCTGACATAAGGTAGATCGAGGTACTTCATTTAGCTTATCAGCGCCTTGGTCGACAAGGTGTCTGACTGAGGGTCAGTAGGTTAAGATATCGAATCTAAGACCCACCAATGTGTCGCCATATCTCTGGCTTTCAAGTTAGATGACTGACGTTATTCTAGGTTTTCATTCATTGGCTTCCTGTAACATTCTACGCTCATGATCGCACGTGTACGCCAAAAATATCCTTCTTACGGATTTATTAATTTGATCTTAAAGCTTAAGACTTTCAAGTATACATGTATACCAAGTAAGGCTTGATTTTTTTGAGTGGCTGATTATATTATTTATTTGACTGTTAGACTATTGATTGACAGATTGATTGACATATTGATTGGTTGTTTGTTTGTTTGATTGACAGATTGATTGTTTGATGATTGATTGATTGATTGATTGCAGGCACATTTGACTGTGTGGAGCACGTGTTTTTGGTTGGTGTATGTGGTGCGGTGCCTCACTACACAGACTACTACAACCACGTCAGGCTGGGAGACATCATCATCTCTAGACCTAACACTAAGGGACAGGTGAGGCGATAAGCTTTACACTATATAATCATCATCCTCATCATGACTGATCGCTGGAAGATTAAACTGAACGAGTTAAAATCTGTCCACATATATTTTACCAATAAAAAACTAATTAATCCTCCTAAACTAGTAATTAATGTAACGTATGTCCCGCATGAAAATGCTGCAAAATATCTAGGGATGAACCTTGATGTTAAATTAAGATGGAAACACAAAATTAAGAAAAAAGGAACGAACTAAACTTAAAATATCAGCAGTTCTATTGGATTCTCGGTAGAAAATCCAAATTATCTATACACAGTAAACTTTTAATCAATCTACGCTCAAATTTTTAAACCGGTGTGGATGTATGGAATCCAAATTTGGGGCTGTGCAAAGGAATCAAATATTGAAATTTTTCAGAAATTTCAAAACAAAGTACTGAGGAACATTGTTAATGCACCCTGGTATCTGAGAAATGATGATATTCATCGTGATCTACAAGTACCCTAGGTTTGCAGATCAAATACAGAAGGTGGCAAGCAGGCACGAACTAAGACTTCTACACCATATAAATGTAGAAGCGATTCAATTACTGGATAATTAGAATCTCAATAGACGATTAAAGAGAACTAAACCATTTGAACTCGTTTAGTCCAGCGAATCCATAATTATAATAGCCTCAGTTTCGTAATTACTCTGCGTGCATACATGCATTAATGTTATAGTAGAATTGAGGATAATAGCAAATAACAGAAGCAGTGCCAATATGTCCAGCTAATTTTTTTTTCATGTAAAACTTGCATTTTAATTTTGTAAGATTTTGTTTGAACTTCAAGATATTTTGTGAAGAATTTCTGTCAATGTCCTCACTTTATAATTGTGAAGAACAAGTGTTCATAGTATGAGCAGTATGCAGTCTATTGCTATGTGGTTTATGTTGGATATTTAATTATTTTATTTCTTTGAGAACATTTGATCGTGAAGTTAAAACAGTATGCAGTCTATTCATGTACAGTATAAACACTAACAGGCTATTTATGGTTTAGTAGTTTAATGTTATGTAATTATTTTATTTCTTTGAGAGCATCTATGATTTGAACGTTAGTGTTACGTAGTCCTACTACCACTTATTTTGTCTTAAAGCTAAAATATTTATCAATGGATTTATTGTAGCACTATATCGTGTAGTTAAATAAGCTCAATACGGTCAATTTAAAATTAATGGTTGGTCTATTTAGACCTGTTTCAATATGTAATTAAATATTTAAAAAAATCAAAAAAGTCTTCATCATCATCTCTAGACCTAACACTAAGGGCCAGGTAGAATAAGCGTTATACTATATAATCGTCATCATCAACATCATCATCATCTCCAGACCTAACACTAAGGAAAGAGAGCTAAGGGTAACGTCAGTTTCCTCACTCGAAAGGGATGTCAGTGACGGGCGAGCCCAGGATTTGCACCCCGCATATACTGATCCACGGTCGAATATCGTACCGACTTCGCCACTGGCTCCAGCCATTGACAGGTAGAATAAGCTTTGCACTATACAATCATCATCTTCATCATCATCATCATCTCCAGACCCAACACTCAAGGACAGGTAGATGCGATAAGATTTGCACTATATAATCGTCATCATCATCATCTTCATCATCTCTAGACTTAACACTAAGGGCCAGGTAGGTAAGCTTTACTCTATATAATCATCAACATCATCTTCCTCATCGTATTCATCTCTAGACCCAACACTAAGGGACAGGCAGAGGCGATAAGTTTAGCCCTATATAATCATCAACACCATCATCTTCCCCTGAATCCCAGTTTATATAATAATCATCATCGTCGTCGTCTTCGGCGTCGTCGTCATCATCATCGTTTCCCCTTTAATCCCAGTTTAACTAGGGTCGGGATACGAATAGACCTTCTCCACTCCTCTCTGTCTCCTACCATATCATCACTCAATCCCATATTTTTCTTATCTCTCTATGTCGTTGCAATATGCAGAACAAATTCATTATTGTCATTAAAATTCCGCGAACTGGTAGGTTCTATTCAGCCGGTTATTGTAGGACTGTTGTATTTACTATTGTACTACCGATTATTGTAGTATTTATTATTGTATTGTTGATTATTTCATTGTCATTGACCATTTCCTGCATTCTCTACCGACAGGTCTTCATCTACTGCGACAAGATAGTTCAGGACCGGGAGCGCAGTCAGCTGCAATACATGCTCAAGAGCTGGGCGCCCATCGACAACACCCTCCGCTCCATCGCAGAGACCCTCATCGCCAAGTCCCAGCAGGACCCCTCGTTCCATCCCTGGGAGGACTACGTCAGGGACGGGCAGGATCTCCTGCAGGGTCAAGAGGTCAAGTTCAGTCGTCCCGGACCCGAGACGGACCGTCTCTTCATGAACGTGGGCGGTGATGATATGATCGAGGTGGGACACCCGCCAATGCCGGACGAGGCCAGGGTCGCCTATCGGCCCGGCTACCCGCAGCTTCGCCTCGGCGCTATCGCCTCAGGGAAGCCGATCATGAGCGAGGACCAGCTGCGCCTGGAGTTCGCCGCGAGGCACCAGTGTCTAGGCATGGACACAGAGTTCGATCAGGTGCTGGAGTCGATCGTCGGGAACCGGAAAGACAGTTTTCTGTTTATTCGAGGAGCGGCGGATTACCTGGACGGCACGAAGAACCCGGTGTGGACGCCCTACTCCGCTCTGTCGGCGGCCGGGTTCATGAAGGCGGTCATCGAAAAGATTCCGCACATTCCACAGGACTAGAGGCGGCTGCTGTTGTTGTTGTTGTTTTGTATTCTCTCGCTAGAGGGTGAGGATGATACCATGCGCTATTATTACTATTGTAGGCTGCTTTGTTGGTTGTGAGATATTATTAGCTGGTTGGTTTGGTAGAGAGTGGTGTTTTAATTTGAATGGCATAATGCACAGTGGATCGACAAAATTAAGCTGTTTTTATTTCTCAACACCAAGGATGGTTATGAAATTGGCTAACAATACTGCACGCCTAATTTGTTGACTGAAACGAACTTTAAAACTTGTTCTTTGTCAGAATATCGAAACCAAAAATACCTGCCGGTAGTATTTGTGAAGGTTTGTCCACTTGTAAGTTCTGTCATTCATTCCTGTGATGAGACATTGACTGTAGTGATGTAGTAGAAGATCATTAACGAGGAAGTCTTACCTCCTTGTAAGCTTCAATGAGACAGGTTGAATGTGTGGAGTGTAGTAATTGATTACTTTATTGTTACATAAAGAGATATTATTGGCTGCCTCAGAATTTAGAATTACTTAGCTAGATTGTATATTTTATATCACACTGGTAGACCTCCACTTTTCTTCGAGAAAAGCGGAAGACAGAGAAAGTGGAGGTGTTATATACCATGGACCTGCCAGTAGGCAGTGCACTAAGAGATAGAGAGACTGGTAGATTGGTGTCTTTATTGAATCCCCCTCTTTACAGAACTATATATTTATTTTTCTTTCTCAGCTCTTTTGTCTGATCATGATCTTTCCTTCAGATGTAATGTTTAGTTATATTTTTGAGTGATGGTAAGGGCATGTTATGGGCAAGCCTAAAATTTATACTCTGTGCTTACTGATGAAACCATTTAAACGCGACACTTTAGCTGAGCGGGATTCAAACCCACGAATATCTCTTTTGTACCGTTTTCTATCCATGCTTAAACTCAATTCTTAGTAATATTTTCTTCTTCAACCGGTTTCAGTTTGATCGTAGCTTTACTGATTGATTGCTGCAGTAGATTTATTGATGAATTAAGTATTATATATTATCTGGAATCGTGTTTTAAATTATGGCTATTTTCTGTCGAATTGATTTCACAATTATTAATCATTTTTCTCTCAAATTATACGTGATTTATTCAACTCTCTCATGGTCTAGAGTATCTTTTCGTGTGATTGATGTCTCAAAACTTACGCTGATCGATGTAATGCTTACTAGTGCTTGCTCAATTAAACCAGTTTTTTCGTCTAGATTCCTGTTACATGGCAATTTGTGTTAATAATAGACAAGCTAAATAATAATAATTTGGAGTTATTTGCCACATTTGTGTCATATAAATGTATATTTTAAGATAAATTGGACTGAAATAACGTCTCATCTTGCGCTGTAGAATAATTTATCACCTATTATTTATAAAATGAATTATAAATAGTTTTGAAGCAGAGCTGGTAGCATGGTGACATATTGATGGACAGCGGATCAGTAGGTGCAGGGTTCAAATCCTGTGCTCTCCCGTCACTGACAAGCTATCGAACAGGAAATTGTCGTTAGTAATTTGAAAAGCCTCTTTTAAAATACTAATAGTAGATTTTTATTTTTCTGAGAAAAAATGAAGAGAGAGAAAGCGGAAGAGCTATTAGCCTTAGACCTGCCAATTGTAGTACACCGAGAGAATGGTGCTTTATAAGAAACATTCTACTATGCATTTTTTGCGAAATACCGTAATTTCGTGACGTGTTATTTCGACAAATCTGCTGTCACTAAAACTCTAACCTTCTACATAGTCTAGTTAATAAACTAAATCTTTTCTGCGCAGTATTCTTTGCATAAGAAATCCGTTGTCGACCAAACTTTGCAATTTTTGCATAAGGTTTTAAATTTATTTCAATTTCACTATGACCTATTGCACTCTTCTAGACGATCTTAAAATCACTATATATGACGCAATTACGTTCGTTATTATTTTATTTTTCGCAGTATTATTAAAGAATCGTTGAGTAGACAATGCACCGTAGCTAACATTTCCGCGTTGATGCTATCCTAACATTCCAATCAGGGTTGCCGTTAATAATAGTTAAGAAGTAAAGAGAAATTAGAAAGATTTTAACTGTTGATCAAGGGTTATCTTAATTAACGGAAGCCTGATTTAAATTGCTTGATATTGCTGCGATTTACTGTGTGATTTACTTTTATTATATTATAGTTAGAATAATAATTTCTTACATTCCAGTGTGATTTAATTTCTATTGTATATTTGTTTATTTTAAATAGGTCCTTAGATATTATTGTTATGCATATATCGTACGCAAATTACTCCCATCCTACTATATATTATTTAAGATTGGCATCGTACAAATAATTGTGCTATAACTGTACAACTTACCTCTATTTCACTGATATCGGTTTGGTATGAGAAAACGGACATTAGGCTAAGTCACAGATGTATTTGTTTGTAATGTACATGTACTGTATATTACACACTGCGCTATGCTCTAATGTAGTTGCTCAACAGCGGTACATATTATTTAAGTGAAGTCAGAAAGTCAGTGAAGTCAGATTTATTGCATAATTGTGACTGCCCGTGTCTATATACGAATTTGTTTAAGAAAATCATCTAACATCCTATGTCTCGGTCTTCCTCAAGCTCTTTCCCTTGCATTCTTATTTCATTGTTCAGCTAGCCTACAATTTCACTCTTGATTCTGTAACTTTATTAATCGTATACTCCTGTAATCCCCTTCAGTAATAGAAAGGAGCGTTAAATCTCATTATTTTTTAAGATTCATCGTTTCTGACACTTTCTGTATGGGTGCAGTAGTGGATTATTTTAACAATTGTGCTTGTAGATGTTTAACTTCCTTATCTGAGATCATGACTTCGACTTCTAGAAACGAACGGTAAACACTTCTTCGTGAGATCATGTTCGACTCTAGAAACGAACGGTAAACACTTCTTCGTGAGATCATGTTCGACTCTAGAAACGAACGGTAAACACTTCTTCGTGAGATCATGTTCGACTCTAGAAACGAACGGTAAACACTTCTTCGTGAGATCATGTTCGACTCTAGAAACGAACGGTAAACACTTCTTCGTGAGATCATGTTCGACTCTAGAAACGAACGGTAAACACTTCTTCGTGAGATCATGTTCGACTCTAGAAACGAACGGTAAACACTTCTTCGTGAGATCATGTTCGACTCTAGAAACGAACGGTAAACACTTCTTCGTGAGATCATGTTCGACTCTAGAAACGAACGGTAAACATTTCTTTGTGAGATCATGTTTGAATGTCGACACAGACGATCAACTCTTATACCAGTGGTAATGGAATTTGCTGAGAATAAATTGATTACATATTACTATACTGTTCAGGTCGTTGTTTTTGTTGTTATTTTGCTGGTCGAAGTTTCTGTACCTTTGGCTCCGAGTGCACAGTAGTAATAGAGTTGAGCCAGTGGAGCATTGGTTTAGCTTCCATCCTCTGACTCAGAGACAATCGGTTCATTTCCCAGCGTTAACTTAGTGTTGCCTCTCTGAAACTGAGGAAGGCAACGGGAAACCACCTCAGACGCCAAACCATACTCAGAAGCCTAAGGCTGCATAACGTATGGATAAGGCATATACTTTGTGAAGGTATTAACTTGTTGATCTAAGGAGTGCTCTTATGGAGCGAGAAAGCAGACTTTAAGTATGAATTTGTACCTTGAACCTGACACTTCTCACTGAAGAAGAAGATGCCTCTCTCAAATGAACACGACTAAATTCCTATTTAGTCTACGGTACGTGGGTAATTAAGTTGCTTGACATTTCATTGCTGTCAACCTAGGAGCTTTCGTGAAGGGAGTGGCTCCTTAAAGCTCACCATATGTTGAAGGGAATTGTTTACAACATTTAATTAGACAATTCCGTACATCCTACTCTACACATACACTTATAAATCTTCACTTTAGGCTTATATTGTAACAGTATAAAGATTTTCTTCTAATTTTTGTGACGTCCCTGATATTGCGTTCAGGGTGAGGAACCGGACGTTAAACCCACTATTGAGTGATTTATTCTGTATAGAATGATTTATTCTGTATAGAATAAAGAAAAAGAATGAAAATAAAACGAAATATAGACGATTGGTTTTTTATTCTCCGTTCATAAATAGATAAATACAAGAATCATAAAACCACCGAAACCTATGAGAATAGAATAGCATCGCTAATTAGAACACATAATTAATTAATAATTAACTGATAATTAACTATTTACTAATATGACAACACCGAGATTCATTTGCCGTGAAGGCAACAACAACAAAAACAAGAAAAATATGACTAAGACAATATAAAACAACCGACCCAGTTTACAATAGTAGGCCTTCTTCAAAGTTCAAATAACATTTGATTTGCCGTGATCTTGATTGGCATCTAATTTCTTAGACGTATAAACAGTAGTGCAGAGACGTACAAACAGTAGTACATAGACGTACGAACAGTAGTACATAGACGTACAAACAGTAGTACATAGGCGTACAAACAGTAGTACATAGGCGTACAAACAGTAGTACATAGACGTACAAATAATAGTACATAGGCGTAGAAACAGTAGTACATAGGCGTACAATCAGGAGTACAAAGGCTTTCATTGTATATGGATCGACCCATGAATAGGACTCCCTAGTTCACGGGAATTCTCGATAAATAGAACTTCCTTGTTTATAGGCCTATTCGATGAATAGGTCTTCCTAAATCGACCTTCCTTGTTTGTAGGCCTATCCGATAAATAGGCCTTCCTCGTTGATCGGCCTACCCGACAAATGGGCCTATTTTCAAAAGCCTATCCCACGAATGATCCGTAGATCTGCTTTGGCTACATACTCCATGCTGGTACTAATCCTTTGCGAAGGCGTACCTTATGTATATGCCTGCATAAAGTTTACATAATGGAAGTAGCGTGACTTAATTATTGATTTTTATGGCTGTAAGTAGCATGAAATGGTTATGACAGAAAATCCGTTAAGTCCAAAGTAAATTGGCCTAGTGCTTGAAATACCCTACCTATTACTCGTAAATAACGTATAACCTACTTTTGCATTAGATACTGAATTTTCCCAATGTTTTGCTTCAAAAGAACGGAAACCTATTTTTCGTAAAAAAATAAATATTAGTAAATAACACATTAATAATAATACAAATATAAAAATATTACTAAAAGTTTTATTTTAAATTCTTATTTTAAATTTTATTCATAAAATATTATTTTAGTATATAATTTTCTCTCATGTTCCAATATACAAGTATTGCAAATATATAATATTATATTGTAGATCACTAGTAAGAGAGGGGACATCTTAGTTAGTACTGATAAAATCACTACATCTCTTTGCCTTCCATACTCAAGAGGACGTATATCAAACTAATAGTAATTATTGTTATATCGAAAATGGTCAATTGATATTATTTATATATAACATAATATATTTTTATAAAGTTCGGGCGTCTTTCTCGTCATACTAGAATGATGTCTGGAAGTCCGTAGAGCTGAGATGGACGTCCATGTAAGTCCGTAGAGATGAGATGGATGGATGGAAGAAGATGGAAGAAGATGGACGGATGGAAGAAGATGGAAGAAGTTATCAGAGACGTGTGTTCTCCTGACTTTTTGACTCGCTGCTTCTGTCATCAGGTATGCTTACTGACTGAAAATACACCATATCATCAACGTCATCATCATCACCATTATCATCATCATTATTATCACCATCATCATCATCATCATCATCATCGTCGTCATCGTCATCATCGTCATCGTTATAATTATCGTCATCATCATCATCATCATCATCATCGTCATCGTCATCATCATTATTATCACCATCATCATCATAATCATCATCATCGTCATCGTCATCGTCATCATCATCATTGTCATCTTCCCTTTATTCCCAGTTTAACTAGGGTCAGGATTCGAACTCTCCTCTGTCCTCTCATCACTCCTCTCTGTCCCATACCATATTATCAGTCAATCCCCTATAATCTCTCATCACTCCTCTCTGTCCCATACCATATTATCAGTCAATCCCCTATAATCTCTCATCACTCCTCTCTGTCCCATACCATATTATCAGTCAATCCCCTATAATCTCTCATCACTCCTCTCTGTCCCATACCATATTATCAGTCAATCCCCTATAATCTCTCATCACTCCTCTCTGTCCCATACCATATTATCAGTCAATCCCCTATAATCTCTCATCACTCCTCTCTGTCCCATACCATATTATCAGTCAATCCCCTATAATCTCTCATCACTCTTCTCTGTCCCATACCATATTATCAGTCAATCCCCTATAATCTCTTTCATTCATTTTAGAAAATTTTGTAGGAAATTCTGGAGCCTAGGCGCTTACTAACCAAATGCACTTTCTGACATTGATTTAGGTCTTAGGCTTTAGTCGCCTTCTACGACACGTGCAGTCATTGATTGGTCAAATCTTCAAACCCGAAAACAACACGTGAATTTTCTTAAAAAGTAATGATTAAATGTGATAGATAGCCCGATGAAATTAATGTACCACTGAATATCCAGCAGTAGGCTTATATGAATTTCACCAGTTGGACAAAAAATAAATTAATTCTCAAGAAAAATTAAAAAGTTAACTTTTGACTGAGTCAAGTTAACTAAAAAAGTTAACTTATTGTCTAGGCCTTTTATTGCTTTAATTTAGCCGTTACAGATTCCAACTCAAAGGTTGTCAGCTAGATGAGTATGGGTGATTAGTATGGCGCCCATGGGTTGCCAGCCAGAATGGTTTGGGTGATTGCTAGATGGTTACGGGTGGTCAGCTAGATGAGTACGGGTGTTCAGCCAACAATGGATACGCAGTTAGATTGGTATAAAAAGGAAGGTAAGAAATTGTATTATAACATGCTATCCACGGCATATGATAACAACAACAACAACATAATTAGAGTGCTTCTGTCATCAATGCCAACATTGAACACTATGGTACTAAATTCAATCGGATGTGCAGAGTGTAGGGTCTAAAACGTTGCAAGACAAAATCCGGGAAGTCAGTCCGAGGAAGGGAAGGCTACTAGAGGAATGGAGGTTTACGTGTTTACGATACGTTATATTGTATGCCGTGGTTGCTTTTCGTGCCGGCATCGAAATCTTAGAGAGAGAGAGAGAGAGAGAAAGTTAAAAAAAGAATATAAATGAAAAAGTATTGTTTTTATTTTAAATATTATATAGGCGACAAAACGAGATATAGGGCTTACCTGTTCAGCATATAAATCTTGAAATCTTTGTTGTAGAATTTGTTGTTGTTGTTGTTGATATATTGCTGAGTTGTCTGTCCTGGGCAAGGCTGATTGACGTGGCAGAGGTGTGGCCGAGGGGCGGGCAGGACGACGATGTAGCAAATCAGAATTCTCTCTTCTAATGCTCGACTTTAAGCCCCGCCCTATGATCCCGCCCAAGTTGTTCTTACGAGCGTATAGCATGTCTAGTACGTCCTAAACAACAACAATGCACTTACAATACAATGCTGCTAAAAAATATAAAATGCAATAAAAAAAATATAAAATGCAATACAATACAATACAATGCAACAAAAAAGATGACAAAGCTAAGGTTAACAGCAGTTTCTTCAATCGAAAGCGATGTCAGTGACGGGCGAGCCCAGGATTTGAACCCCGAACATATATCCGCGGTAGAATATCTTGTACCAACAACGCGATTTACTCCAGACATAAGAGTATCTTTGACAAATACTCTATAGATAAATATAAAATACACTATTCTAAAATGATGTATAGAAAATTTAACTGTAGATTAAAATAATTACTTTATAAAAGTACAAAAATTAGTAGTTAATTTTAACTACTTTTATAAAATATTAACCAATAAAATTTTAACCTATCTTCTATGACCTCTATTGAAAGAGGTCATAGAAGATAGAATAGAAGGAAAATGATGCAGAGGTAGGCCGAAATTAGGTATGTTAGATGATTTATAGATCCATTTATATGTGGACATGAAGAGGAAAGCGGAAGACAGAGAAGAGTGGAGGCGTTATATACCATGGACCTGCAAGTAGGCAGTGCACTAGGAGAGACTCTCTCTCTCTCTCTCTTAGTGCACGGCGTACTGACAGGTCCATGGTATAATCATGAGAGAGTATAAAATAATATAACATAAAACTTACCTGTTGCGATTTTACTGAAACACTGTCCCTACTCCGGGCCCCTTGCCCCCACGGGCTCTGCCAGCCCCCAGTCCCTGCCTCCCCCCCCATCCCCCTTTCCTCCACGCTATGCAACCCACTACTGCTACTATCAGCCCTGGACACGGGCGGGGGTCTAAACGGGGGGCTAGTGGGGAGAAATGCCCCCGCAAATTTAGCGCGAGGAATTTCGACTTTATTCGACGCATAACGTCTCTGTGCGTCAGCTATCGGTGTGGAATAGTCCACTGTTTGCTGGTCGGTGTCTGATCTTTCGTCATCAACAAAATAGTCGTTATCAAGGCTGAATTGTCTACGAAGATGTGCAGGATTGTGGTTGTCTATATCGTTAGCTCGGTGGACGTAGGGATAGCCGTTCTGTGGTAAATTTGAATTTCTTAAAACGCTTCCACTACTAGTTCGGCTCCGCCTCTTTCTTAGGCCTGTTTCGTGCCTCTTAGGCCTCGGCAGCTGAAGAGGCGGGGCTACGGAAATAGTGGAGGACGAATCAAGACTGTTCTGACGCTGGAGTATTCTAGAATTGGGCGAGGCTACAGAACGGTTTGACTTACGGTTCGGCCCACTTAGCCCGTCCTGATCTCGAGACGCGATTTGATTGGACGGGTGGGGAATGTGATTGACAGGAAAATGAGAAGAATTTTCAGGATTCAGATCCCAGTTTGAGGTTGGTTTTTCCAGATCAGCGACTCTCCTAGCTTCCTGGAGGTAATAGGCTGGTGTCGCCTCGGCGGATGAGTCGGAAACATGGGAAGGTGAGCGGGCAAGTTTTCTTGGCGTCTTCGAGGGTTTCTTGGACGACTGACTGCGATAGGGTGGAAGAATATCATCCTCACCATATCGGGGTGGAGGTCCAAGAAAATCCGTAGAGTATCCGCTGTCAATGCCTAGACAAACGAGAAATAGTTTAAAATCCTTATATATCGTCCAAGTTCAAGATAAATATGTGAATATTTATAAATAAGGATGTGGTTCAACGCTGCTTTAAATGCACTAAAAAGCACATAACTAAGCAATGTGTTAAGGTCTCTAGAAATTGGATGAGACCTTAACAACCCAATAAACATTCATATAGCTATTAGTTTACAAAATGTGGCATCAGATTTATATTTATTGCCATCCATCATATCGGTGTTAATCATTTCTAACAAAGCTAGCGCATAGAACAATGTTTCGAGTAATAGTTTCGAGCAGTCTATTCTAAAATGTACAGTATACCAAGCACGAGTCTAATATGTATTAGGCCTATATATTATGAGCAGTCTATTCTAAAATGTACAGTATACCAAACACGAGCCTAATATGTATTAGGCCTATATATTAATATATTATAGCCGCTCTCCGAGTCCATTTGTCACGACTCACTCTTCAAGTGGGGGTACGTAGTAGCGTACTAGTCGTAAAAATGATTTGTAAGGAAATTCCTGTTTCTATTGGAGCCAATGCGAAATAAAATAAACCTACTCTTTCTGTATTGTAAGAGATGACTAAGGACTAAGAAGGTGCTGCGAAAGGCAATGGAAAACCACTTGGAAAGTCATTTGAAAACATTAAAATCCGTATTGTAGTCTGTTTAGAATAGTTTATGTTCCTGCAGAGTACATCATGGGCTAACAAGCAGCGCATGTGCTAAATCTTAGCATAACCGATAAATTTAAGAATTAATATCTGAGGTGGGTTCTCACTGCATTTGCCCTATTCATCCAATTGTCGTCCCTAACTCCATAGGCATTAAAGATTTGATCTATTCAGTTGTCCGAAAGCAACACCCACAAGCCCAAAAAGATACAGTTACAATATAGTAAATAGAAAAGGTAATCAGATTTAAATAAACTATACAGTACTTGTACAGTTAATTAAATTTTATTTTATTTTCTTACAGAATCATTTTCACTTGATAAATAAACAATTTATAATTAAACTTAATCATGCAATCCCCGTGTTGTGCTCAGATTTCATATGTACAGATAGACAGTTGATAAATTTATTAAGAAATATGAAGAAGAGATGGATAGGATACATTCTAAGGGGGAAGGTCTATTAATAGAGGTCATTGAAGGTAGAATGGAACGAAAGAGAGACAGAGGCAGGCCGAGATTAGGTATGTTAGATGATTTAAAGACCCACTCATATGTGGAGATGAAGAGGAAAGCGGAACACAGAGAAGAGTGGAGGCGCTATATACCACGGACCTGCCAGTAGTCAGCGCACTAAGAGAAGAGCAAGAGAGATAAATTTGTTCCTTTGCAAAATTAAGACTAATTAATCATGACTTCTCTATTTTTCTCCAGTGTTCTGCCCAGCGGCAGGTCCATTCATACTCGCAGGTTTACTTTCACGCTCCATATAGAGCACCACAGAGATCAACAGAAGAGTGGAGGCGCTATATACCATGGACCTGCCAGTAGACAGTGCACTAAGAGAGAAATAAATTAACACACCGGCAATGGTCATGGCAGCAGACCCCTGCCACACTCTCCTAGCTGAGTGCTGCTTGCCGTACCCCAGGCTCTGCCGCTGGTAGTACCCGTCCTCACCCCGGGCATCCAGGTCTGACGGCGAGTAGAGGGAGGAGGGCGCCGAGCTCCCCCCGGCACAGCAGCCCAGGCCCTTGGTCTTACAGAAGAGCAGCAACACCACGACGAGAATGATGAGCACGATGAAGACTAGACTGCCCACAAGAGCGTATGTTAACACTGCACGATTAACATGGAAAGATTTGTAAATGAGTAAGCTGTTAACAAGAGCGTATGTTAACACTGCACGATTAACATGGAAAGGTTTTCAATGCGTAAAGTTATTAACTTGGTTAGGTAGGCTGGTAGGTACGTTAAGACTCTAGGATTAAAAAGGTTTGTACCGCTTCTAAAATATGATAATTACATCATATACTTGTACTGAGTTATTATTAACTTAGTTATTATGTTAAAACTGCAATGTTAACATGGAAAGGTTTGTTTTATCTAATTATAATAATATATTCTTTTATTTTCATAGGGGAGATAAAACTAAAAATTGTTTTTGATAACATTTACCACATGCATATTACACATGCATAAATCAAAGGCTTATATTATTCATAATTATTAAGCTTTAAGGAGTTTCGGAAAAACACCATTAGTTCATTCCTAATTAAATAATTTAAATCCCGGTTACTCTAGACCTAAAGGTGTCCTAGCAGAACGTGATTATGGGATAAACGCATAATTTAATTTATTAATTTGGTTAGATAGGTTGGTGGGTGCATTCGGGGGGTGAGTAGCTTTAATGAAAATCTAGCTCTCTCTTTCTCTCTCTCTCTCTCTCTCTCTCTCCCTCTCTCTCTATCTCTCTCTCGCTCTCTGTACCGTCTCTAGTATAGTCTGATGTGACCGGTTAAATGGAACATGTTCATGTTTACAGTTCAATCGTTCGCTCATACAAGAGAATTGCATCAATTAATAACTAATATGACAAAGTTTTAATTTATTTTATTACTTTATTTTTAGTTTACCACATCATAAATACGGCGGTACGGTATATCATAGTAGAGCATAGAATACAGCGGTACGGTATATCATAGTAGAGCATAGAATACAGCGTTACGGTATATCATAGTAGAGCATAGAATACAGCTGTACGGGTATCTCTCGTAAAGCATAAATACAGAGTTACGGTATATCATATCTAAAGCATGCAAGCTAAGATCCTAGGCTCTCTCGAGTGTGCGGGTCATCGTACCTACAGGGAGCCCATGGAGCGTCAGAACACTCTCCACGCGCGTTACGGATTATCACTCGTGACTACAATCCATAGAATACAGCGTCTAAGGCCGGTATCTCATAGAGATGCATAACACATGAACTCCACGACGCTCGTTATACGGTCGTACAATCGACTCAACATTTGTCATCAGCATAGGGCGATCGCCTCGCGCTACGGTATATACGTGACAGAGAGCCTCATAAAAAGAGATGCGAGGAAGTGCGACTGTGGCGCGTCAGCGAGATATCATAGATATAAGCCCGGGCGATCGTCATTACGTGTTCCCGGTATTCATAGTAAATCACATGATATCTGCGGTACATATAGCGATCCTAGTAGAGCATACTGCATACCAGCGTAGGCCATATAAAGCGATCTACCCCTACAAGTTAGCCTATGAATAAGACAGCGTGTTACGGTAATAATCAATCGGTAAGCATCTACTGCGAGAAGCCGTACATGCGTCAAGTTAAGTCACTGACCTTCAGCGCCATGAAGAATACCGCGGTACAGGGATCTCAAGTAGAACAATATGTCACTACTGCAAAGAGTTCTAACCGGCCGGTATCCTCACTAGTAGAGCATAATACAGCGGTACGTTTTCACCTTGAGTAGCCCGGCATAGAATACGCGTTACGGTCTCTCATAGTTAGGCATGAATACAGCGGTACGGTATATCATTATAGCATATAATACGCGTTACGGTACTCTCATAGTAGAACTGCGGGGTGGAGGCAGGGAGGTACACTTACATCAATAGGGGGGTGTCTTCAGACATCAATACACAATTATTATATCCGGCATAGTAGTGAGGGCAGCGTGGGTAGTAGTCCTAGTAGAGCATAGAATACAGCGTTACAGTATCTCATAGTAGAGCATAGAATACAGCGGTACGGTATATCATAGTAGAGCATAGAATACTGCGGTACGGTATATCATAGTAGAGCATAGAATACAGCGGTACGGTATGTCATAGTAGAGCATAGAATACAGCGGTACGGTATCTCATAGTAGAGCATAGAATACAGCGGTACGGTATATCATAGTAGAGCATAGAATACTGCGGTACGATATATCATAGTTGAGCATAGAATACAGCGGTACGGTATATCATAGTAGAGCATAGAATACAGAGGTGCGGTATATCATAGTAGAGCATGGAATACAGAGGTACGGTATATCATAGTAAAGCATATAATACAGCGATACCGTATATCATAGAAGTGCATGTGTACCATTGTTCCGGCAAATCGCGTTTTACTGGTGGAAATCTTCCTACAGAGCTGTGGGGGGTATTTTCTCACCCTCCACAGAACATTATATTTCAAATACTTATCAAACGAAGATACACGTGTATTAATTCAGTATATGTCTAGATAGAATATCTAGAGAGGATATATTACATTTCAAGGATAAACTACACTGCAGTTGCCTTCCATAAAACAATCAAGTTTATTATTGCACGGTGGCGCTTTCAACGAATGAATATATATATATATATATATATATATATATATATATATATAGGGTAATTTTCAAAGTAAACATCTTTTATAAAAATAATTTGAATACTTAAAATTTGTATTGTTTACCTTCAGTTGAACTGCTTTTGACTTCGTTATCTAAAATAGAAGAATACAAGCATATAACTAAATTATTGAAATAAAATGAGGTTTTCCGAGGGTACAATTTGTATTCATATGATACCCTTGAATATAGAATGAAGGAAAGTATATGATGGAAATAATTGTAGAAATAATTGGAAATATTGTTTTTCCGTATAGCTAAACACAAGATATATCGCATGTGCTTCAGATTTTCCTTGCCAGGTATCTATTTTTATAGATTTTAGTTAGTGCCTCCTTTACCACTGGATTATTAGCAATCGTAGTCTTTGTACTGAGAAGCGTGAAAGATAAGGAACTGATGGTGCGGTGCAGAACAGAGAGGATTGGAGAAGGCCTATTCTTATCCCGAAAATAGTTGAATAGGGATTCGAGGAAAGATGATGATGATAGATTGGTCATTGTGGAGTACAATGAATTAAATGAATTTACACTTTTACTTTTAGAGGTATATCTATGTTGTCCGTGCAGTTTTATCTGTGTTTTATGTTGCTGTCTGCGCTGGCGACTGTGTATTCTTATAATGTAACCTTACGAAACCTTAATATAATTACATTTCTAATATAGCCTTAATACAAGTATATGTATGTTCATATCTGACGCGAAGGCAACGGGAAACCACCTCAGAAGCCATATTATTTCTTAGCTATAGGCTACACTAAGGTGTGGATAAAGCCTAGCCTTTGTGAAGAAATTAACTCGTTAATCGATGGTGTGCTCTTTATGGAGCGTGAAAAACAACATGCGAGTAGAATGTGTATCTTTGGATCTGCCGCTTGGTAGAACACTAAAGACATATATATATATATATATATATATATATATATATATATAGAGAGAGAGAGAGAGAGAGAGAGAGAGAGAGAGAAAGAGAGAGAGAGATCTGAGGCGACACATACTTATAGTTATTTGAGGAGGCTCGACGATGACCCACCCTGCCGCACTGAACGTTCCTGCCACCCCGGCGTCTATAGCCTTCCTCATGCTCTCGTTCAGCGGGGAGGTGAGAGCGAAGTTGTTATTGACGATCACGCTGCCTGCAGTGAAGTAGAGGGAGGTTACGTTGTGGAAGATATCTCCTACTGCTGATCTATAGCCGTCAGAGAGCTGTTAGCATAGTATCATCATCGTCATCAGCATCATCGTCGTCGTCGTCGTTGTCGTTATCATCATCGTCGTCTTCGTCGTCATCGTCATCGTCGTCGTCATCATCATCATCATAGTCATCATCATCATCGTCATCATCATCATCGTCATCGTCATCATCGTCATCGTCGCCATCATTATTATCATCATCATCATCCTCATCATTATCACGTGGTTACAGTCACTTCACTGCCATATCTTAAAATGACTTAATAATGTCTTAATGGTGTTGGAGTAGCATCTTGAAGTTTTAAGTGACAGATCCTTCGGTGAATTGAACCCTCGTGGGATCGATTCCCGACCGCGCTGATCTGAGAGTAAAATCTCGGTCGTTCACTGGACTTGTTATACAATAAATAGTCTAAATTGAAAACCAATTTAAATATGTGGCATTAAAAGTGATAGATATCAATGTAGTTGATCATTTCACTATAAATCGTGTTACTTTTTCCTTTTTACTTAAGCTAAGTTAGCAAACAACTTCAAGCAGGTTGCATGACCTTACCAGCTTCCATATGTACAGCCACTTCTCCTGATAGGAGGCTGAGTGGACATCTTTAAAAGTAGTGTCGTAGACCATATTGCCAATACGAAACCAACAGAAGTAGAAAGTTAAGTGATCCGGAGAGATTTCTAAAATATTAATAGTGTGCTAATTAATTAAATGTTAAGCAAATTACATCCCAAGCAATTATGTTTCAGTGTCTGTTTCGTGACGTCTCTGACATCATCCTTGTATGTGGAAACGGACGTTAACCCTTTATTGTTATTATTATAGGATAGCAAAGCTAATGTTTAAACATAAATAGTAGTCGATCAAATAAATATTATTTACAAATAAATATTAGTCACATATTATATATAAAACAGGTATTAGATAAGTGTTATCAATATTAGCCATATAGAGTATAATATAATTATGTATTTGTCATATAGCCGACTATCATTATTAGCCATATGCTATATTATCAATGTATATCATACAATAATTTTAAGCAAAACTACTGACAGTACTTAATAAGAAGTAGGCGTATGGTGGGCATACAGTAATATTCTAATAATTTTAATACCAATAACTGATTGATGTCCAGTTTGAACAAGGAATATTCTGAACAACACATACTACGGCAAAAATAAAAGCGTAATACATATATATAACTTGAGAATTACACATTACATACACATAACTTAAGAATTACGCATTACATACACATAACTTGGGAATTACTACAGAACTAACTTGTATGCTATGTCTATAACTTGCGCCATCTGAAGAGATGAGGTTATTAAACTATTTGAAAGCTGAAAAAAACATTTTGAGACCTCAGAGATATTTACTGATGGACTGACTATCAGTAAATATATCGATATAATATATTGGGTATCGCAGAGCAACGCATGACGTATTATTAAGTTACTATATTTGTACTTACATACCAGTTTTGCCTGAAGGATTCAACTCTTTCCTTTGTATAGGTATACAAAATGAACTTGAATTTAGCACTATATACAGAGAAAGATTACTTTAAACTAGTCATTGATGCATTGTTGTCAGAGGCTTATACCTGCTGCCGTTGTTGCTGTTGTTGTTGTTGTTGTGGAAGTTGTTGTTGTTGTTGCTGTTGTTGAACTTGATGTAGAACTAGATATGCCAATTTCTAAGGTCGTTGTGTTTGAAATCACTGCTCTACTCAGAGTCGAACCAGGGACCGTGCTGCTAGAGAGTGACGTCACCGTGCTGCTAGAGAGTGACGTCACCGTGCTGCTGCTAGAGAGTGACGTCACCGTGCTGCTAGAGAGTGACGTCACCGTGCTGCTAGAGAGTGACGTCACCGTGCTGCTAGAGAGTGACGTCACCGTGCTGCTCTCTGTCGTATGAGATGACGTCACTGTTGTCGGATCCAGGGTAGATGAAGACTCTACGCTAGATGATGTAGAAGCGAGACATGCCGAGGTACCACTGCCGGGGTTTTCTTGTCCTGGGCAGTCTGCTACTATCGCTTCAAACCAGCCGTGATAATCCAGGGGAAATGAAAGCGGTACAAGGCCCAAAGCATCAGGTGCAATGACACCCA